>JAJIBD010022040.1:0-447288 GCA_021461705.1 Cryptotis parvus
GGGTTTCGGTCACACAGTGTTCCAGCACCCGCCCTCCACCAGTGCCCCTCAACCACCACCCATGTCCCCAATTCCCTCCCCCTCCCACATTCTGCCTAAATGGCAGGTTCTTTATCTCCTCTCTCTCTCCCTCTCTCTCTCCTCCTTCTCCCACACATTGTGGGTTGCCCTACGATACACTTAGAAGCCATCATTTGCATTTTTTTGTCTGTATTTAATGCTCAGTTCTATGTTGGTATCAGACCCTTTAGACATTTATTCACACATATTCCCTTCTCTATCTAACCACACCTCCTGACTCCCCACGCGCTTGTGGTAATTTCCACTTTTGGTAAGATCACCTGATATATTTATGTCATGCAAATAAATGCAGTCATTCTATGTCTTTCTCTTTCCTTCTGACTAATTTCACTTAACATGATTCTCTCCATGTCCATCCATTTATAGCAAAATTTCATAATTTCATTTTTTTCTGACAGCTGCATAGTATTCCATTGTGTAGATGTACCCACAGTTTTTTATCCAGTCATCAGTTCTCGGGCATACTGGTTGTTTCCAGGTTCTGGCTATTGTGAATAGTGCTGCTATGAAAATAAAGGTGCGGATTGTGTTTCCGCTGTGTGTTTTTGGCTTCCCAGGGGTATATTCCCAGGAGTGGTATGGCTGGGTCAAAGGGGAGCTCAATTTCTAGTCTTTGGAGGAATGTCCATATTGTTTTCCAGAAAGGTTGTACAAGTCGACATTCCCACCAACAGTGTATGAGAGTCCCCCTTTTCCCCACATCCACGCCAGCACTTGTTGCTTTTACCCTTTTGGATATGTGCCATTCTCTGTGGTGTGGGGTGATATCTCATTGTTGTTTTGATTTGCATCTCTCTGATGATTAGTGATGATGAGCATTTTTTTCATATGCCTTTTGGCCATTCGGATTTCTTCCTTGTCAAAGTTTCTGTTCATCTCTTCTCCCCATTTTTTAATGGGGTTGGCTGTTTTTTTTCTTATATAGCTGTACCAGTGCCTGATATATCCTGGATATTAACCCCTTATCAGATGGGTATTGGGTGAATATTCTTTCCCATTCTGTGGACTGTCTTTCTATCTTGGTCACTGTTTCTTTCGAGGTGCAGAAGCTCTTCAGTTTCATGTAGTCCCATATATTTATATTTTCTTCTGAGTTGCTTTGTTAATGGTGTTTCACCTTTGAAGATGTCTTTAGCTTCAATGTCGTGGAGGGGATTTTCCTATATTTTTCTTCAATGTACTTTATGGAATAAGGTCTGATATTGAGATCTTTAATCCATTGTGATCTGATTTTTGTGCAAGGTGTTAGACACAGGTCCAAATTCATTTTTTTCACATGTAGCTGTCCAGTTTTCCCAGCACCACTTGTTAAAGAGGCTTTCCCTTACTCCAGTTTGGACTCTTTGCACCTTTATCAAAGATTAACTGATCATATCTTTGAGGGTGGGTGTCAGGATATTCAACTCTATTCCATAGGTCCACAGATCTGTTTTTAATTCCAGTACCACGCTGTTTTAATACTGCTGCTTTGTAGTACAGTTTGAGGTTGGGAAAGGTGATGCCTCCCATCTTCTTCCCCAAGGATTGCTTTAGCTATCCGTGGGGGTTTATTATTCCATACGAATTTCAGGAGTGTTTGGTCAATTTCTTTAAAGAATGTCATGGGAATTCTTATAGGAGCCGCATTGAATCTGTACAAAGGACTAGGGAGTATTACCATCTTGACAATGTTAATTCTCCCCATCCATGAGCAGGGAATGTGTTTCCATTTCCTCGTGTCCTCTTTTATTTCTTGAAGCAGTGTCTTGTAGTTCTCTTTGTATAGGTCCTTTACACACTTGGTTAAGCTGATTCCTAGGTATTTGATTTTCTGTGGCACAATTGTGAATGGAATCGATTTCTTAATATGCCTTTCTTCTCTTTCGTTATTTGTGTATAGGAAAGCCACCGATTTTGGGGGTATTGATTTTGTACCCTGCCACTCTGCTATACATATCTATTGTTTCTAAGAGTTTTTGGGTCGAGAGTTTAGGGTTCTCTAGGTATAATATCATGTCCTCTGCAAATAATGATAGCTTGATTTTTTCCTTGCCTATCTGGGTGCCCTTAATGTCCTTTTCTTCTCTGATTGCTATGGCGAGTACCTCCAGTACTATATGAATAAAAGAGGTGAGAGAGGGCAACCTTGTCTTGTTCCTGATCTTAAAGGGCAGGCTTTCAATTTTCCCCCCATTGAAAATGATACTCGCTGTGGGCTTTTGGTAGATGGCTTTTGACTACCTTGAGGAAGCTTCCTTCAGTTCCCATTTTCTGGAGGGTTTTAATCATGAATGGGTGCTGGATCTTGTCAAATGCTTTTTCTGCATCTATCGATAGGACCATATGGTTTTTATATTTTCTCTTATTGATGTGATGTATTATGTTGATTGATTTACGAATGTTGAACCATCCTTGCATTCCCGGGATGAATCCTACTTGGTCATGATGTATGATCTTTTTGATGAGTCTTTGGATTCTGTTTGCTAGTATTTTGTTGAAGATCTTAGCATCTGTGTTCATCAAGGAGATTGGTCTGTAATTTTCCTTCATTGTATTGTCTCTCCCTGCTTTGGGTAGCGAATTCTACCAAACCTTTAAGGAGGACCTACAGCCAGTCCTGTTCAAGCTCTTCCAGGAAATAGAAGAAACAGAAACACTCTCAATGGTGAGTTTTAATCTGCCATTACCATTTCACACATTTAGTAAAACACTGGTATCTATTTATATCCTATTAATGAATGCAGTCATTCTATATCTGTCCTTTTCCTTCTGACTAATTTCACTCAGCATGATAGTCTCCATGTCTATCCATTTGCAGGTAAATTTCATAATTTCATCTTTTCTGACAGCTGCGTAGTATTCCATAGTGTAGTTGAACCACAGTTTCTTTAGCCAGTCCTCTTTCTCGGGCATTTAGGTTGTTACCAGATTCTAGCTATAGTGAATAGCGCAAAGATGAATAAAGAAGTACAGATAGTGTTTCTGCTATGTGTTTTTCGGTCTCTCGGGTATATTCCCAGGAGTTCTATTGCTGGATCAAATGGGAGCTCAATGTCCTAGTTTTCAGAAGAATGCCCAAATTGTTTTCCAAAAGGGGCTGGACCAGTCGGCACTCCCACCAACAGTGGATCAGAGTCCCCCTTTTCCCCACATCCATGCCAGCACCGGTTGTTCTTGCTGTTTTGGATGTGTGCCAGTCTCTGTGGTGTGAGATGGTACCTCATTGTTGTTTTGATTTGCATCTCCCTGATGATTAAAGATGAAGAGCACTTTTTCATATGCCTTTTGGCCATTCGAATTTCTTCTTTTTGGAAGCTTCTGTTCATTTCTTCTCCCCACATTTTTGATGGGGTTGGCTGTTTTTTTTCTTGTGAAGGGCTACCAGTGCCTGATATATCCTGGATATTAACCCCTTGTCAGATGGGTATTGGGTGAATATCCTTTCCCACTCTGTGGATTGTCTTTGTATCTTGGTCACCGTTTCTTTTGAGGTGCAGTAGTTTTTCAATTTTATATAATCCCATTTGTTTATCTTTGCTTCCATTTTCTTGGTCAGTGTTGTGTCGTCTTTAAAGATACTTTTCGTTTTGATGTCGTAGAGCATTTGTCCTATGTTTTCTTCGATGTACCTTATAGATTCATATCTGATATTGAGATATAGAATCCATTTTGAACTGACTTTTTGTGCATGGCGTTAAAAGGAGGTCTAAGCTCATTTTTTTACATGTAGCTGCCCAGTTTTCCCAGCACCATTTGCTGAAGAGGCTTTCTTTGCTCCACTTAATATTTTTTGCTCCTTTATCGAAGATTAAATGGTTGTATATTTGAGAGTGTGTTTCAGGATATTCAGTTTTATTCCATAGGTCTACAGGTCTGTCTCTATACCAATACCACACTGTCTTAATTACAACTGCTCTGTAGTAGAGCTTGAGGTTGGGGGAAAGTGATACCTCCCATCTTCTTTTTCCCAAGAATTGCTTTAGCTATTCATGGGGGTTTATTATTCCATACAAATTTCAGGAGTGTTTGTTCAATTTCTTTGAAGAACATCATGGGTATCTTGATAGGGACCACACTGAATCTGTATAAAGCTCTAGGGGGTATTACCATTTTGATAATGTTAATCCTTCCAATCCATGAGCAAAGAATGTGTCTCCATTTCTTCAGGTCTTCTTTTATTTCCTGAAGTAACGTTTTGTAATTTTCTTTGTAGAGATCCTTTACATTCTTTGTGAAACTGACTCCTAGGTATTTGATTTTCTGCGGCACAATTGTGAATGGGATAGTTTCTTTAATGTCCCTTTCTTCTCTTTTGCTGTTTGCATATAGGAAGGCCATTGACTTTTGGGTATTGATTTTGTACCCTGCCACTCTACTATAGGAATGTATTATTTCTAGGAGCCTCTTGGTAGAGAATTTCGGGTTTTCCAGGTATAATATCATGTCATCTGCAAATAGTGACAACTTGGCTTCTTCCCTTCCTATCCGGGTGCCCTTAATGTCTTTTTCTTCCCCCTGATTGCTATGACAAGTACTTCCAATACTATATTGAATAGAAATGGTGAGAGTGGGCAGCCTTGTCTTGTTCCTGATCTTAAGGGAAAGGCTTTCCAGTTTTTCCCCATTGAGAATGATGCTCGCTGTGGGCTTGTAGTAGATGGCCTGGATTATCTTGAGGAAGGTTCCTTCAATCCCCATTTTACAGAGAGCTTTTATCATGAACGGGTGTTCAATCTTGTCAAATGCCTTCTCTGCATCTATTGATATGATCATATGGTTTTTATTTTTCTTTTTGTTGATATGATGTATTATGTTGATTGACTTGCGGATGTTGAACCATCCCTGCATTCCCGGGATGAATCCCACTTGGTCATGGTGTATAATCTTTTTGATGACTCTTTGGATTCTATTTGCTAGTATTTTATTGAAGATCTTAGCATCTGTATTCATCAGGGAGATTGGTCTGTAGTTTTCCTTTTTTGTGACATCTCTGTCTGCTTTGGGTATCAGGGTGATATGTGCCTCGTAAAAGCTATTTGGGAGTGTTTCTGTTTCTTCAATTTGTCCAGAAGAGCTTAAAAAGATTGGGAGTATGTCCTTTTTAAAGGTTTTGTAGAATTCACTGGTGAATCCATCTGAACCTGGGATTTTGTGTTTGGGGAGACTTTTGATTACCGATTCCAACTCCTCGATGGAGATAGGTTTGTTGAGGTATTCCAAATCTTCTTGTTGCAGACTTGGGAGGGTATAGGAATTCAGGAATTTGTCCATTTCTTCTAGGTTCTCTTGTTTCGTGGCATAAGGCTCTGTTGTGATGTCCCCATTTTCATTTCTGATTCTATTTATTTGGGTTCTCTCTTTTCCTTTTCTTACAAGTCTTGCAAGTGGTTTGTCAATCTTGTTTATTTTTTCAAAGAACCAGCTTTTGGTTTCGTTGATCTTCTGGATTGTTTTTTGACATTCCATCTCATTGATTTCTGCTCTAAGTTTTATTATTTCTTTCTGCTTGGGTTGGGCTCCTTTTGTTGATCACTCTCTAAGATCTTAAGTTGTCACATCCATTGATTTAAAGAAAGCTTTTGATTCTGTCAAAGGCTTTCGATGACCAAAGCAGTCATCAAAGCCCTAGTCAAACAGGGCATTCAAACCCAATACATCTAGATCCTTTATGAGCTGTATTACAGATTCACCACCAGGATTTCACCATTCTACAAGGAAGTGATCATTGATGTCAAAAGAGGGGTTCGACAGGATGATACTATTTCACCAAAACTCTTCAGCACCAGCCTTGAGACTGTCATGCGACAATTAGAATGGGAAGGAATGGGAGTGAATATAGGTGGTCGGCAACTACACCACTTCCGCTTTGCTGATGACAGTGTTCTAATAACACCATACATTAACCAAGCGGCACAAATACTGGTTGACTTGGACCGAGAATGTGGAAAGATAGGTCAACAGCTGAATCTAAACTAAACAGTGTTCATGAAAAATGAACTAGTTCCAGAGGCCCCCATTCACTCTCAATGGTACAAACATGTTGAATGCAGCTTGTTATGTATACCTCAGTCGAGAACTCAACATGATGAACGATCTAAAACCTGAGCTGCTCAGGGAGGAAGAGAGAGGCATGGAACGCCTTCAAGAGCATCAAAGAAGTAGCTAAAAAAGACAAAGAATCTGCAGCTCGGGCACATCTCTTCGACTCCATCATTCTCCCCTCCATTAACATATGCCTCAGATACCTGGGCCCTATAAAAGCAGATGAGAACGCTATTTGGGTCTCCCAAAGAGGAATCGAAAGAACTATGTTTGGAATATCACGCCTCACTCAAGTGAGAGAAGGAATCTGGAGTTCCCGATGTCCGTCGATGATCCAAAGTCAGGGACACTGTCTTGTTTGCCAAGGCATCGAAAATCAGATGGGCTGGACATGTAATGTGATTTGGAGATGACTGCTGGACTAGAGCCATTACCGACTGGATCCCACGGTATGTGAAAAGATCATGTAGCTGCCCACCTACAAGATGGTCAGACTTCTTTTTCAAGATCCTGAACAAATGGTTTGAGGCTCTTCGTATTCCTAAAGCAAGCAGATGCCATTGGGCTACACTGGCACGATAGGGTCAAATGGGAATGTTAGTGGCACCCCGCTGGAGCAAATTGATGAATTACGGGATGCCAAGTGATCAAGCGATATTATGGTCATAGAGTTCATGCTGTACATTGTATCCCTTGAGTTATTTATTTTGTAACTGGGTGTTTTTACCTCTTGATTTCCTTCATCTATTTCACCTATCCCTCCTTCTTGCTATTTCTTAATAATTTCTAAAGGAAATACTATCTGTAAGAATGTTTTGAAAGTATTAAAAAATTGCTTCACTTATCAACTACCATCACAATGATCTTTGTAAACTCTACCAAAATGAATCTTATCTCCAACTAAGGAGGTTTAGGACTGACTTTGTCTTCTTAATTAGTTGCTCTGAGGAATCATTGTGCCCTATTTAAGATGTTAAAAGATGTATAATGTTATCTATTATGTTCTTGTTGACGTTTTTCAAATCATCACTATTCTTGGATGAAACACTTAAACATACTGCATAGAAAATTTTAAGAACTCCAAAATAAGAACTCCAAAATTTTTAAAATTATTTGTAAAATTTAATTTTTTGGAAATAATAAGCTAATACAGTAAAAAAAGCTGGGTACAAAATTTTAAAAAAGAACCTGTTGCATTCCAGTACTCAGAGGACAAACTAGAAGAGAAAAAGAAAAAGAAAAAGAAAAACCGTTCCTTCTGTAATTATCTCCAAAAGTAGTTATGTATTTAGTACCAAACCAAGTACCTAGGAATCAACTTAAAAAAGGAGATAAAAAGACTTGTATATTGAATACTAGAAATTGTTATTTAAAGAAATAGAAGCAAAGACAAGAAAATGGAAAAAAATATACCATGTTCATGACTTGGAAGCACAACATTGTTAAAATGATTATCCAAAGCACTGTATAGATTCAGTGTAATCCCAATCAAAATTCCTATGACATTCTTCATAGACATAGAAAAATATTATGAGACTTTGTATGGAATCAAACACTCCACGAATAAACGAACAATTATGAGAACCAAAGAAGGGAGACTTTGGGTTTCCTGACCTTAAATTATATTGCAAAGTCAGAGGAATCAAAACAGTACAGTATTGGAATAGTGAAATCCTGAACTCTTAGTCCAGTGGAACAGAATTTTGAACCCAGATATATGAACAGTTGGTTTATAGCAAAGAATCTAGGTACATTAAGTGAAACAAGGAATGCTTCTTCAACAAATATTCTGGAAAAAAATGGTTAAACACATAAAAAAAAGATGAAATAGGATCTGTATCTCGCATTATATACAAAATTAATTCAGAGTGAATTAGATACCTCAATATTAGGCTCAAATCCATAGATACATAAAATAAAGTATTGACAGAAATATCTTTGGTAATTAACCTCAGAGTTCATGATTTGACTCCATTGGTAAGGAGAACAAAAGTAAAAATAAGCAAGTTTATATACATCAAATAAAAAAGTTTACATGCTGTGTAAGAAACTGTGGCTAAAATAGATGCTCTTCTGAAGAAGAGAAAATATTTGCAGAACATACACCTCCCAAAGGGCTGATGTCAATGAAATATAACACACTCATAGAATGAAAGCCATAGCATTAAGCCAAATCAATAGCTCCTATAAGCAGACTTGTAAGTTCTCCCTTTTTTAATGTGCTGTCCTTTGTACATGCGGATGTCACTATTGACTCACTGTCTGGTATCTGGTATGGACTTTGAATGTTGTCCGGGAGTCGTGGTACATTTTGGCTACACCGTTTTCATCTCTACTCTTTATCATTTCTAGAGATCCACTGTCCCATTTGATAGGTAAACTGTGGTCATAGAATTACAATCCAGTCACTGTTGTCTTTCTGTACAGGTTTGTTTCACTTAGCATTATGTGATTCAGATTCTTTCATGTTGTGAAAAAAGGGCAGGATTACTTTTTTTTAAAAGGCTGAAAAATATTCTAATGTGTGTATGTACATACAAATACATGCACACACACATATATATATCCGTGTGTGTGTGTGTATATATATATATATATATATATATACACACATATATATGTGTGTGTGTGTATAACCACATTCTCAGAGTTAATAGTATGGACTATATGGATATAAAGTTGAAAGTCTTTGTGATTGTGAATAATGTTGTGATGCTAACTCTTTGAGTTCATGGTTTTTAATCACTTGTATCACTTGTTTTCCTGTTAAAAAAAAAGAAATATAACATTCATAGAACTCAACAACAACAAAACAAATAACCTCATAAGGAGAGGAACTGAGCAGAGTTATTCAAAGAAAGCATATATATGACCAATAGACATAGGAAAATGTTTTCATCATCACTGATTACCAGAAAAAAACAAAAATCAAATAACTTCATTTTTTTTTTTTTTGCTTTTCGGGTCACACCCGACAATGCTCAGTGGTTTCTCCTGGTTTTGCACTCAGGAATTACTCCTGGCGGTGCTCGGGGGACCATATGGGATGCCGAGGATCGAACCCGGGCCGGCATGGCCCGGCTGCGTGCAAGGCAAACGCCCTACCCGCTGGGCTATCGCCTCCGCCCCAAATCAAATAACTTCAAAATAGCAATACTGGCTTATATAAAAAAAAGTCCAGGTACAACCAGTGCTAGCAAGGATGAGCTGAAAAAAAAATCCTCACTCACAGTTGGGGGTACTGTTATGTTGATTAGTCTTTATGGAAAAGAGTATGGAGATTCTCAAAAAAGTAAAGCAATAACTACCATTTTAGCTAGCTATTTCACATCTTGGCATCTACCTAAATATAAAGACAGTATTTGAAGAAAACATATGTACATGTATATTTATTGTAGCACTGTCTATAATAACCAGGTTCTGGTAACAACCCAAATTCCTGAGAAAAGAATTAATATAGAAATTGTGCATGATGAAATACTCTTTTTTTTTTTGCTTCTTTTTGGGTCACACCTGGCAACACTCAAGGGTTTCTCCTGGCTCTTCACTCAGGAATTACTCCTGGCAGTGCTCAGGGGATCATATGAGTTGCCGGAGATCGCATTTGGTCAGCCGCTTGCAAGGCAAATGCCCTACCCGCTGTGCTATCACTCTGATCCCATGATGGAATACTCTTAAGATATATATATATATATATGTATATATATACATATATAATGTATACACACATATATATGATGGAATATATGCACACATATATAATATGCTTGGTGGAATATATGCATGTGCACATATATAATATATGCACAATGGAATACTCTTAAGCTATAAGAAAAGGAAGGAGACATCCTTCCTTTTGCTACAGTCAAATGAAAGTAAAATATATTATGTCAAAATATAAAGCTAGAGTAAGAAGGATAAATCCTGAGTGATCTCACTCAATTTGGCATAATGATACAGAACAGCCAAAGGGGATTGAACAAGGAGGTTGAAAACACCTTTGAGCATGACAAAAGGACTCACCAAGAATGGGAATGGGGGGAGAGGGGGAAGGAATGGATAAAATAACATTAAAACTACTAAAAATAAAAATTTCAAACTAAAAATTAAATGCTGATGTAAAGCGTTCTCACCACAACAGAAGCAAAGGGGCACAGAAAGTTTTGGAGGCGGTACATATATTTATTGACTGGATTGTGATATGGTAACATATATTCAAACTTATCAAGTCATATCATTAATTATGGGTTGGGTCTTGACCACACCCAGCTGTGCTCAGGGATTACTATTGACTCATTCCTGGTGCTGCTGGGGAACAA
The DNA here is from genome assembly GCA_021461705.1 of Cryptotis parvus. NCBI lineage: Eukaryota > Metazoa > Chordata > Mammalia > Eulipotyphla > Soricidae > Cryptotis > Cryptotis parvus. The sequence goes on from JAJIBD010022040.1 coordinate 10,422, forward strand.
ACCTGGATCAGACTAGTGCAAGGCAAGTATCCTACTCACAGCACTATCTTTCTGGCTCCACCCAATTTCCAGTTTTTTATATATTGATTATTCCTCAAGAAATTTGGGAAAATGAAAAAACAATAAATTATAAATTTAAACAGATAAAAGTTTCTAAATGGTCATATTAGGCTTATCTGCCCCCACCCTTAAAACAGATAATACTGTTTTATAACACTATAGACTTCAGGTATAGTTTCTCATTTTAGTAACAGTATATATATCACAACATGTCCCATACTTTTCTTTTTTCTTTTTGAATTTGAAACACAGGATTTACAAAGTGGTTTATAATACAGTTGTTTCAGGTATTCATTGCTCCAACACCAATAATACCACCAGTGTGATCTCCCTCCACCAATGTCTATAATCTCTCTCACCCCCAAGTCTGTTCCCTTAGTAGGAACAAACAAATGCACTGCATATTGCCTGCTACAGTTAAATGACAAATGTAATTATCATAAAGTGGATGAATAAAAGAGAATTTGTGGTAATTTATTTCACAATAATCTACTAAAGTCATTGTCTGAAGACTTAATGAGCTCGTTGGTGTTAGTTTAGCCTTCTGTGTTACTGTTTTCACTCTTTGAACTTGATGGGCTTTTATGCAACTTTCCCATCAAATTTGCAGTGCTCCTATTGGGATTTTAGTATACTATCATATTTGGAGGTGTCATGGTGGCATAATACACTGTAGGCTTTGTGTTTCTGAAACAATTTGGTGATTTGGAATTTTAATAAGGTTCAGTTGTGGAGCTGGGTCATTGATACCCCAAGGATCTTGGGAGTGGACATGGGTTGCTACGCTTTATAGCTGGGAGAATCTACACTTCCTCATTCTGAGAAGGCCCCAGAGTTCTCAGCCTGGAGACTGATCCACCTGGGATGATTCAGTGGCTTGGCATCCTTTTTTATTTTTCTGGTGTGTTCAATACTTTTTAAAAACATTTATAACACAAGGTTATGTAGACCCTTGGAAGTTACCTGGAAGATTTTAATTGCTTTTGGAATCTTGCCTACTCTAAGAGTGATTCATGGCACAATGCTATCCAATTTGCACCTCCCTTTCTTTACTCCACCTTACCAGTTAAATGAAATAATATTAACTAATAGCACAAAATAGAATAGCATTCACATGATAGGCATTCATAAAATATTTTAATGGGGAAATGAAGAGTTTATTTTATTTACAATATATCTGAAATGAAAGTCTTCTTTCCTCATTAAAGTTTCACAAACAAATGTTCATAAGCTTTGTAGTAAAATAACAATGGTATAAAATAACATTAGTTAATATTTTATTATGTATTAGATATGTGTCAGCTCCTAACCCAACTTATTTTTTTTGCTATGCTAAAGATTGAACCTAGGATCTCACACATACACCCTATACTGAGCAACATTCCAGGCCCCTAAATCTTTTGTTTTATATGCATTATTCCATTTGTACATTATCAGATAAGCATTATTATCCTAATTTCACAGAGAAAAAAGACAAAGCCTTAGAGAAAATGAGTAACTAGTGCATGGCCATTCTCTAAAATAACTGCAGGGTTGAATATTCAGTCTCGAAATGTGGCTTCAAGTCCCTTGTCCTTAACCACTGGTCTAGTTGCCATAAGAAAGTTGCCATTGTAGAAACAACCTATAGAACATGCTGTGAAATATGTCCTGAGAGCGACCTGAGGCAAAAGGAAGATGACATAATAAGTGAAAAATTTGCTTTTGCTTAAGTTTTGCCTAGGACTAACAAATATCTGTCTCTTACAGTGTTGTAGAAAATATACTAATATATTAGCCAATTCCTTCCGTAATTATGAGAGCTAAGCATTTCTGGGAAATGTAGTGACTGTAAAATTGGCCATCAATGAAGTAGCTGTTGGCAGAAGTAAATCAATAACCCATCTCTGTCTCCTCTTTACAGTCCTGGATCTTACAGGCATGTAGCCTAAGGATTTCAAATCACTGTCTGTGAGAGTCTTTGCTGATGGGTAATAATCATGCAATTTGTTGAGTCTTTACTCATATACAATGTATACTATATTTACTGTCTTTAAAAATTGTGGTTATGGACAACACAAGATGCTAGGGATCAAAGTCAATTGCATGCAAGGCAGGTGCCCCACCTGCTGTACTATCTCTCTGATCCTAAGAGGGAGTCAGTTTTATAGGGTTATTGGTGTAGAAATGTGGAGTTTGGGATGTGGCTCATGCTTTTTATGTATGAGGCCCTTTTTGAACCCGAGCACCCCTAAAAATCAAACAGCAAACCAAAAAGAAAATCCCCTATTGTTCACTAGAATTTGAATGGTGAGTGGGAAAAGCACATACATATAGTGAGGTCTGAAACTGGATTCCTTAAAGTATATAATATTGTAAAACACTGGCTAATCAATAACATTTGATTAAAAAATTGACATCTTGAAAAAATTGTGGTTATAGGGGCTGAAGTGATAGCACAGTGGGTAGGGTGCTTGCCTTGCACATAGCCAACCCAGGTTTGATTCCCAGTACCCCATAGTCCCTGAGCCCCTGAAGTGATCCCCTGAATGAAGAACCAGAGTAATCCTTGAGCCCAGATGGGTGTAGCCCAGAAACCAAAAAAGAATTGTCATATTCGTTGTCATTTTAATAATTTTGGGGTCATAAATGGTGGTGGTCATATGGGAGGCCATGAGGGGGTAGAATCCATGCAAGGCATGGACTTCATACCTTTTTTTTTGCTATTTCCCCAGTCCAAGCTTAGTCATTTTTGAATTCACTATATCGATGTATGACTGTCTTCCCGCTCATCTTTTGATTTGCTCGAGCGGGCACCAGTAACATCTCCATATGACCTGTCTCATGCAGGTAGAGCCCAAGGGAACCTGCTTGCTCCAGGAACATAAAGAGCCTCAAACCATTCCATCAGGTCATGGGAATGAGGTTTATAATTGTTACTGGTATCTGGCATATTAAATACGACATGGGTAGCCTGCCAGGCTCTACCGTGTGGGTAGCATACTCCTGTAGTCATCACAAAATCCAGCATTTATTGATGAACTGCGTGGCCGCAAGCAGCCGCATGAGCCAGGCTGTGATAGGCTGGTCTGCTGGGTGGAGTTCTGAAGAGGAGGAAGTCCGGATGTGGAAAATGGAGGTCCTCATGGAGTGGGGGGGGGTCGTCTGGCTTGTTGTGAGGCTCTGCTGGGGTGGCGGGCCAGGGCTAGAACCCTCCATCCCTCCCGGGTACCTCATGAGCTGCTGGGCACAGTGAGAGCCAGTAGCAGCTCTGCCCCATGTCTATGTCTTGAATTCACTATATTCACACTATTGTGCAACCATCACTTCCCTTTTCATCACTATAAACAAACTCTGTACCGTCGAGAAATTACTCCCTGTTCCTTCCTTTCCTAAGGCTCTGGTAACCAATATTGTATTTTTTGTCTGTAAAAACTTTATATTTGGATATTTTACAAAGAAAGAATGACACAATATTTATCTTTCTGTATTTAAATTGCTTAAAATATTAATTTTGAGTTCATCCAGGTTGTAGCATGTTTCAAAACTTAGTTATTTTTATGTCTAGTTCATATACAGTATTGCATGTTTATACTTTACACCAACTTTTATTAACTCGTGTATTATTAATATTTGTTTTATCTGTGAAGTTGTACCTTGTTCCTTCAAATCTGAATGAGAGTCTGGCTGAGCAAAAGCATTCCTGGTGAGGCGTTCATTACATTGAGTTTTTTTCACTGTATTCATGTATAGAGCATGAAGTTCTTAACTGTTTCAGAATCCCCTACATCTTTAAGACTCTGAAAGTATCATACGTTTCACCATTGTCTTCAGACCCATCATTATTAATATTTAGGCACTATTTTATGCAATACTACATGCAATACTCACTTTATGTCTGTGGGTCACATATTCTTTTATGGAGCCTTATGGCCAATGTTCTTAGGAGATACTCCCAGATCTGTGCTCAGAGGTGACTGATGGCTCAGAGGTGCTCAGGAAACCATAAAGTTCTGGGGACTGAACTCTGGGCCCTCAACCTGCAGCTCTGTCTCTTTTCTCTACATTTAATGAAGTGATGTACATGGTTACTTTAGACATACTGCCTTAGCTTATATTTATGGTATAGTATACAGATAATGTTTTATGTATTGGGAAATAAATAAGTGTGTGTACCTCACTTTTTGTGATTTTGCTTTATGTGATATTTTGAAATGGGTCCTACAATATCTCTCAGTTATACCTATACTGAAAATATTGGGCCAGAGAGATAGCCTAGCGGGTAGGGTGTTTGCCTTGCCTGCGGCTGGCCCAGGTTCGATCCCCGGCATCCCATATGGTCCCCCGAGCACCGCCAGGAGTAATTCCTGAGTGCAGAGCCAGGATAAACCCCTGAGCGTTGCCCAGTGTGACCCAAAAAAGAAAAAAAAAAGAAAATATTTATGTACATGTGATCTTTGGACTTCCAAGTTTAGCATATACTTTAGTTATTTTTAGGAACACATAATTCTTATCTTCTGAGATTTATCCATTTCCATGGCTTTCCTTTTTTCCCCCTCCCATTTGGCAGAAAGCTACCAGGGAGGGGATAAATGGATTATTGGATTTCTCCCTCAAGGGGAAGGGGCACCCCTGCGCCCCCCACTGTAGAACTTGCTGGACTGAAATCATGTTTATTTATCAGGTTAGTTAGGTGTCAGAAAGACTGGCTCCTACAAGGAAACCAATCTATCTTCATTATCATCTTTGGTACTAGTAATCAATGATGGTGCCTATAGCCTTAGATATTGATGGTGCCTGGTATTCTGTAGGTTTTATTAGTTTTAGTGATAATAATTTATTACTGTATATTAAATCCAGACCCTTCTAATGAGACATGTGTTCTACCACTAAGCCACATACCTGATTCGTTAGTCATTTTTATTACCTCAAGGATTTACTATTTTTTTTTAAGCTGACAGTGATAAGGTCTTTAATATGAATTGATTTGGAGACTTCTGCAGTGGACAGTACAGGTAGGCAGAAATTGAAACCCCAGGAACTGGAACAGGTAGGGTGCTTGCATTATATGTGGCCTACCCTGGTTCAATCTCTGGTATCCCATATAGTCCTTTTGAGCATTGACAGGAGTAATTCCTGAATGGAGAGCCAGGAGTCACTCCTGAGGATTGCTGATTGTAGTCCCCTCCACAAAAATATTAAAAAGGAATAGAAATTGCAACCCCTAAAACATTGAACTTATAGCTATAAAATAAACTGTATAAGATTTTAAGAAGCTCTTAAACTTATTAGTATGATGATGTGTTGTTGTACAAGTGTACATTTTTTTTTCTTCAGAAACGCATGATACTTTCAGAGTCTTAAAGATGTAGGGGATTCTGAAACAGTTAAGAAACTTCATGTTCTATTTTGTTTTTAAAACTATTTGGACCTTTGAGCTTGTATGGAGGTTCTAGCAGGTTTGGAGGTTCTAGTTTTTTTTTTATAGAAAAATATTTATAAAACTTTTTTATAAAATTTACTTTAAAGTAGACAAAAGCCAAAACTGTAGAGATAATTCTAGGCTTGAAATTTTTTTTTCTTTTTGTGGAATGAGTGATTTTTTTTCTTTTTTCTTTTTATTTAAATTTTTATTATACCACCGTGAAACATACAATTACAAAGGTGTTCATAATTGGTTCTTGGTAATACAGTATACCAGCACCCATCCCTCCACCAGTGCCCCATTTCCACCACCAATGTACCCCACCCCTCCCGCCCACCCCATGCTGCCGTAATAGCAGGTACCCCAGTTTCCTCTCTTTCTCTCTCTGTCTCTCTCTCTGTGTCTGCATCTCTCTCCCTCTTCTTTTACACATTGTGGCTAGCCCTGCAGATATTTAAAGTTTATCACTTAAGTCTCTTTTGTATATTCAATGGTGAGTTTTAATCTGCCATTACGTTTCCCACATTTAGTAAAACACTGGTATCTATTTATGTCGTATTAATGAATGCAGTCATTCTATATCTGTCCTTTTCCTTCTGACTAATTTCACTCAGCATGATAGTCTCCATGTCCATCCATTTGCAGGTAAATTTCATAATTTCATCTTTTCTGACAGCCGCATAGTATTCCATAGCGTAGATGAACCACAGTTTCTTTAGCCAGTCCTCTGTTCTCGGGCATTTAGGGTGTTTCCAGATTCTAGCTATAGTGAATAGCGCAGAGTTGAATAAAGAAGTACAGATAGTGTTTCTGCTATGTGTTTTTCGGTCTCTCGGGTATATTCCCAGGAGTGCTATTGCTGGATCAAATGGGAGCTCAATATCTAGTTTTCAGATGAATGCCCATATTGTTTTCCAAAAGGGCTGGACTAGTTGGCACTCCCACCAACAGTAGATCAGAGTCCCTTTTTCCCCACATCCACGCCAGCACCGGTTGTTCTTGCTGTTTTGGATGTGTGCTAGTCTCTGTGGTGTGAGATGGTACCTCATTGCTGTTTTGATTTGCATCTCCCTGATGATTAAAGATGAAGAACACTTTTTCATATGCCTTTTTGGCCATTCAAATTTCTTCTTTTTTGGAAGCTTCTGTTCATTTCTTCTCCCCATTTTTTGATGGGGTTGGCTGTTTTTTTCTTGTGGAGTGCGACCAGTGCCTGATACATCCTGGATATTAACCCCTTGTCAGATGGGTATTGGGTGAATATCCTTTCCCACTCTGTGGATTGTCTTTGTATCTTGATCACCGTTTTTTGAGGTGCAGAAGCTTTTTAGTTTTATATAATCCCATTTGTTTATCTTTGCTTCCATTTGCTTGGTCAGTGGTGTGTCATCTTTAAAGATACTTTTCGTTTCGATGTCGTAGAGCGTTTCTCCTATGTTTTCTTCAATGTACCTTATAGATTCATGTCTGATGTTGAGATCTAGAATCCATTTTGATCTGACTTTTTGTGCATGGTGTTAGAAGGAGGTCTAAGTTCATTTTTTTACATGTAGCTGTCCAGTTTTCCCAGCACCATTTGTTGAAGAGGCTTTCTTTGCTCCACTTAATATTTTTTGCTCCTTTATCGAAGATTAAGTGGTTGTATATTTGAGAGTGTGTTTCAGGATATTCATGTCTATTCCATAGGTCTACAGGTCTGTCTCTATACCAATACCACACTGTCTTAATTACAACTGCTCTGTAGTAGAGTTTGAGGTTGTGGAAAGTGATACCTCTCATCTTCTTTTTCCCAAGGATTGCTTCCCAGCACCATTTGTTGAAGAGGCTTTCTTTGCTCCACTTAATATTTTTTGCTCCTTTATCAAAGATTAAGTGGTTGTATATTTGAGAGTGTGTTTCAGGATATTCATGTCTATTCCATAGGTCTACAGGTCTGTCTCTATACCAATACCACACTGTCTTAATTACAACTGCTCTGTAGTAGAGTTTGAGGTTGTGGAAAGTGATACCTCCCATCTTCTTTTCCCCCAAGGATTGCTTTAGCTATTCGTGAAGTTTTATTATTCCATACAAATTTCAGGAGTGTTTGTTCAATTTCTTTGAAGAACATCATGGGTATCTTGATAGGGACCACATTGAAACTGTATAAAGCTCTAGGGAGTATTACCATTTTGATAATGTTAATCCTTCCGATCCATGAGCAGGGAATGTGTCTCCATTTCCTCAGGTCTTTTATTTCCTGAAGTAACGTTTTGTAGTTTTCTTTGTAGAGATCCCTTACATTCTTTGTCAAACTGATTCCTAGGTATTTGATTTTCTGCGGCGCAATTGTGAATGGGATAGTTTCTTTAATGTCCCTTTCTTCTCTTTTGCTGTTTGCATATAGGAAGGCCATTGACTTTTGGGTATTTATTTTGTACCCTGCTACTCTGCTATAGGAATGTATTATTTCTAGGAGCCTCTTGGTAGAGAGTTTCGGGTCTTCCAGGTATAATATCATGTCATCTGCAAATAGTGATAACTTGGCTTCTTCCCTTCCTATCTGGATGCCCTTAATGTCTTTTTCTTCCCTGATTGCTATGGCAAGTACTTCCAGTACTCTATTGAATAGAAGTGGTGAGAGTGGGCAGCCTTGTCTTGTCCCTGATCTTAAGGGGAAGGCTTTCAGTTTTTCCCCCATTGAGAATGATGCTCGCTGTGGGCTTGTAGTAGATGGCCTGGATTATCTTGAGGAAGGTTCCTTCAATCCCCATTTTACGGAGAGCTTTCATCATGAACGGGTGTTGAATCTTGTCAAATGCCTTCTCTGCATCTATTGATATGATCATATGGTTTTTATTTTTCTATTTGTTGATATGATGTATTATGTTGATTGACTTGCGGATGTTGAACCATCCCTGCATTCCCGGGATGAATCCCACTTGGTCATGGTGTATAATCTTTTTGATGACTCTTTGGATTCTATTTGCTAGTATTTTGTTGAAGATCTTAGCATCTGTATTCATCAGGGAGATTGGTCTGTAGTCACCTTCTAACTGGTGGGTGGATGCCCAGTTTTTTAGGTAGGGCTATAGGACTAGATGTCCGAAAACAAAGAGACAGGTAACAGAGATCTGGAGTCTGGCCACACTTACCGCTCTTCTGCTGTGAGTGGGATCCCGGATGAGCCCCCAAATGATACAGGCAAGGCAGAAGCAGCGGCGGCAGGTCTCTGTTCAATTGCAATTCCCAGGTTCTTCAACAATTTTCAAGAATGAAAATATTGAATAATAAAGATGCTCAGACTCAGAATTAGAAAGTAGAAAAGTTCATTGGAAAGCAGAGGAGAGAGGGAAAGGAACTCCCCTTGTGGGGGAGGAACTTAGTATAGGACTAAGTTAAAGTAAGTGATTGTATAGGCTCTTTTAAAGGCCTCTTGCATTGTTATCAACCAAGTATTACAGAGAATGCCAGAAATTTTCAGGGTGGTCTGGCTGGTTTGGGTCTTTCTGGCTATCTACCTCAGGTATTGTTTGTTATCTTAGTCTTGTGACTACTGGTTCCAAAGAGAATTGTATGATTCTGGAAAGTCGGGAATGTTAGAGATAGGGCCTTAGGATGAGGCGGGGTAGGTTAATGGGAGAACTGGAGCTGCTGACAAGGAGAAACTGTGGGCTTCTCTCAGGTTGGCAAGGGGAAACTGAGGCTTCCTCCTTTAATATGTTTGCATATATTATGTTTTTACACACATATGTGCTAGTAAGGAACCAGTTAACCCTAACATCTAATTTTCCCACACTGTAAAGAGATAGGAAAATTGTAGTAAAATCTTACCACTCCCATCACAGGAGTAAAGATTCTTCTTATATTTTCCAGCCCCACAATAAAGGATTAATTTGAGTATGTCAGATAGCAATATCTTTGCTTAAAGTAGATCAGCATACCTCTCCCTGCCACACATCTCAAACTGATTGCAATGTCCTGTTTCCTCAGATCAGAGGGAACTGGGAAGTTATTGTCTGATGAGAGAAGTAAGGAATTATAACATTATTTCATACCTGCATGCTGTTGAGAAGAATTCCTACCTGTACTTATGATTATTTCTTTTTATCTTGCTAAGGAGTTTTTTGAGGTGGATTGCGCATTGGGAAATGTAATGGTAACCTAAGGAACTTGCCTGTTATGTGTCTAAAGAATGGGGGTCTTTTTGACTCAGTAAATAGACAACCTGTATTTATACAGCTATTCTCAATTTATAACTTTTTTTGTTGTTTACTGAAATGGTCAAGAATAATTACCCTGTATTTTACAGATGAAGAAGCAGAACATTACAGTGATCAAGGAAATTTCTAGAAGTCACTGGCTTGGTGAAAGGCAGATAGAAATTTGAAAGCAGTCATTGGATTCCAAGTCTGTGGGATGATTCCTACTTCTGCACATGATGAGGTATAGGGGCCCAGGAAAGGAACATTGGGGCTTACTCTTACAGATTTTAGCAGAATGATAGATTTGATGTGAATTGCTCATCTGTGGCCTCCTGTGAGAAATGAAAAGTTTTCTTTAAAAAATTAAAATATACTTTATATATAGTGAAACACACAGACACTAAATGTAGAGTTTTATCAATTTTGACAATGTGTAGGTTAATATAGCTCTTGATTACATTAGCTCAAGATGTAGAATCTTTCTATCACTGAAACAATTCTACAGTTGCTTTTCTGGTTCATACCTTCCAAACCTTCTTTCCCAACTCCTCCACATGTCCTCTGGTCAAATAACCTCAACTTTTATTTCTAGTCCTCAGATTTAGAGGTCTGATTTAGAGGTGGTGTTTTTCTCAGTTGTCATTGGGAAGGGCTAGTGAGCATCGACAACCATGTCACCTCTGCTAGTTGCCATGGTCAACCTGGAACCAGGCAACATGTGAGTCACTGGGATAGGTCTGCCAGCTTGTCACTAAACAGAGGCAGCATCTCTGTGACAATTCCCGTCTGCATTCACTAGGCAATGAGTGACATTTAAGCAGCACTGAGACTTTGCCTGAGGCTCTTTTTGGCTTAACATAACTCTGAAATCCAGTTAATGTTGAGACAAAATAAAATGTCAGTCTCACCCCATGGTACTCTGGGAAGAGTAGGTTAAAAGTGCAAAGACCACTACCATGGGGTTCCTCTTGGGGGATATACCTTTCCTTTCACATACTGGGAAGATTTTTTGAACATGAGAGTCAGGTCCAAAACTCATGAATCTTGAGACCTCTGCGTGGTCCATCAAATTAGTGGAAACAGGTCCTTTAATGTACTGCATTCTACGATGTGTAGGAAAAGTAGGCAGGAGTGAGAGATAGAGAAGAGAGAAAAGATATGCAGAACCCGCCAAATAGTTGGGGTGCGGGAGTGGGGAGGGAGGTGGGGACATTGATAATGGGAGATGGGTTCAGGTGGAGGGATGGGTGTTGGAACACTGTAGAACCAAAACTCGAGTATGAACATATTGCAAGCTCCGCCATAAACAAAAGAATATTAATACCTGAGTATCATCAGGTGGGTGAATATATTTATTTTCATACATATATATGAATATGTAGTAGGGCACGATGTAGTGGGGGGGTGGGCGCCCGGGGGTGGGCGCCCACTACATCGGGCCGCCATTTTCCATATCCGGACTTCCCTCTCGTCAGAACTCCACCCAGCGACAGCCTATCACAGCTCCTCTCGCGCGGCTGCTTGTGGCCGCGTGTTTCATCTATAAATGCTATATTTAGAAGTGACTACAAGGGTATGCCACCTGCATAGCAAGCCTGGCAAGCTGCCCTGTTTTATTTGATATGCCAAATACCAGTAAGAATTATATTAGTTCATTCCCATGACCTAATATAATGGTTTGAGGCTCTTTATGTTCCTGGAGCGAATAGATGCCCTTGGGCTCTACTAGCATGAGACAGGACATATGGAGATATTACTGGTGCCCGCTCTAGCAAATAGATGATCAATGGGAGGATAGTGATAGTGATAGTGATGTCTAAAAATGGTGTAATAAAATTAAAAAAATTTTAAAAAAACATGGATTAAGTTCATTGTCCTTCATGTCAACCCCAGTTTTTAGTCGGTGTCTCTGGTGATTCTGTATAGATGACCTCCATATAGAGGCACCATACTTGGTAGGAAGTATGTTTATAAAATGGGACTTAATCAAAAGGTGGCAAGTAAGTGCCTAGACAATCAATCACAGGGGTATCACTGTATCACTGTCTTCCCGCTCATCATCGATTGGCTCGAGCGGGCACCAGTAATATCTCCATATGTCCTGTCTCATGCTAGTAGAGCCCAAGGGCATCTGCTTGCTCCAGGAACATAAAGAGCCTCAAACCATTCCAGTGGGTCATGGGAATGAGGTCTAAAATTGTTACTGGTATTTGGCATATCAAAACGACACGGGTAGCTTGCCAGGCTCTGCCGTGTGGGTAGCATAATCTTGTAGTCATCTGTAAGTCCACCATTTATTGCTGTAATAGGCTGATCTGCTGGGTGGAGTTCTGATGAGAGGGAAGTCCAGATGTGGAAAATGGAGGCCCTCATGGAGTGGGGGGTCGTTTGGCTTGTTGCAAGGCTCTGCTGGGGTGGCGGGCCAGGGCTATAACCCGCCATCCCTCCTGGGCGCCTCGTGAGCGACTGAGCACAGGGAGAGCCAGCATGCCCCATGTCTGTGAGTCACAGGAGTAATTCTCTTTATTTTGAATTTTGGGTCACACCGGGTAGTGTATAGGGACTAATCCTGATTCTGTGCTCAGGAGTGACCTCTGGCAATGACCCGGAGTGGGCATATGAAGTGCTGGAGATTGGAATCAGGGTTGTAAGGATGGAAGTGAACAAATAAACCCTGTACTATCTCTGGCCTATCATGAGGTAAATCTAAGGAGAGAGGCTTGGAAGCCCAGGACTATAGTCTATACCTGTTATCCCAGTTTTAGCCAGGGAAGCTCTTTCAGGGTCAGGGCAAACCAAGACTTCCCTTTCCTGCTCTTGTAACTATCCCTGCTAGTTCCTTGAAAAGAAATTCCTTGACTGCTTTCTTCATATGCATGGTTTAAGGGAGCTATTCTGTACTTGGGACAAGATGTAGCTCACTTGTTTCCCACTTTTGGTGAAGACCACTGTACCCTGGGTAGGAAAAGACACCGGGAGAGGTTGGAACATAGTGCATTCAGCCAGCAGAGCTGGGTGCTGCAGTAGGCAGGGGCTGTTTCTAGGACAACGTCTGCAACAAACTATCTTTGATCGTGCCAGGGAAGTGCGGAGGTGGGGGACAGCTCACCTGCATATTCCTGGTGATGAAGGACCAAATAGATCCAGAATAGCTTGTTTTCATTTGCAATGGTTTATCTTTGTCTCCAGTTGGCAAAGTAGCCTATACTCCGGCAACAGCAACTTGGAGAAACCGCCTTTTTCACCAATGTGTGGGGCAACAAAGCATCACCCAAAACAGGGCACAATGGCTCAGGTGGGATCCAGGGAGTTTATGATTTATATAAAGGTTCCAGATTCTTCTTTTCTCCTTAGCTCAGGGAGAGTCAATTTTCCCAGTGGTTTCTCAATTGCCCTTATCGGCTTCAAAGCAGACCACATTCAAATAACGCCACTTCATCTAGATCAAACACATAAAAAAAAAAAAAGACAGTCGATCAAGATTCTGCTTGATTACCATCTAGGGAGAAAGCTAACCTGAGTCTTCAAGGAGGAAAATAAATGACTCTGAGACTGGGCTGTGGTCTAAGGACGGCCTTTGTCACTATCCTCAGGAGGAGGGCCAAGAAGGGCATTAGTGTTCTCTTCCCACCGAGGTGACAATTGTACCCATTTCAGGACGTGGTGGCACTTTTTGGCACACAGCTCTGCTTGCTCTGTGTGCGTTCATCCACTCACACATGCAGAGCTAGAATTGAAATCATCTCAAGTGAGAATTCTTGTGATACATTTAAGGGGCCTGCATTTGACAGGTTGCTACCTAGTTATGGGCTAAAATCTCACTAGGCTCCCCATAGCTTATCGCCTGTCATTTCAAAACAAAGACATCCTGCTTCCCCTTTCTGTGTCACATCTCATCGACTCATTCTCAGCCGAATCTTACTTTCATTACGAGCTCAGTGCCACCTCCCTGGCTTTCATCAGATGAGAGATGAGAACTCGGAAAAGAGAGAGAGAGAGAGAGAGAGAGAGAGAGAGAGAGAGAGAGAGAGAGAGAGAGAGAGAGAGAGAGAGAGAAATTCCATTCCCTGTTTTGACTTGGACTCTAGGTGTTATTCTCTCAGTCCAGCTTGAAAGAAAGCAAGCCCACCCCACGAGGGGGCAGGCCTGCTTTGCTGTCTTCTGCCACCACACAGCCTCTGAAGTGTGCGAAGAAGAGAGGAAGAGACAATTAACACTCAGCACCAATCTGCATTTCCTTTTTAGCTGCCATTTACACGCTGCTCAGGTTTTGAAAACCAGCATTTCATGCTACTCCCTAGAGAGCCAGCCTCAGCTTCAGCGGGATCCATCTGCACAGCAGTCACACTGCTGAAATCTCCAGCCAACCCAGAATTCATTTATTTATTTTTTGAAAAATGGGAGAGAGAGAGCGAGAGAAGGAGAGAGAGAGAGAGAGAGAGAGAGAGAGAGAGAGAGAGAGAGAGAGAGAGAGAGAGAGAGAGAGAGAGAGAGAGAGAGAGCCAGCAGGGTGAAAAGAATAGATTAGAATCTGGGAATATTTACTGCGCAGGTTTGACCAGTCCAGGCTCTGTTGGAGGTGGGCTGAAGTCAGTGGGAGTTTTCTTTGATCATCATCTAGATTTGTGTTTGCAGCGAGGGAGTGAGCAAGAGCCATGTGACAACAGGGGATGACAGGCTGTGAGGTTCCAGGCAGGAAGGACACACTCGAGAAGTTTCGGCGCAGCTCATCAGCCAGCGTGTCAGAGCGCTCTTGCTGATGGCGAACAGCAGGGAGAAGAGCCATACTGGGAAGTCACTGCTGGTGTGGGACAAGTTACAAGATGTTTCTGGAGGAGGGAAGTGTGCATTGGCGATGCCTCGGTTCTGGCCAACTTGCTTTATTTCTTCTGGTCCCCAAAGGGTTGAGGATTGAAGCATAATAGCTTCTATAACCTTTGTTATTTTATCATTAATATTTTTTTAAAACGGAATTCACCGCCCCAGGAGATCACAGAGTCAATGGTCACAGCTGGTTTTTAAAAGGGGGTTGAGTCATTTTGTGATGGGTAAAACAGAGACTCAGCCTGTGATGAGGGCAATCAAATTTCCTGCTTGGAGGCATCCGTTGATCACTACAGGGGTCAGGAAGAAGTGTTTTTCTCATGCAAGTCCTGGCATGAATAGTTAGGTGAATGGGGAAATAAAAGAAAGAGAGGAAAGGAAAAACGGCTAGTTTTTCTTCTTTTCTTTTATTTGGGAGAGAAAGAGTAGGATTTAAAAGCACAACCTTACCTCAACAAACCAATGAGTGTTCTAATTTCATCCAGTTCTTCTCAGATGAGAAAAATAGCGCTGGGCAGGGTGAGAAGCTGGGGTGAGCACAAGCCAGCAAAATTGAAATGGGGAGCTGAAAAGATTCAAAAGACATCTGTAGTGATTCCTGGAAACCATTCCATGCCAGGTCAAAGGGCATGTTCTTAGGATGCTGGCCGGGGTATTTGCATCCCTCACAAGAAGTATAACTTGGGCTGCTGAGCCTTCTAGGGAGAGGCAAATAAACGTTTAAGATAAACTTCTTTTCTTTTTCTTCTTTTTCTTCTTTTTCTTCTTTGTTTTTTGGTCAGCCCTGGCAATGCTCAGGAGTTGCTCTGGCTCTGCACTCAGGAATTACTCCTTGTGGTACTTGGGGGACCATATGGGATGCTGGAGATCAAACCCGATTGGCCGAGTGCAAGACAAATGCTCTACATTCTGATCTATTGCTCTGGCCCAGCTTTTAACTTTTCTAACTCTGGCCTTACTAGGTAAAAGCCCCAAACCCCATCTTTCATATTTTCAAGTGCTTCTAAGAGTTCTTCGAGACAAGGAACTTTTTTTTTTGCTCTGTCCTTACTCAATGAAGCTAGAGGCCCTGAGCTCAGATTCTATTCATTTATTTCATCAGTCCTAGGAAAAGGAGTGCTCACTATGAAACCAGCACTGTCTAGGTGCAGAATAATGGCCAAGATCTGACTTTCCTCCAACTCCAGTGGTGGGAGTGAAATGATCAACCAACTCCATGATGTACCAGATACACATAAATACTATGGAACAAAATGCAGTGGGATGGGCAGTAGGTATAAAGGGTGAGAAAGGTAAAAGTGGCTTGGTATGGCAGTGAAGGCAAGTGAAGACCTTGCCTAGGAACTGATTCTGGAGTAGAATGGAAATGATGCAGCACAAGTGGAAGGGTGGAGTGCCATGTGGATTTAGTTAGTGGCTTTAAATCTCCCCAAGGAACAGGTAGCCCATCTGACAGGCAGCCCATCTGACAGGCAGCCCATCTGACAGGCAGCCCATCTGACAGTAGCCATCTGACAGGTAGCTCATTTGACAGGCAGCCAATCAAAATAGATAATGGGATGGCTGGTGAGCTTGAAACAGGCTCAGAAGAAATCTTCAGTGATCCTTGGATACGATTACATGTCAATTTAAAGGGATCCTGAGCCTTCTAGGAAGAGGTGAATATAAGTTTAAGATAAACACCCTAATTCTCTCTCCCTGAGATGGATCAATTTCTCTCTCTCTCCCCACGTTCTTAATCTCTCTCTCTCTCTCTTTTTCCATCTACTCTCACTCTTTTCTTGAACTCCTCTCTTTCACTGCGCACATGCCCAGCAGACTGCAGGATCACATTCTCCTTTTATTCCTTAGCCCTGACGGATGGCCCAGTATAGGCAGGGCCAAGTACAGGCAGGTCTCAGATGCTCAGGAGAGTTCAGATTCAGGAAGGCCTCAGGATGTCCAGGCAGAAACAGATGCCAAGCACGGGGAATCTCACTTACACTGACCAAGGCCTGAGGCTAAGAAAGCAGGGACAGTGTTATAGGATGCCGGGGTCCAGTTAAGAGGCCCAGAGCATATAGATCTCATGAATGCAAATGTGGCCTTGGTTGGAGGCTGTTGAAATTCAGTCCAGAAAGGTCCAGGAACACAATTTCAGACCAGGAAAGCACACACAGGATAGAGAGCAATACAAGGACAAAACCTGGCCATCGCACACTGGAGGAGAGTAGACCCATGGGACAAGATTGGGATGTCATACACAGGTTGTGGCAGTGCCAGGGATAGGATGAGTGATGTTGTACATATGTAAATAATAGGCTTGGGCATTTGGGAAGGGACCTGGACTCATCAACTTGAACTATACAATAAATTCTGACTTCTTTTAAAAGTTAAAAAAAATATTTTTTTGGGTTTATGGAGCACACCTGACTATGCTCAGGGGTTACTTCTGTCTCTGCATGCAGGAATTATTCCTAGTAGTGATAGGGAACCATATGGGGTGCTGGGGATTGAATATAGGTCAGTCATATGCAAGGGGAGCACCCTACCCACTCTACTATCACTTTAGCCCTAAATTCTAAATTCTTAACCTTCTGCGTTTTGTATGAAAATCTTTCATACAATTCTCAACAACTCACAAGTGCAGGGAAATCTACTTTTACATTAACAGTAGGAGCAAATACCCTGGGGAATAAATTGAAAGAGTTTGGGGCTGACACTTTCTCCTGAGGAATGAGTAACTAAAGAAGGGAAAATATTTGAACATGGAAAATCCAAGAGACTGCAATGTCTAAATGTTGAGGGAGATAACAAGGTCAGAAAAGAAGACCAAGATCAATTGCTAAGTGAGAAGTGTACTGGAAGAAGAGGGAAGAAGGAATTGTAAGAAGGAAAAATGTATTCTCAGTACCTGAATCAAATATTAAGGGCAGTTCAATTTAGGTTGAGAATGCACCACTGTATTTAGCAGTATTTGCCCATGACAAATGCTGTTTCTGTTGCAAGGAGGAACAAAATTCTGCTTGGGATATGTTCAAGGTAGATGAGAACACACACACACACACACGTACACACACACACATACACACACAGGGCCCCTTAAAAGTTTTATACTAAAGAAAACAGAAATTAAGTATTTTTTAGTTATTGGTATTGAGGTATAACTGACATATACTGCATTCATTTCAGAATTACAACACAATAATTTAAACATATGTAAACATGTATATGTATATATAGCAAAAATATCACTCACTATAGTACGTCCAATTAACTTTTTTAACTGTAATTTTTTGCCTGTGAAATGAATTTTTCAGATGTACTCTGCTCTTTTAGCAACGTTGAAATATGCAATAAGCATTGTTATTATTATAATTATTGTGTTGGGGTGGTCATAATGTAAGGGAGCTGCTGGGGACCCCAAAAGTATCAGGACAGAAGTTTTCTTCTACCACCAAGGCCACTGGGAAAAGGATGAAAACTCACGAGTCTGGTGCAGTCCCAAAAAGGCTTTTATAGTACAACAAATTCTACTAATCCAATATGATGGAAGATCTCGAGCTTTGGTCAGAACTTAGACCATACATGAGGGTCCAAGTCTCCTACCAAAGAGAATCTCACCAGAGAGAGAGTGTACTACCAAACTGAATCTCACCAGAGAGGAGAGAGTACCTCAAATCAGTCCCTTATATACACAAAAGTAATCCTAGCTTCAGAGAGGGTCCTGTCAACAAAGAACCCTAAATAGCTTCTAGATAGTAGAAGAGTACAGAAGGGTGGTGCCACACCCTACTATAGATCTAAACAAATGATTATGCCAAGAACTAATCCCTTCTTCCAAGATTATCTCTTATGTAAAACACTGGAAAGAGGGAGTCTGTTATAAAGTAATACATCTTAATTTCTTGGGCTTCATGTAATCTAGATGGTACCCACAAGGTTCTTCTTATTTATTATCTGCACCAGAGTGATTCTGAGTATCTTGTTCTCTGTATACTGAAAGGGTCAAGCTGGCCTGCTTGAGGGCAAACTAGTATGATCCTTCCTATAATCTTAAACTATAATCTCAACGTAGCCAGAGTGGTAGTCTTCTGGTAAATTCTAACTGTCCCACGCTGGGTCCAGTGGGTATAAAAGAGGAGCTGTGCCAGGGCCGGAGCGATAGTCCAGCGGGTAGGGCATTTGCCTTGCACGCGGCCAGCCCATGCCGCCCTGGTTCGATCCCCGGCATCCCATATGGTCCCCGAGCACCGCCAGGGGTAATTCCTGAGAGAAGAGCCAGGAGTAACCCCTGAGCATCGCCGGGTGTGACCCAAAAAGCAAAAAAAAAAAAAAAAAAAAAGAGGAGCTGTGCCCAATCTAGATAACATAGAAATCTTAGTAGATATATAATAATGTCAGAAGTTACTCATCCAGAATCAAGGTGACTTTTGTAACATTCACATCCTCCATCAGTGTTTTATACAGAAGAGATGTCTCATTAGTATGCACCCTGGCTTAAGAACATGTAAATAAACCAAGCTGAAGTGGCTAAAACAGCAAAACTCCCAAGCTAGCTAGACCTGTCATCCAACACATACCTGGTTGTGCTCAGGGCTTGCTGCTTACCCCCTGGTTTTGTACTCAGGGACCATTTCTGGCCTACTCAGGGGATCATGTGGGGTTGGGGATTGAGCCTGCATTAGCTATTTGCCAGGCCAACACTCTACCTGCTGCTTTAGATAACCTGTTTAATCACACCCTAGCTAACCCCAGATTTTTGCATCACTGAAGAAGGATTGTTCTCTTCCATATAATCCATGTTAATATCCTCAGGCCAGAGGCTTAGGCCAAAGAGATTTCTTTCTTGTGCAAACACAAAAGGAGTATGGGGGGCAGGTATTTTGAATCAGTTTTACTCTAAATTGATTGCTCCTGGATATTCTGTCATATTTTCTAACTGTAAGCCCTGGTTCCATATAGATTGTATATAACTCATCACATCCCAGTGTCTATGACGGACTGGATGAGGACCAGGAAGAGAGCCACGCTGGCAACTATTTGGAACCACCTTCAGGAAGATTAAAGTGAAGGTTATACTATCTTGTCTCACCTAAGACAAGCCTTTAGGGCATTAGTATGAATGCTTTGAAAGAGTGCAAGAGTACTTAAGAAATTGCCCTGGACTAGAGTAGACCAGACAAAGGACTTTGTGGGAGATAAAGATATCAATCCAGCATGGGGAATATAGTTTCAATTATATGACAAGATCTCCCCATGAAAATACACCCTATAGATATTTTATCTTGGGTGTAGTAATTATTCCAGCCCCTCTCTTGCTGTGTTTACATAAGAAGCTAGATATAATATTATTGGATTGCTTGTCAATAGATGCTCTATATTAACATCTCTTAAGCCTAGGAAGCAGGTGTGGCTCCCTGAGGAATTTGTAAGAGGAAACCAGGTTATACCTAAAGGCTGGTTTTGAACTTTGCTCCCTGCCCCTAAGGGAGTGAGAGATTTTTGACTCTGGCAGCCTGGAAGACAAAGGACTTGTTCAAAAAGCAAGCACATGTGTGGCTGAGCTCTTGGTCAGGGCACTTGGTTGGCCGCACTTGGTCTGTGTGAGTCTGTCAGACAGTGTGATGGTGGCAGAGTATGCTTAACTGTTGGTGTCAAGTTGATAGAAGTAAAAGTCTTTGGAATATCTATACTGGACTCACAACCTTTTGTTGATTTGTCATCGGCCCCCAAAGCATGACTAGGGAAATCAATGGATGCCAATAATGTTGGGGACCCTCACAGCGCTGACACTTTGCCCCCCCAAATACAGCAACATTAACAATAGTTACTGTGCACTACATCCATGACTTATTTATTTTGTAACTGAAGGTTTGATATTTGTTTCTTTGATTATTGGGTGTATTTCAATACACCCACCACCAGTTTGTTTTCTGCATCCATATGCCTGGTTTTAAGTAGCAATTTGACTTAGATTAGGGTCAGAGGAAATTGTTTGGACTTTTGATTTGGAAAGTAATATCATGTGTGTGAATTAATTCAATAAAGAAGAAGAAACTAGAGTGAAAGCAATGATTTTTGGGTAGTTACAAATTGAACAGTTTGACTTTAGAGAGACAATAAAGCTGCATCCATGGCAAAAGAAGGGATCAGAAAGTATCTGGACACATGTGCAGAAAGATGGGTCAAATAGGATGGAAGAAGCGTGCAAATTCTTTATCTGATAATTTCGGTTTCTCAAAGAATGTGGGAAACAAAGTTGAAAGCTAAGGATTCCTGAGAGGACACAGAAGTGTCAAAAATTTGAAGATAGAGGGAAGGAGATAAAATAGTTCCGAGAAAGGAGTGAACTAGGGAAATAGAGTGGATTCTAGGTACTAGGGGCCCACTGGGGTTTGTGATATTGACTGAAATAAAACTAGTTATCCTGGTGGATTCCTTTCATCCAACTCAGCACCTCAGATGTAGGCATGGGGTAAGGAGTATGACATGAACGAAGTCTAGGGCTTTGCAAGGCGAGTACAATGAAGGCAGAGTGGGTTGAGGCCGCAGGAGGTATCCACAGAAGATCACACTGCAAAGGCCCCTGGGATCCAAAGTGGGCAAGAAGGGAAGGAGGTAATGACGGGGTAGAAGATATTTAAACTGTGCTAAGAGCAATGACTTGTAGGATCTAGTGTGGTGTAAGAAATGTTGGAGCTGAGAGAAAAGGAGAGATGACTTGGAAAGAGACTAGTTCAGAGAGATATTGGAGTAGAATAGCAGTTGAAGTTGTTGGTGATGTCTAGGTGAGGTCATTAACATGGGATGGCTGGCAGACTACAAAACACAGGAGGAGAGAAAGCAAACAGAGGGCTGAAACCTTATTCCCAAGTAGTGTTCAGGGAACTTGGGACATTTTAAGCTATACTTAACCAATCCAACTGGTGGATCAGTGTGAGTCCTAGACTCGTTCATGCCATGCTCCTTACTCCATGCCTACATCTGAGGTGCTGACCTGGATGGAAGGAATCCACCAGGTGTCCATTGGGTCCTACAATGCCAGGGACATCTTCTGGATATACCCTGGGGTCCAACTCTCTGACTTCTAGTTGAATGTCAAAAAATACCAAGAATTGTGATAGAAGTAGCTTGAGAACATTCACGTAACTAAACTAAAATTTTCTCTGACCCTGAGAGGTAAGTGTTGAGAATTAACTTATTTCTGATTTGTGTTCAATTCCAGTTTAATTCCTAGCACCAAATGTGCCCTCCAAGCACTGCTGGAAGTGATCCCTAAGCACAGAGCCAAGAGTAAACCCTGAGCACTACTAGGTGTGGTATCAAAATAAGCAAACAAACAAACAAAAATCTTCTAATTCCTGGGATACAGAGCACAGAAGTCAGTGATAAAGAGGGCAGGTAAGGAAGGAGCTCAAGTTAGTCCCAGAGAGGAAGTTAAGATAAGATAGACAGCATAAAAAACAAAAGAAAAGATAGACAGCATTGGGGCCCAAGAGATAGCACAGTGGGTAGGGAATTTGCTTTGCACATGGCTAACCCAGGTTCGATATGGTCCCCTGACATCCTCTGAGCACTGCCAGGGGTAATTCCTGAGTGCAGAGCCAGGAGTAACCCCCTGAGCACTGCTGTGTGTGACCCAAAAAGCAAAAAAAAAAAAGGCATCATTGGGTGCCTGCAAAACACTGAATTATGCAATTCTGGGAGCATTTTTGTGTGTCTTCTGCCTCAGTTTCTCCACATGTAAAATGGAGATAGTAATTGTACCACCCTTGCAGAATTATTGGCACCAAGAGTTTCAGTAAGATAATTAATGTATGAAACGTGCTTATCATTGTATCTTGCTCAGCAGGGCTTTTTGTTCCTGTTTTTAATTTTTTTTTCATTGAAGCTGTTTAACAGCTGGGGCCCCAGCACCCCGGAATTTCTGAAATGTCTTTGGCAGGTGCTGGGGAGCTTTCAAGGAGCCTGATGTACAGGGCTGAGACCAGGGAATGCTGACTTCACCAGGAGAGGTGTGGTTTGAAAAGAGGGTGAGGGAAATGAGCAGGCCCACCGCTAAGACAAAGCAATTAAATATGTAGAGGGCTGAGAGACTTGACAGAAGAAATGGAAGTAAAACATGTTTCTAATCAGAGTCGTGATGAGGGCTGCCTGGAGGCTCCATTGATAATTGACATGCCTCTGACAATAATTAAAAACAATTTCTGGGGACTTACAGGATAAAGTCACCTAGTGATATTATTTACCACGGAGAATAGTGTCTGCAGTGAAAATGGATGCTATTGTTTCCTCCAAACACATTAGAAGGTGACTTCATGGTGAATAGATTTTTCAAGCTATTTGACATTCACTGACTTTCTATTTAACTCCTCTTAGTCACAGAGGCCATTACCTCAATGACGATGCCCATATTTATCTCTGTTAATGGCAGAAGACATGTGAGAGAAAAATCTTCCCTGTGTGTGCCCCTCAGCTTGTGAATGAAGCAGGTTTGTCTTCTCTGGGGCTGCCCAGAGCACTGCTTCAGTGTAAGAAAGACTCATCTATCAAGGTTTACACATGGAATCAGCACAGATTTCATCGTCCTTTTCTAATATGTACATGATCTTATCTCACTGGAGACGGAGTGAGAAAATGCAGATGCCAATGCCGAGCTTGGCACATAGCAAGCATCCAGAAATCATTCATTATTTCAGCCATCCATTATTTTTTCTGGAGTTCATCTCATAAGACTGAAGTGCCAGACATATTTGCATACACCAATATGATTGATTGGGGAGAGAGAATCAATGGCATTTTGGAGTAGAGGGTGATAATTCCCTTAGGATACTCCTTTGAGGTATTATTTTCTGAATTATGAGTTGTTCTTTATTTGGGCATAAGCCTGTAGGTAATCTTCCAACTGATAACTCAGCAACAAGAATGCGGCACAGGGTATAAAGTCAATGCTCAGTAGGTAGAGTATGTTGTATTTCCTACCCCTCTGCTCTGGCAGGCAGGTGAGCCCTGACGAGAAGGCATTGAATGGTAATAATTGTATGCTTTCCTTCCTGCTAAAGGAGTTCCTAGGATCCCCAGCATTCTCTGGGTCAATGCCCTGGCATGAGAAACAGCTATACATTTTGTTGTGGTCCAAGCCTCCACACAGTTTTCAAAATTAGTGTAATTGGAAATTGGGGAGAGTAGGTGGGATCATGCCAAGCTACTGACCCTGGCCAATGAAGGCCAGTTGTAGCCCGCCCCCTGCCACAGAAGGCATCTCACCGGTCCAAGGACCCCCACATGTCTTTTTTGTTTCCTGATTGAAAACGACAGGATGACAATGCCTGGAATGTCATTAGTGCCAGGATTCCTCCCTGCTAATCTGTCTCAGACCCATGACCCTCTGGCTTCACAGGGACCCTTCTGATCCAGGGTTTTGAAGAAAAGTAGCAAAGTGAGCTACTGAAGTTGAACAAATATTTTCAGCTTTCAGATCCTGATTGTCTTCTCTTTGGGAATGTCTTCTCTGGAATATTATCCTGTGTTGGGTGAATGCCCTATTGAGCTCTAGGCTCCTGCTACATTTAGCTTATGTTAAGAGCTTATGGAGCTTATGCTACATTTAGCTTACTGCCTTTAGGGAATCTCCGGAGCAGAAACAATGGGAGGGTGGGCATAATTGGATTGATTTCATAATTCTATATGGAAAAATAGCCTTATTATGAATCTTGCTTGCTCCAGTACAGTACTTTTTTCCTCATGGGTCCCCATAGGAAACACACATGTAGATATTCCAAGGGTTCTTACTTGGCCACAATAGAACAACCATAATGTAATCAGTTCTGCTAGTTCAAAGAGACATGCCTATGTTCCTCCAGGCAAACTGATGTGTCTCTGATTCTAAAGGTTAAAGCTAAAGTGAATTATTCTGATGGATTATGGACCTTAGAGGATCTAGAGTTTGCTGGAATCAGTTGACTATATATTCATGGTAAGAAGTATTAATGCCACTTTTACAATTATATTCTGAATTGTTTTTGGTTCTAAAATGTCTCCCTCCCCACTCCGCTAGTGAGATTCCTATCTCAGGAAGTCAACTCTGGCATATCAGCATTTGTGACGCTTGAGCCAAAGGGCCCACCTGTATATATGCATTTCTATATGTTCATTCACTTAGCATTGTCCATAGACAGCCCAGCCCATCGTGGGCTAGGCTGGAAGCCTTCCACTGGCTTCTGACAATAAAAGAAGTGAGAAGGAAGGAGAAGGGGCTTTTTGGCCATTTGGTTCTCTAGGCCAGCTAGCCTCTCTGCCTATTTGGATTCTTTTCTGCCTGTTTGGGTATAAGCATGTGGTAGTGGCCTGGGACCAATTAGGAACTTAAAGTTTGGGGGTTTTTCTGCTATTGGATTGCAATGCTAGAATTTGTGTGAATAAAAGCCCTTTTTTCTCATCTTCTTTAATTTTTATTATACCATGTGAGATATAGAATTCAAGGATGTTCATGTTTGGGTCTCTACAACAGTGTTCCAGAGTCCATCCCTCCACCAGTGCCAATTCTCACTACCCAATTCCCAAACACACCCACCCAAACCCTGCCTGCCTCATTTGCAGCAGCATTTTACTTATCTATCTCTTTGTCTATGTCCCTGTATTTCCTAATCTCTCTTCTATTACACTTTATGGCTTGTCCTATGGATACTAATAATGTATGATGTATCTATCTGCTTATTTAATAGTGACTTCTAGAGTGACATCATAATTCCTCATTCCCCATAACCTCTCCAGTTTGATGTAAATAGAATGATAGTTGAAGTCTTCAAGTGAGAAAGATCCTGAAAGGACCTGGTGCTAAAATACATTGAGTCTAAGATTAAACCGCGGGGGCAGAGCTGTTGCAGGTGGACCCCATGGGTGACTTATGTGAGCCCAGAAGGGGAGAGAGATGATCGCTTTCTCCCCAGCCGCCTGCCACCCGGGACCCGCTGGCAGGCTAAGGACTGATAAAGTCTGCGATGAGCCCCCTGCACGGCGTGGGCCTGAGCCCCACCAGCCCCACAAGGTGACAGTCAAGCCACAACTAATGTCCGCTTGATCTCTAGGCATGGGAGTTGATCCCCACCACCCGAGGTTTCTCGGGGAGCCACGGAATCAGGCTGGAGCGAGGGAATTGCTCTTTGCAGGAAAGAAAAGTCAGTACTAGGCCTTACCCAGGGCTACCTTAGGGTTCTTGTCTTCCTCCCAGAAAAAAAGAATTTTCAGGAGTCAACGAGCAGTGAAGTTTTACATACTTTATTAGGAAGGTTTTAGGAGAGGGGAGGGGAGAGAAAGAGAGAGAGAGAGAGAGAGAGAGTACACATCTCAAGAGGGGAGATGCGGGCAACACACGTGCTCAGGCACCACATGTGCTCGCCAAATGGGCTCAGGCAACATGTGTGCCCAGGCAGCATGTGCGCACTGTTCTTTGTTCAGGACGGTTTTTTATAGATTTCCTCCCCAAGTTACTCCCATATGGGGGCTTCAACCTCGGTTTCTAGGGCCCGCTGCCAAGGGAAGTAGACTTTGGGAGTGGTCTTCTTTGACTGGAATGCTTTTGGAGCCTTCTGTGAACTGGGTGCTGGGTGGAAAGCTGATTTATCTTCCTTAGGAGGGTTAGTTATCTAAAGCCTTCAGAAGGGTCAGTGGCCTATGGGCTTCACACATTCCCTTTTGGCCTCTCCCTTTTCCCAGGATTTATTGTTGATAATGGTCTTGTCAAGTTTGCTTTTGGCTTTCAGTCAGGTGTGGCTCTGGATCTCTTCTTCAGGAATTCTATTGCCATGTGGCGCCCCCTGTCTGCCTGCCTACAACAAAGCTACTGCGTGTCTGTGCAGACGTGGATCTGGAGTCTCTGTCTTGAGGCGGTTGGCTGTGGTGGGCTGGAGCTCAGGGCCACACCCTCTGAGCTCGAAGACTGGGGACTGAGTGGAGGCCCTCAATCCTTGTTCCAAGTCCAGCAGGCGTGGCCGCCTGCATGATGAGCAGGCCCTAGGAGCTATGTAGGACATGACCAGTCACTGGCCAAGCCTTTTGCTAATAAAGGCCTTTTTTAAACTTTGCTGGATTTGCTAGTTTTTATCTGTCCGCAGGACACTGATCCCCTGAGGCAAAAAGGGGATCATGTCCTGCTCCCTATATTGTTGGGAAATGCAGCTGCACCCCAGCACAGATCTGAGCAGCGAAACAGCTTCCAACAGTCCTGGACATATGATCTTGAAACCAGGCATCAGGGCTCCCCTCCCTCCTCATCACATACCATCAGGCAAGAGAACATTGACTCGACAGCTAATTAATAAAGCTTGAGATCTAGAGCCTCTTCCAAGGCTCATCTATGAGAGAAACTTGATAAGATTCCCAAATTGGAAACAATCCTAAAATTTTATATGACATTACCAGCAACGCCTCATTTGAGGAGTTTGGCTGTGGAATGATATTAAGAATAGCTAAAAGTTGCTCCCAATCTCCGGTGTGCCAGTATACACTGGGTGCTTCCAACAGTCCAGTGAATTCATTTTTTTCTTCATCCCTATCTTACAGTTGAGAAAATTGAGGTGCATTAATTAAAAAGTCTTGCCTGTGATGTAGGCAACAGTGTTAAACATCAGGATTCAAAACCTCAGATATTTGGTTTCAAAGCTCCATGTATTCCATAATTGGTTGCATCAACTTTCAAGCAGAGGGAAATAGTTAATATGAGTTCTGGGAAAGAAGAGGGAACTCTGAGGGGCTGGCAGCAAATGGTCTCTGAGCAGATGGACATTATTTGACTCACAGGGCAATGAGTGTGAGCTAAGGGGAACAATTGTCATGTGAGGCTGGGAGTAAAGGCTGACCAGACCCAAATAAACCCAAAAGTTAAAGTCTCTATAAAAGCCTGCCCTGTAGCTTTCTTTTCCCTGACAGGAATATGCAGTCCAGAACCACTGGCACTGAGGAAAGAGAGTGTCCAGCCAAACAACAATCAACAGTGAGCCACCAGGGACTTGGGAGCAGTCATTTGAACAGAACTGTTGGCAAGTTGGTATTTGAAGTACATTTTGAATAAGCCCATGTATTGGAAACTTGCATTTCCAGAGAATAGTAAACAAAGCAACAGAAACAAGATAGCATCCTCTGTATGGACTCAGGTGGGGCAAGAAAAGTGTCCAGCTGAATATTCTGGAAGGGTCCAAAGAGACAAAGATACACACACACACACACACACACACACACATACACACATTTATTTTACTCATGAGTGGTGGTGTTTTTCCATTGCATAGTGGTAAATTTACACTAGAACACTTTTTATACCACATGTAAGCATTGTTTGTAATTATGCTCAAATAAGCTATGTGTGATTTTCATTATATAAAATAGATTCATAGTAACTAACCCTGTTTGCCATTTTAAATAGTATTGAGATGCACTAGGAAATTTGACAGTTAGCAAAACGAAAAATGCTCTATGAGCCATTTGTTAGAATGTATTTTGTAAAACTGCTAGTATGCATACCAGAGATATGTGGACAAAGATAATTATCATAACTCTGGTTGAATAAATTATGAGTTAGCAGATAGTGGATTGCTAGGCAAGCATTAAAATGGTTTGAATAGATGTTACATTAAGTCAAAATCAATATGCAAAATAATATTATTGTGCAATGTGCACAGTCTTCTTAAAAACCGTGGTGTGTATATGTTAACATGTATTTATGCAAACCAGCATACTAAAGATGTTTTACATACTTATGTAAGCCATTAAAAGATACTTTTTATAGAATAGCTGGACTAGAAAATGCATTGTAGTAAATAGTGGGTTGCCTAGATCACCCTTGATTCCAGAATTTAGAGAAGGACAGAGAAGGAAAGAGATCAAGAGGGGTAGGTAGGTGAAGAAAATAGGGTGCAATGATCAAACAGGGTTTGGGGGCTTCAGTTACACTGGTGACATGGGTGAGTGATACAGCTATATGTCCAAAACATAGACTCAACAACGCAGAAAACATGAGCTCTAAGCTGAGCTACCAGAACTTGTAATGTGTCTGTTAAGGTGATAGGAGGTAGAGAGGGGTTGGGTGGGACAGAATATGGGAACACTGATGGTGGTGGGATTAGTGTTGAAATATCATATGCCTAAAACTTAACTATCAATAACTCTGTGAAAATTATAGGTCTTTAAAAAAATTATAAAATCAGTATACCTTTGAGAAACAAAATTGGAATAAATGGGACTTTTTCAGTTTTTACTTTATGTATATCCTTAAAAGGCAGAATATTTTAGCAGAGCCCTGCCATCTTCCTGATCAGTGGATGGGATAATTGAGTACATTGAAAGTCCACCTTTACTACATGAAACTAAAGAGCTTCTTTACCTCAAAAGAAACAGTGACCAAGATACAAAGACAGTCCACAGAATGGGAAAGACCTATTTACCCAATATCCATCTGATAAGGGGTTAATATCTAGAATATATCAGGCACTGGTAGAACTTTACAAGAAGAAAACAACCAACCCCATCAAAAAATGGGGAGAAGAAATGAACAGAAGGCCAAAGGCATATGAAAAAGTGCTCATCATCATTAATCATCAGAGAGATGAAAATCAAAACAACAATGAGATATCACCTCACACCATAGAGACTGGCAGTTACATATTCAAAAGAGCAAGGACAACAAGTGTTGGCATGGATACGGGAGAAAGGGACTCTCATTCACTGTTAGTGGGAATGTCGACTGATTCAGCCCTTTTGGAAAACAATATGGACATTCCTCCAAATACTAGAAATTGAACTCCCGTTTGACCTAGAAGTACCACTTCTGGGAATATACCCTGGAAGACCAAAAACACACAGTGGAAACACCATCTACACTTTTATGTTCACAGGAGCACTATTCACAATAGTCAGAATATGGAAACAACCAGAGTGCCTGAGAACAGATGACTGGATAAAGAAACTGTGGCACATCTACATAATGGAATACTATGCAGCTGTTAGGAAAAACGAAGTTATAAAATTTGTCTTTAAATAGATGTTCATGGAGAGGATCATACTGAGTGAAATTAGTCAAGGGAAAGGATAACCTCCAAATGTATGTAATGCAATCCACAATGTGTAAGAGAAAGGTGAGAGAGAATGAGAGAGAAAGATGAGAGAGAGAGGAAAGAGAGACAGAGAGAGAGACAGAGAGAGAGAGAGAGAAGTGAAAAATTGCCTGCCATACACACAGGCTGTGGAGGGGAGTGATCAGGGGACATTGGTGGTGGGAAATGGTACTGTTGCAAGGATGGGTGCTGGAACACTGTATGACTGAATCCCAAATATGAACACTTTTGTAACTGTAAATCTCATACTGGGTATATAAAAACATTTTAAAAAAAGGGAGAGTTTGTCCACCTTTTCCTCCAGACCTGCAATTCTTTCAGTAAATGGGGTCAAATAGGACCTGTCATTGTATCTTCTTCAACTTTCTTCATTTTGAAACTTTTAAACTTAAACAAATGATCAGACACCACAAGCTGGGTTCTGCCTATAGTGGAAATTAGTTTCTTAGAATTTACTGTTTGACTCTAAAGCTGTGGTTGCTTCTAATAACTCATGATCCCATAGTGATTCCTTTTCAGGTAATTCATAAACCAGAGAGACTAGTATGTTTGAAAGACATATGGCTAAGGCCGACCTCATCCTGTTGACACTGACTTAACCAGTTCACACAACCTCCAAGTAACTAAAAATGACCACTTAAGATTAAATAAAGACAAGAGCAGACTGAGAAACAACCAAACATTATATAAGGAAGCTGCTCGGGGGATGCTGGAGATACGAACCCGGGTCGGCCACGGCAAGGCAAATGCCCTACCCGCTGTGCTATTGCTCTGGCCCCGTCATATGATCTCTTAAGATCCTCAGAGTGCTGAGATTTCAGGGGAATATTATGGTCAAGGTGCTTCATAGTCCAGCCTATCATTGTATTCAGTCTCATGGACCAATTTCCCTTATATTGAACCCTCTCTGCTCCTTGAATTATTGTGTGAGTTGCCTCTGTAGTCTAACTCATGGTCACCTGTTGGAGGACAGGTTTAGCTATTCTGGGAGCTTTATTGTTTTGCCCACTCCCAGCTTAATCTATTTAAGTCAAGGTTCAGTCTAATGAGACCTCTCTTCTATGTAAAAACACTGCTAGAGGGTGTGCCAGTTACAGAAGTCACCTTGATTGAATAACTTCTGACTTATACATCTACTAAGACTTCTATGTTTTCTAGATTGGGCACGGCTCCTCTTTATACCCACTGCACCCAGCGTGGGACAGTTAGAATTGACCAGGAGACTACCATCCTGGCTACGCTGAGACTATAGGAAGACTATAGGAAGGATCATACTAGTTTGCTCTAAGCAGGCGAGTGTGACCCTTTCAGTACACGAGAACAAGATACTCAGAATCACCTTGGTGCAGATAATAATAAGAAGGACCTTGTGGGTACCATCTAGATTACATGAAGATCATGAAGTTAAGATGTATTACTTTATACCAGCCCCCTCTCTCCAGTGTTTTACATAAGAGATAATCTTGGTAGAAAGGATTAGAGCTTGGCATAACCTTTGTTTATACTTGCAATAGGGCGTGGCACTACACTCTGTTTAGAGTTCTTTGTTGACATGGCTCTCCTGATAGGATTACTTTGGTGTATATAAGGGGCTGACTTGAGGCCCCTTCATGCTTCACCTTCACTTTTGACCTTTGGGCCTTTTAGCTTTCGGCTTTTGGCTCCTGTGGCTTTTGGCTCCTTAGCCTTGTGGCTTTTGGCTTTTGACTTTTTGCTCTTTGGCCTTTTGCTCCTTCTTCTGGGTAGGAGTCATCACGGGTGAGATCCTCTCTCTTTGGTGGGAGACTTAGGCTCTTTGTATAGTCTAAGTTCGGACCAGAGCTAGAGTTTGTTCATTATATTGGAGTGCTGTGGAAGAGCTTTTGTACTATTAAAAGCCATTTTGGAACTGCACCGGACTCATGAGTTTTCATCTGTTCTCCCAGCGTCCTTGGAGGTAGAAGACAACCTCTGTCCTGACACTGTCGGGGACCCCGCGGCGTTCCCTGACAGTCACCCATCTCCAGTACCTTTGCACTGTTTCTCTGAGTGGCTAATACCGGTACATTCTGAATGAATCAGCTCAACTGTAATCTGCTTTTTTTTTTTTCTGCTTTTTGGGTCACACCTGGTGATGCCCAGGGCTTACTCCTGGCTCGGGTTTGCACTCAGGAGTTACTCCTGGCAGTACTCAGGGGACCATATGGAATGCTGGGGACAGAACCCAGGTCAGCCTCATGCAAGGCAACGCCCCTACCTGCTGTACTATTGCTCTGGCCCCTATAATCTGCTCTTTTTTTTTTTTACAAAAGTATATGATGATTTATTGAGATGACTTCATTTAAAAATATGCCCAAATAACTGCAGTATTCACGGCTACTTTACTCCAGGCACCTTTGAATGCTTCAGAAATGCCTCTGTGGAAGTCAGTATTATTTGTTTGACTGCAATTTGGTGTTGAGATCGACAGTGGAATTGTTGAGTCTCACCACTCACCTTACTCATTTATGTGATACCAAGTGACTCCTATACCAAATATTACATCAAGCCTGCAGTTGTTGAAGATGCTATCAAAAACTCTGGTAGATTCTATAGAAACTGTTCCAGAGAAATTCTTACATGGTTTGAAGATAGGCTAGTACTAGTCATTAGATAAAACTCACAAAATCTTTTCCAAGGTGGGCAAAATTCTAATGTAGGAGTTAACAGCCACAAAT
Organism: Cryptotis parvus; assembly: GCA_021461705.1. Lineage (NCBI taxonomy): Eukaryota > Metazoa > Chordata > Mammalia > Eulipotyphla > Soricidae > Cryptotis > Cryptotis parvus. The sequence goes on from JAJIBD010022040.1 coordinate 42,679, forward strand.
GGACTTTGCACACTGCTTTAGCCACATCTCTGGCAATGGGACATGTCGGAGCTTCATTTTTCTTCATATTCAAGGATTCTCTTATTTCCCGTATGCTTTCTTTATTTTTTAAATTTTTTATTATAACACAGTGAGACATACAATTACAAAGGTGTTCATAATTGGTTCTTGGTAATACAGTATTCCAGCACCCATCCCTCCACAAGTGCCCCATTTCTACCACCAATGTACCCTACCCCCTCCCGCCCACCCCCAGGCTGACTCAATAGCAGGTAGCCCCATTTCCTCTCTTTCTCTCTCTCTGTCTCTGCATCTCTCTCCCTCTTCTTTTACACATTGTGGCTAGCCCTGCAGATATTTAGAGTTTATCACTTAAGTCTCTTTGTGTATATTCAATGGTGAGTTTTACTCTGCCATTACCATTTCCCACATTTAGTAAAACACTGGTATCTATTTATATCCTATTAATGAATGCAGTCATTCTATATCTGTCCTTTTCCTTCTGACTAATTTCACTTAACATGATAGTTTCCATGTCCATCCATTTGCAGGTAAATTTCATAATTTCATCTTTTCTGACAGCTGCATAGTATTCCATAGTGTAGATGAACCACAGTTTCTTTAGCCAGTCCTCTGTTCTCGGGCATTTAGGTTGTTTCCAGATTCCAGCTATAGTGAATAGCGCAGAGATGAATAAAGAAGTACAGATAGTGTTTCTGCTATGTGTTTTTCGGTCTCTCGGGTATATTCCCAAGAGTGCTATTGCTGGATCAAATGGGAGCTCAATATCTAGTTTTCGGAAGAATGCCCATATTGTTTTCCAAAAGGGCTGGACCAGTTGGCACTCCCACCAACAGTGGATGAGAGTCCTTTTTCCCCCACATCCACGCCAGCACTGGTTGTTCTTGTTGTTTTGGATGTGTGCCAGTCTCTGTGGTGTGAGATGGTACCTCATTGTTGTTTTGATTTGCATCTCCCTGATGATTAAAGATGAAGAGCACTTTTTCATACACCTTTTGGCCATTTGAATTTCTTCTTTTTGGAAGCTTCTGTTCATTTCTTCTCCCCATTTTTTGAATGGGGTTGGCTGTTTTTTTCTTGTGAAGGGCTACCAGTGCCTGATATATCCTGGATATTAACCCCTTGTCAGATGGGTATTGGGTGAATATCCTTTCCCACTCTGTGGATTGTTCTTTGTATCTTGGTCACCGTTTCTTTTGAGGTGCAGAAGCTTTTCAATTTTATATATTCCCATTTGTTTATCTTTGCTTCCATTTCCTTGGTCAGTGGTGTGTCGCCTTTAAAGATACTTTTCGTTTCAATGTCGTAGAGCGCTTTCTCCTATGTTTTCTTCAATGTACCTTATAGATTCATGTCTGATGTTGAGATCTAGAATCCATTTTGATCTGACTTTTGTGCATGGCGTTAGAAGGAGGTCTAAGTTCATTTTTTTTACATGTAGCTGCCCAGTTTTCCCAGCACCATTTGTTGAAGAGGCTTTCTTTGCTCCATTTAATATTTTTTGCTCCTTTATCAAAGATTAAGTGGTTGTATATTTGAGAGTGTGTTTCAGGATATTCATGTCTATTCCATAGGTCTACGGGTCTGTCTCTATACCAATACCACACTGTCTTAATTACAACTGCTCTGTAGTAGAGCTTGAGGTTGGGGAAAGTGATACATCCCATCTTCTTTTTCCCAAGGATTGCTTTAGCTATTTGTGGGGGTTTATTATTCCATACAAATTTCAGGAGTGTTTGTTCAATTTCTTTGAAGAACATCATGGATATCTTTATAGGGACCGCATTGAATCTGTATAAAGCTCTAGGGAGTATTACCATTTTGATAATGTTAATCCTTCCAAGCCATGAGCAGGGAATGTGTCTCCATTTCCTCAGGTCTTCTTTTATTTCTTGAAGTAACGTTTTGTAGTTTTCTTTGTAGAGATCCTTTACATTCTTTGTCAAACTGATTCCTAGGTATTTGATTTTCTGTGGCGCAATTGTGAATGGGATAGTTTCTTTAATGTCCCTTTCTTCTCTTTCACTGTTTGCATATAGGAAGGCCATTGACTTTTGGGTATTGATTTTGTACCCTGCTACTCTGCTATAGGAATGTATTATTTCTAGGAGCCTCTTGGTAGAGAGTTTTGGGTTTTCCAGGTATAATATCATGTCATCTGCAAATAGTGATAACTTGGCTTCTTCCCTTCCTATCGGGATGTCATTAATGTCTTTTTCTTCCCTGATTACTATGGCAAGTACTTCCAATACTATATTGAATAGAAGTGGTGAGAGTGGGCAGCCTTGTTTTTGTCCCTGATCTTAAGGGAAAGGCTTTCAGTTTTTCCCATTGAGAATGATGCTTGCTGTGGGTTTGTAGTAGATGGCCTGGATTATCTTGAGGAAGGTTCCTTCAATCCCCATTTTACGGAGAGCTTTCATCATGAACGGGTGTTGAATCTTGTCAAATGCCTTCTCTGCATCTATTGATATGATCATATGGTTTTTATTTTTCTTTTTGTTGATATGATGTATTATGTTGATTAACTTGCGGATGTTGAACCATCCTTGCATTCCCGGGATGAATCCCACTTGGTCATGGTGTATAATCTTTTGATGACTCTTTGGATTCTATTTGCTAGTATTTTGTTGAAGATCTTAGCATCTGTATTCATCAGGGAGATTGGTCTGTAGTTTTCCTTTTTTGTGACATCTCTGTCTGCTTTGGGTATCAGGGTGATATGTGCCTAGTAAAAGCTATTTGGGAGTGTTTCTGTTTCTTCAATTTGCCGGAAGAGCTTAGAAAGAATTGGGAGTAGGTCCTGTTTAAAGGTTTTGTAGAATTCACTGGTGAATCCATCTGGACCTGGGCTTTTGTGTTTGGGGATACTTTTGATTACTGATTCTATCTCCTTGATGGAGATAGGTTTGTTGAGGTATTCCAAATCTTCTTGTTGTAGACTTGGGAGGCTATAGGCATTTAGGAATTTGTCCATTTCTTCTAGGTTTTCTTGTTTCGTGGCATACAGGTTCTCATAGTAATCTCTGATGATCTTTTGAATTTCTCTGGTTTCTGTTGTGATGCCCCCGTTTTCATTTCTGATTCTATTTATTTGGGTTATCTCTTTTCCTTTTCTTACAAGTCTTGCAAGTGGTTTGTCAATCTTGTTTATTTTTTCAAAGAACCAGCTTTTGGTTTCATTGATCTTCCGGATTGTTTTTTGATATTCCATCTCATTGATTTCTGCTCTAAGTTTTATTATTTCTTTCTTTCTGCTTGGGTTAGGCTCCTTTTGTTGATCACTCTCTAAGATCTTAAGTTCTAAAGTCAGACTGTTTGTTGTCGGGGCGCTCCGCCGGGTCTCCGACAGTGCCGGGAAACGAGTTCCCTTCTACCTCCGAGCCGGCGAGAAACGGATGAAAACTCAGGAATCCGATGCAGTTTTAAAAGGCTTTACTTATCACAGGTTCAGGCATACAAATCAGCAAAAGGAAAAACCCGATGCTTAGGGATTCCAGGCTAGAACCCCAGCCACGTGTAGGCCAAGATTCCGACCATCACGTGTAAAAGCTTCCAAGGGGAATGCACGCTCACAAGGAGAGAGATCCCACAAGGAAGAAGAAGCAAGGGAGAGCGGGAACCGGCTAGTTTATATCCCTGTAACTCAGACCTTCCTCCCACTGTTATGGAAAGCAGGGAGGGTCCAATGCCCTTAGGTAATCCCTTCCTGCACCTCACCTAGGGCCTTTACTGTGCTAATGTTTTGAGCCGAAATCTGCTTAGGAATGCTTTTGTAGTGTAGAGAAGGGGGTTTCTGAGATGGCATGTCTCTGTACCTTGACCAACACCAATGCCAGTTAAATATTTCTCCAAGCCTTCACAAGTCTCCTCTACTTGATTGTAGTTTTATATTTTAGTTGCCTTTGAGTATATCAGGGGAGCCATGCTTGTTTGCTTTGGAAGCAAACAGCATTTCTCTCTGGTCTAATTACTTAGGTGTCCTACGTGGCCAGGCTAATATGCTGGTAAAATCTAGCTAGTCCCACGATGATTGTGATAGCATGGGAGAATATTTATACCAGCTAGTACAGCATACATGGTCGGATAAACTGCCACATTTAGACTACCCCCTTATCTACGGAGTGATTTGCGGGAGGCAATCCAGAGCAGATGCAGCAGCCCTTAGGAGTCCTGCAACAGTTTGTGATGGCCTTTTCTTCTTTTCTGATGAATACTTGAAGAGCTATGAACTTGCCTCTTAACACTGCTTTTGCTGTATCCCACAAGTTCTGGTAATTCGTGTCTTCAGTTTTATTTGTTTCCAGGAATCTTTGGATTTCCTCTTTGATTTCTTTTTTATGACTTGCTGGTTGTTCAGCAATGAGCTGTTTAGTTTCCAGTACTTGGTATTGGTCTCCGTTTTTGTGTACAATTAATTTTATTTTCAGCGCATCATGGTCTGAAAAAAATAGTTTGCACAATTTCTATCTTCTTGATTTTATGGAGGTATGATTTATGGCTCAGCATGTGATCTATTTTGGAGTATGTTCCATGTGCACTGGAGAAGAAAGTGTATTCAGCTTTTTGGGGGATGAAATGCCCTGTATATATCTACCAGACCTCTTTCTTCCATCTCTTCTTTTAGGGCCAGTATTTCCTTGGTAAGTTTCAATCTTGTTGATCTATCCAGGGTTGATAGAGCAGTGTTGAAGTCTCCAACTACAATTGTGTTGCTGTCAATGTCTTCTTTGAGGTCTATTAGTACTTGTTTTAGGTATTTTGCTGGCCCTTCATTGGGTGCATATATGTTTAATAGCGTGATTTCCTCCTGATAAATGCATCCCTTGGCTATTAAGAAGTGACCTTTACTGTCCCTTCTGACCGTCTTCAGCCTGAAGTCTATGTTGTCAGATACCAGTATGGCTACCCCAGCCTTTTTGGATGGGTTGTTTGAGTGAAGGATTGTTTTCCAGCCTTTTATTTTGAGCCTGTCTTTGCTCCGATTGTTCAGGTGTGTTTCTTGAAGGCAGCAGAATGTCGGATTCAATTTTTTGATCCATTTTGCCACTCTATGTCTCTTAACTGGTGCATTTATACCATTGACATTGAGAGAGATTATTGTTATGGGATTTTGTGCCATCTTTCTGTATAGGTTGGTTGTTCTTTTGGGTTATGTCTCGTCTTATAGCAGATCTTTCAATCCTTCTTTTAAGGTTGGTTTTGATTTTACAAAGTTCCTACGCTGTTGTTTATCCAAGAAGTTGTATATCTGTCCTTCATATCTGAGTGAGAGTTTAGCTGGATAAAGAATTCTTGCTGAGGCAATCATTTCATTAAGTTTTTTTACTGTATCCCACCACTGCCTTCGGGCTCGGAGGGTGTCTTCTGAGAAGTCTGCTGAAAGTCGAATGGATGCTCCTTTGTATACAATTTTCTTCTTTGATCTTGCTGCCTGAAGAATTCTGTCTCTGTCTATGGCATCCATTACTTTGACTAGGATGTGTCTTGGGGTCTTTCTATTGGGGTCTCTTCTTGCTGGTACGCCGCCGGGCTTCTTGGATCTGGATGCCTTCGTCCTTTAACTTGGGGAACTTTTCAGCCAGGATGTTTTTAACTGTTTTAATTTCCTTTGGGGTTACTTTCCTGGCCCCTCTGGGACTCCGATGATTCTTATGTTGTTTCACCTGGCTTCATCCCATTGTTCTCTGTTCCGTTGCTGGTCCATTTTCCGGTCTTTTTCCATCTTATGTAGTACTCTGGGTGCTTTCTGCAGCTCATCTTCAGTGTCACTGATTCTCTCTTTCGCTGCTGTCATCCTACTGTTGAGAGCCCCTATTGTGTTTTTCATTTCATCTACTGAATTTTTAAGCGATGATCTTTCTATTTGCATGGTTCTCATTTCTGCTCTCATTTCCTCCCGTAGTTTATTGACAGCCCTTTCAAGTGCTTCGCTTATGTTCTCCTGTATTTTATTGAACATCTGCTCAATTTTTTTTCGTGAGCTCTTTAAACATCCTACCAATTTCTTCTCTAAATTCTTTGTCAGAGAGATCATGCACATCTGCATTCTTTTTGAGTCTTCAGGGTTGATTCCATCATCTGTTCTTCGAACTGGGGATCCGCATTGTTTCCCCATGGTGTTGCGGTGTTCAGGGATAGATTCCCTCTAGTGTACTGTTTCTTTTTTCTTGAGGGTATTACCTTCCCTTGGTGTTGAATTTCCTAGTTTTTGTATTAATAAGCGGCCACGTGAGCGGACACCCACCTGGCCAGCGCACACCCCAGGGAGAGTACCTGAGGCAGAGACAGGCTGGTGTGAGAGTTCAAAATGTCCCCTTAATTCCAGTTCTGCTCAGATTTCTGGGGGTCGTAGTTCCACCTTCTGGCGGAGGCCTGGAGCTCTGCCATGACCCCAGGTTCCCACCCGCCCAGCCGCACACCCCAGGGAGAATACCTTAGGCAGAGACAGGCTGGTGTGAGAGTTCAAAATGTCCGTTTACTTCCACTTCTGCTCGCACTTCTGGGGGGTCGTAGTTCCACCTTCTGCGGAGGCCTGGGGCTCTGCCATGACCCCAGACGTCCGCCCAGCCAGCCACACACCCCAGGGAGAATACCTGAGGCAGAGACAGGCTGGTGTGAAAGTTCAAAATGTCCGCTTACTTCCACTTCTGCTCGGACTTCTGGAGGTTGTAGTTCCACCTTCTGCCGAGGCCTGGGGCTCTGCCATGACCCCAGGGGCCTGCCCGCCCAGCCGCACACCCCAGGGAGAATACCTGAGGCCTGTAATCTGCTCTTAATGCTTTTTTTTCTTAGTGCTTTCTACCTAGAACTGATGGTCTTTATCTTGGTCCTTCCTAATACTCCGCTTATAATTAAAATTATTTATTTTACTATTAGTCATTCTATTATCCACACTTATTACTCTTATATAATTTGTGGTCCCCAGCTACAATGGAACAAATAATTGAAAAAATCTCAGTGGCAATAGCCATCTACTGAATATCTCTGATGTGTGTGGTGTATAACTTAAAAAAAATAGAGGATTAGCAACTAGAAAGCTAACATCTTCGGTTTTTATGTCCTCTTTCCTGAGTTGGACCTCTGATTTGGTAGCTCTTTGGTGAAGTTGGAAATTGGCATGTATTAATTAATTATAATCACTGTGACTCAGATTCAAGTGGAGGAAGATACACTGGGAAAAGTTTAATTGACTTACAGCTTCTGATATCATAAATGTTACTTGTAATTTGGTTCTAGTTTAAATTTATAACAAAGTGCCTTGTGCCGATGTGTGAGAATCAGTCATTTACCTAGTGAGTAAAGCTAACTAATCATTTAACACCCTAATTTCAATGATGGTTCATCATACTCTTTTTTCCCCACTAGTTAAATGTCTATCTCAGGGGTCATTAATGCTTTCTTTTTCTCCCTCAACAAAACCTCTTCAAAAGACAGTGATTCTGTTTGTTTCTCTTTGCTTGTTCTGGGGAGACCACACCAGACAATTCATTCCTGGCTCTGCACTCAGGAATTACTCCTAGCAGTCTTTGGAATATGTAGGATCAAATATGGAATATGTAGGATCAAACCAGGGGTTGGCTGTATGCAAGATAAGCACTCTACCTCCTGCTGTACTCTGGCCTCAGAAATAATATTCTTATCTGTGAGTAAATGGTATTGCAGTTGCTAAGCAAGTATACTAGGGAATTCAGTTTGGCAACACATGTGCGAGGTGCCAAAACTGAAGAATAAAGAGAGAGTTACTGGGTAACAGAGGAGGGAGAAATTAATTTTGACTGGAATAATTAATTTATAACTAGCTTTTTGAATGAAATGCCAAAAGCAAACAAACACACACAGGTGTTCAGGATTATTTTTCTGACACCATTTGCTATTCGCTTGTGTGTTGCTTGCTATGAACAGGACCATAGGTATAACCGAGATCCGTGAATGCCAATCTTCAAGACAGGGAAGTGCCAAGAAGATTTTGATATGGTCAAAAAATTTGATTTTGCATTTCAGAAACGTCATTGCAATTATACTTTAGTAGACATTATTGAGATTTATTCAATCACGATCACGATCTTCCCGTTAATCATCTATTTGCTAGAGCGGGCACCAGTAATACCTCAATATGTCCTGTCACATGCTGTAGAGCCAAGGGCATCGGCTTGGTACAGGAACATAAAGAGCCTCAAACAATTATATTAGGTCATGAGAATGATCTAATATAATTGTTACTGGCATTTGGCATATCAAATACAACACGAGCAGCTTGCTAGGCTTGCTGTGCGGGAGGCATACTCTATAAACACCTCCAAATAAAGCCTTTATTGATGAACCAGCATGCGCAGCGGCCGCGCGAGCCGGGCTGTGATGGGCTGGTCGGCTGGGTGGAGTTCTGATGAGAGGGAAGTCCAATGTGGAAAATGGCGGCGCCCATGGAGTGGGTGGGGGGTCGTCTGGCTTGTTGTGAGGTTCTGCCGGGGTGGTGGGCCAAGGCTGGAACCCACCATGCCTCCCGACTGCCTCATGAACGGCTGGGCACAGGGAGAGCAAGGAACCGCTCTGCCCCATGTCTGAGAGTCTCTGGACCAGCATACCTGGGCCGGATTGAGGAAGAAACTGCTCCAGGGTGGGTGTCGATGATCCGGGCTGTGATGGGCTGGTCGGCTGGGTGGAGTTCTGATGAGAGGGAAGTCCAATGTGGAAAATGGTATTGAAGATTTATTCAATACCAAGTCTAAAAATCTTATGTGGAGGAAGGGCTTTGCAGAAGTTATACTGTTGCAGGACACCAAAAGCTTCTGCATCTGCCCTGGATTGCCTCCCTGCCGGTCACTCAGATAGGGGGGGTAGTTTAAATGTGGCAGTTTATCTGAGCATGTGTTCTGTACTGGCTGGTATAAATATTCTCTCATGCTACCACAATCATCGTGGGACTAGCTAGATCTTACCAGCATATTTGCCTGGCCATGTTGGATCTCTTAAGTAATTAGACCAGAGAGAAATACTGTTTGCCTCCAAGCAAGCAAACATGGCTCCCTGATAACTCAAAGGCAACTAAAATACAAAGCTATCGTGAAGTAGATGAGACTCTTGAGAAGGCTTGGAGAAATATTTAACTGGCATTAGTATAGTCTTTGGTACAAAAGCATGCCATCTCAGAAACCCCCTTGTCTACCCTATAAAGGCATTTCCAGGCAGATCTTGGCTCAAGACATTAGGTGAGGTGCTAGGAGAAAATACCTGAGGGCATTTGACCCTTCCTGCCAGGGAAGTTACATTTAGTTTATAGCTCCTCCCAGCTCTGCTAGGGAGGCTTTGAATGAGCTCTGGGTTCTTATAAACAGCCAGAAGGCCTCCTGAAGTTGCTGCATTTCTATAGGGCTGTTTTCCTGTTTTCATCACTAGATCCGCTGGGAAGTTCGGGCGGATTTCTAGCTATAAAATAAGCTGCAAGAAGAAAGAAGCTCCTTTTTTTCCTTTTTTGCCATTTTGGCTTCCCTTGGCGTTTTGCTTCTCCATCCTCTCCATTCTCTGTTGGGCCTCAAACGTGGTGGCAGCCATCTTGGCCTACACGTGGCTGGGGCCTAGCAGGGAACCCAGAGTCCGGAGGTTTTCCCTGCTCTTGGATTGTATATTGGAGCCTGTGTTAGTAAAGCCCTTTTAAAACTGCATCGGATTCCTGAGTTTTCATCCATTCCCGCCGGCCCCGGAGGTAGAAGGGAACTCACTTCCCAGCACTGTTGGGGACCCCAGCATCATCCCCGACATTACACAATAACTTACCTTTGAGGAATTTTTACATTCCCTGGGGAAAGTATAAATTTATGCAATTTTTATCTGACTGATAGATTCAATAACAGTCTATTTGTCCAAGAAATAATCTATTGGCAATCTCTCCTTTGCTTTAGCAGTATTTTATTGATTGACTGAAGATTTAGTCAGAGGAGCTGGTAGCGAAGTGTCTTTCATCAGACACTTATGTTTATTTATTAACAAATTTTGAAGCCATTTATCAAGCACCTACTACATACCAAGCAAAATGTTAAGCACTAAAGTCAATACTCCACAAAACAAATCCTCAATTCCAGTGAGAGTTACAGAAATATAAACAAGTAGTTATAATATGAAAAACTACACACACACACACAAATACACAAAACAATTGATGAGGGGCTGGAGCTATAGTATAGCAGGTAAAGCATAGACCTTGAATACTGCCTACCTAGGTTTTGATCCCTGGCACCTTCCAGGACTAATTCCTGAGTGCAGAGCCAAGAATAATACCTGAGCATCACTGGGTGTGAAACCAAAAAAAAATAAATAATGCAATTAATGAAAGTAGTTTCTGACTGTATCATGACCCAGGAACCAGGGGTAGGGAGCACTGCAGTTCTTTGGGGAAGTCCACAAGTTTATTGGTAGTCCAAACAAGCAAGGGCATTCTAAACCAATACACCAGTGTCAGGTCCCCAACAGTATCAGGACAGAAGTTCTCTTCTACCTCTGAGGCCACAGGGGAACAGATGAAAACTCACTAGCCCAGAGCAGTTCCAAAAGGCAGAGAGGGTCCCACCAAAGTGGATCCTACCCAAGAGGAAAAGGTACCTCAAATCAGTCTCCTTATATACACAAAAGTAATCCTAACTTCAGGGAAGCTCCTGTCAACAAAGATCAACCAAACAACCTTCTAGATAGTAGCAGAGTGAAGAAGGGTGGTGCCATACCCTACTACAGTTCTAAACAAATGATTATGCCAAGAACTAATCCCTTCTTCCGAGATTATGAGATTATCTCTTATGTAAAACACTGGAGAGAGGGGGACTGGTATAAAGTAATACATCTTAATTTCATGGGTTTCATGTAATCTAGATGGTACCCACAAGGCTCTTCTTATTTATTATCTGCACCAGAGTGATTCTGAGTATCTTGTTCTCTGTATACTGAAAGGGTCACGCTGGCCTGCTTGAGGGCAAACTAGCATGATCCTTCCCATAATCTTAAACTATAGTCTCAACGTAGCCAGAGTGGTAGTCTCCTAGTAAATTCTAACTGTCCCACGCTGGATCTAGTGGGTATAAAGAGGAGCTGTGCCTAATCTAGATAATATAGAAGTCTTAGTAGATATGTAATAATAAGTTAGAAGTTACTCATTCAGAGTCAAGGTGACTTCTGTAACTGCCACACCCTCCATCAATGTTTACACAGAAGAGAGATCTCATCAGTATGAACCCTGGCTTAAGAACATGTAAATAGATTAAGCTGTCAGTGGATAGATGAAATAGATTAAACAGCAAAGCTCCCAACTAGTTATGCCTGTCATCCAACACAAAAGGAAAGCAAAATATCCTATTTGAAGTAGAAGTGCAACTTCTGAGTTCTGGTAAACTGATTCACTCAGAGTAAATTTCCAGGAATGTCCTTTTAGTCTGACATATTTAAAGTTTGGAATGGTTGGCTATATAGTTTTTTATAATTTATTAAAGTTTGGAATGGTTGGCTATATAGTTGTATATAATTGTTTGAGGCTCTTTATGTTCCTGGAGCAAGCGGATGCCTTTGAGTTCTACTAGCATGAGACAGGACATATGGAGATATTACTGGTGCCTGCTCTAGCAAATAGATGATTAATGGGAAGATAGTGATAGTGATATATAGCCTGGGCCTGAAACAAGGACCCCAGAAAGATTAAACAGGTCTGTGCTTACTGCCCTTAGTCCTTGTTAATATAATCTAGCATAACATAATCTATAGTATCTCTTGTATCACTTGTCTTCCCATTGTTCATCGATTTGCTCAAGCGGGCACCAGTAACATCTCCATATGTCCTGTTGCATGCTAGTGTAGCCCAAGGGAATCTGCTCGCTCCAGGAACACGATGAGCCTCAGAACATAATTCAGGTCATGGGAATGAGGTCTATAACTGTTACTGGTTTTTGGCATATCAAATATGACATGGGTAGCTTGCCAGGTTCTGCCGTGTGGGTGGTATACTTTCAGTAGTAGGCTCTCATCTTATCCATTTACTGATGAACGTGGCCTAATGGATATATATATGTATATATATATCCATTATATATATATCCATATATATAATATGTAGATAGATACACATATACATATAATAGTCAAGCAAAATACATTAATATTAATCTATAGTACAGATTATAATATATAATAGTATAATATAATATTAACTATAATATAATCTAATATAAATTATTATAATGCATTTAAGAAGAAATATTAAAATCATAAATGTTAAGATTATCTGATGCCTATATTAACAGGTTATATGGCTTGACTCTTAATTACTTACATCTTTTGTTACATCTTTTGAGATTTGGAACAGTTGACACTAGTATGAATTTTCCAGAACATCCTAGCATTCAGAATCACAGAAACATCTATCACAATAAAAGCAATTGTGTTTCTGCAATGGGAGGTCACTGAATTAGGAAGCTTCTTTTTTTTTGCTTTTTTGGGTCACACCCAGCAGGGTTACTCCTGGCGGTGTTCAGGGAGACCATATGGGATGCCGGGGATAGAACCTGGGTTGGCTGCGTGCAAGGCAAACACCCTACCCGCTGGGCTATCGCCTCCGGCCCTGAATTAGGAAGCTTCTGACTGCAAAATATGCTACTTCAACTTTAGTCCAGGCCAGCAAATAAATGAGTGCTCCTTGTGTTACTCCATCCATCCATCCATCCATCCATCCATCCATCCATCCATCCATCCATCCATCCATCCATCCATCCATCCATCCATCCATCCATCCATCCATCCATCCATCCATCCATCCATCCATCCATCCATCCATCCACTTATTTACTCATTCATTCATTCATTCATTGAAACGTGAGTCTTGCTGGAATTTTAACTGTAAGAGAATGTAATTTTTGGCTTTCTGGCCATCTTCAGCATGGGAGACACCAGAAGAAGGGCAGAATACATTCAGCATAAGGCGTCACATTCTGTGACACCAGGGTGGCTCTCCTAGATTTAATCAGGTGCAACTTTGGAACTGAAACCCAAATAACATACGCCACTTCCCTTCCTCAATTAATAGATGTGAGTCTTAAAAGTGAAATATTTAATATTGCCACTTCAGGAGTACCTGGGTATTGGGAAACTTTTCAAAGATGGTGGGTACAGAAGAAGGGAAGACACGGCATGAAGTTGATGAAGATGTGATGGGAGGGTACAGGCACAATAAGTAGAAGTTGGTAGTGCACTGGGAGATTTGAGTGCAATAGTGATAGTTTAATGCTCAGTCGGGAGGCAGGTTCTGGTGAGATAGTACAGTAGATAAGGCGCTTTGTCTTTCATATGACTGACTTGGGTTGTAACCCCGGAAATCCATCTGGCTCCCTGAACACTGTCAATAGTGACCCCTGAGTGCAGAGTCAAGAGTAAGTCTTCTCACTCTGGAGCCCCCAAACCAAAACAAAACCAACACAAAACAAAAACTCAAAGAAGAAACTGAGGCTCAATGGGCAGAGAAAGTAGTTCAAATTATTATTATTATTATTATTATTATTATTATTATTATTATTATTATTATTATTTTGCTTGTTGGGTCACTCCTGGTGATGTTCAGGGGTTACTCCTGGCTCTGCACTCAGGAATTACTCATAGCAGTATTCGTGGGACCATATTGGATGGTGAGGATCAAATCCAGATGGGTCGTGTGTAAGGCAAATCCCTACACACTGTACTGTTGCTCTGACCCCAGCAGTTCAAATTTTGAGAGCAGATACTGGGTTATTCAGATGAATTCTCCTAGAAGTCATGATTTGACCCATTTCTTGGTTAATTACCAGGGTACATATATACTGCCAAAGTCTTCCTGGCTCCCCTAACATCCTAACGTGCTGTGGTTGACTAAAGCTGCAACTGTATTGGAGAAATATAATCTGTTAGGCAGCTTTTATGCTGAGGTAGACTGTAGGTTTGTCTTCTTTATGTATGGGGTCACGGTAACCTCTGAAAGTACAGTGTGACCAGGAATCAGAGTCAATTGCGTTAAAGAAAGGATGTTAAAAGAACCTGGAAAAATTCAAAATGAAAAGCCAATGCCATCAGTTCTAATTGGAGGGCACAATGGATTCATTCCTTCATAGAGTGACCATGTTGACTGAACCCTGCCAGTCAATGTGGCTGTGTAAAATCTTAGCAGGTGGTGTCATGACAAGTGACTGAAAGATAAGTCCATCTATGTTAGGTGGAGAAGTGATGTAGGATCACATCAGAGAGGACATGGTGTGCACAAGACCCCATGACTGAAGTGGAAGTAACATGAAGCAACCTGCCTGGTGGAAAGGGCAGGACAAATGGTACCATATGGGCTTTACTCGAGATTTCTGTCTTCTCTTCCATCTAAAGGGAGGCCATGTGTTCTCAGACACTGGTAAGACAGAGGAGTAAACCAGTGTGCTAATAATTGTTGGAAATAGTAATACCAACCTAGAACTGAGCATTGAAGGTAGGCAAAACATGATAACCCCTAAATGTATGTACTGCAAGCCACAATGTGTAAGAGAAGGGAGATAGTGAGAGCGAGCAAGCGAGAGAGCTAGAGAGAGAAAGTGAGAGAGAGAGAGAGGAGGCAAAGTGCTTGCCAAAGAGGCAGGTTGGGCAGGGGAGGGATTCAGGGGGACATTGGTGGTGGGAAATGTGAACTGCTGGAGGGATGGGTGCTGGAACATTGTATGACTGAAACCTAATCAAGAACAGTTTTGTAACTGTATATCTCACAGTGGATTTATAATAAAATAAAAAAAAATTAAATGAATAAATGACCGTGAGATAGAACACTAAAAAAAAAGAATAAATAAATAACTAAATAGATAAACAAACAAACAAATAAATAAATAAAGGGAGGCCATCACAAAGGGCTTTAGGGACACTGAGCATGATCAGTGTTTACAAATAAAGTGTTTACAAATAGCTCTGGTAAGCTTGACAATTCAATAATTAATTTTGATCTTGAATGAACAAAATACTAGAGAGGGGCTAAAGTGAACATGGTCACCTTCTTCTTAGGAGCAGAAATAAGTGATAGATCTGATAAAGTGTGGTGGAGCTCATGAAGAGAGGGAGAGAATGCAAAGATTTGAAAGAAAACACCAGGGGCCGGAGTAATAGTCCAGCAGGTAGGGTGTTTGCCTTGAAAGAAAACACCAGAAGGAAAAGCAGCTTATTCTCTCCCCCTCCCCCAGTCACATCAAGCTTTATTTTCTCCTTCAGATTTTTTTTAAATCTATCTTGTCAATAAATATCAAAGGGAATTGAATTCATGAACCTGATAAGCAGCAAGTTGATCCCAGTCCTGGCATTGAAACTTTGCCTCCACAAAACAACAACCTACTTAGCTGAGAGAATGATAAAAGTGTCTTGGGGCCCTTTACCCCAGCTGGGGAGAGCCCCTCCCCACAGAATGGAAATTACATTCAACTTACAATATGGTTATGCTTACTTAGAAATCAGCCTGATGACTTCAAGTAATATGAAATCTTAATTATAATCATTTCCACTTTAGTTCGCAGAACATAGTTTATGAAGAGAGAGCATATAGCTCTGTGACCCCAAGATAAGATGTTTTGCCTTTCTAAGCTTCATATTCCCCGTCTAGAAAATGGGAATGACACTACTTCTTAATTTCATAATGGTTTGCTTTGAAAAGCAGATATCATTCTGGCATAATGACAGTCATCGAATGTTAATTAGTGCTTTTATACTTATTTCACTGTCACTGTATCACTGTCTTCCCGTTCATCATGGATTTGCTCTAGCGGGCACCAGTAACATCTCCATATGTCCTGTCTCATGCTAGTAGAGCCCAAGGGCTCCTGCTTGCTCCAGGAACATAAAGAGCCTCAAACCATTCCATCAGGTCATTGGTATGAGGTCTATAATTGTTACTGGTATTTGGCATATCAAATACGACATGGGTAGCTTTCCAGGCTCTGCCATGCGGGTAGCAATACTTATTAACTTTTTTACTTGTAAAAAAATCTTTCATCTTGATCATCCTCAATACAGTTGCCTTGCAGGCCTTCAGATTGCAAAAACTCTAAAAAAAGTAGCTCAAGAATTTGAACTTAATTCTGTCTGTTTTCTTCCAGAGTCAGATTCTTCCACTGGTACTGTGCAGAACTTGTTGAGAAAGCACTGCCACATGAGGAAGATAGGGAGAAAAGGACGGAGAAAACTGATGGGGAGATCCACATGTGGAATGAACTCGGGATTCCTGCTTCTATTGAGTGATCTTGCTACTGGATTTATTGTGGCTCATTTTGCTGTTGGGCTCTTCCAAATTGTTCTCTTCTGTCAGTTTTCAGCTGTTTGGCTGATAAACTGACAGTATCAGGTACAGAACCAGTCCAGAAGCTTTGCACTCCCTTTAAGACTCTCTTCAAATTATCTCCAAGCATTGTCCTCAGGTAAGCTCAGCCAACCCTTCTCTCTTCTCCTCTAACTTTCTATACTGCCAAGCTCTCTGCTCCTCCAACTCACTCCTACCAGCCAGGCTGAGAACCCAGTCTCAACTGACTCCTCCACTGTTTTTTTCTAACTCTTATATATCCCCATAATTTGGATATTGGCTATCCCTTTGAGAGCTAAAAGCCAGCCCTTTAAGGGATCTCTTAAAGGGACCCAACACTCTTCCTCTTCATTCATTTACAATGTGCCAAGAACTATGTATTGGCTTTGGGGATACAGCTCTAACCAAGTACCCAGCATCTTTGCAGCTTAAATATTGGCAGGGTTATCATCAATGCGAGCAAAGTTTATTCTCCTGGTCTTCTTAGCTAGTCTAGAGTTCTGCATGATATAAAAAATGAGGAATCAACAGAATATGTTGCCTATTCTAGATCGATATTGAAAAGAAAGTTTTGTGTAGATTTTGGAAGCTTACTCATGTAAGATAATTTTAGTTTGTATTTGTAAGAGGAAAATAACAGAGAGGAAAGCAAACCTCTACTCCGTAAGCCTCAAATTATTCATATAAGTAGTAGTCATACTATCAGGATGAAGACACTGAGGCTAAGTGATTTTCTCAAGGGGAGTTGTCATGCAAAGATTTGGATTCACATCACATGATTTACTCCTTTCTTTTATAAGTTGGGAGCTGTTTCATTAATCTGCTATAGCAGTCAAAGTAGTGGAGTTATCCCAGTTGGAGGTGATGGAAGGGGTTAGAATTTCTGATAGATTGTACACTGAGTACATTTTAAGTACATTTATATTGAGTATATTTTTAAAAGACTAGTTTTTGTGGCATGTGATATATAGCTTAGTGGTTCCTACATGCCAGTCAATGGACCAATGATGTTATTTGACAGTTGTCACCAATTTCGGCAAAATGCAAATGATTTAATTTAATTTCAAGGCTGCTTCGCTCTTAATTTAAGTTCAAGACTTAAATTCTCTCTGATCTGTTTCCAACTTTCTATTATGGACAGACAGAGATAAGAAGAAATTGATTAAAAAAAGAGATATATTTTGTTGTGCTTTAAATTATTATTTACAAATATAAAAAATTGCCAGGTCTTTGTATTTCAATTCTTTTCTGTTAAAATATATTGCTGGGAAAATTCAAAAGCCTGGGGAAGCTTGTTATAGCTAACTATATAAAAAGTAGTATTTCTGTTTCTGGCAATGTGGCATACTAGATATGTTTTTTAAAAAAACCCTTCTAGTGCAAAGCATATAAATAAAAATGTAAAACAGAAAAATTATATTTTAAAAAATGCATAGCTGTATTGGCAAGAAAGAGAAATTCCTAGAAGCCAAAAAATGACAAGAAAGCATGAAGACTGATAAACTAACTTCAGGAGAAAGGAGAAAATCTCAGAGTGTAAGAAAGGTGAGCTATAGAAGAGGTTTGCCTAAAGCTAATAATTCCTAAGAAATACATCTTGAGATGTTAAGGGAAATTAGGGGGGAAATGAACCCTCAAACACATTTGACTTATTCTATGGCTGCTAGAAAGATGTATTTCTTCTGAGAAATTCATAACCATGATTATTTAGAATCATTTCTATGGCTAAAATAATTTGAGGCTGAAAATTTGGAATATCTGAGTTAGGTACGGTTTATTTAATCTTTAAGTTTTTGTTTCTTTTTTAATTTGTAGAGCCAGGGATTAAATCCAGATTTTCACATATGGTATGCATTCACTCTACCTCTGAGTTGCCTCTTCTGCTCTGGTAGATGCTTCATAGGAGCAAACAGAAGTTTTATCTGAATTCATACACCTTGATTTCAGACCTCAAAGAATGTCTATGGGTGTAATTTCCACTAATGTTAGTTCAAAATTAAAAATCACAAGATAAATGAGGAAAATAGATGCCATGGGAAAGCTGAAAAGATTTTCTAGGATCAAATCTTTAAAACCTTCACCTAGAAGAAATGTTTATATAAAGTAAAAGAAGCATTGAGATGGTAAGATTATTATCAAGCATATAAAAAGATGCAGTTCGGCTTCCGGGACTGGCTGCAATCTCCCCACAGGTGTGTGTGTGTGTGACCCCTGCGTATCCCCAGACCCAAGTTGCCCCCAGGGAAGAGCGGAAACTCCATCAGCAGGAATCAAGGCAAACTGCCTTGGTTTCACTGCGGACCCCTTTGGGCCCTGCGCTCCGGGAACATCCCAAAAATCAAAACCACGCTGACGTGCTAGCGCGCACGCACGACCCTCTTACTGCCTATCTTGCATGAGGTACCAGTGAACCTTGGTTCCTACATCCTTGCTACCAACCCAAACTCTGCAAACAGACCAGACACCTACTAACTGTACTATCTAGTCACCCAAGACCCCACATTTGCAACCTACAATAGTCATAATGGTAAAGCAACGCAAAATTCCATCAAGCTCTGTGAGTGAAGTCACTAGTCCAGATGAGCCAAGCAATACCAATGAGTTGTATAACCTCTCTGATAAGGAATTTCGGAAAGAAATGTTAAGGATTCATAAGGAATTCAAAGAAGCAATAGAATGCAAAAAAATAAAATACAAGAGGACATGATAGAAGAAGTGAGGAAAATGCAAATGGAAATTACAGATATTAAAAATGAGGTAAATGAAATGAAAAACACAGTGGAAAGCTGTCGGGGAACGCTGCCGGGTCCCCCGACAGTGTCAGGACAGAGGTTGTCTTCTACCTCCGAGGACGCTGGGAGAAAGATGAAAACTCACGAGTCCGGTGCAGCCATCCAAAAAATGGCTTTTAATAGTACAAAAACTCTTCCACAGCAATCCAATATAATGAACAAACTCTAGCTCTGGTCGAACTTAGACCATACAAAAGAGCCTAAGTCTCCCACCAAAGAGAGAGGAGGTCACCAGAGCTGAGTCCTACCCAGAAGGAGCAAAAGGCCAAAGAGCAAAAAGGCCAAAAGCCAAAAGCCAAAAGCCGCAGGAGCCAAAAAGCTGAAGGCTGAGGAACCAAAAAGGCAAAAGGTGAAGGGGCCTCAAGTCAGCCCCTTATATACACCCAAAGTAATCCAATCGGGAGGTTGTCATGCCAACAAAGAACCTGAAACAGAGTGTAGTGCCACACCCTATTGTAGGTATAAACAAAGGTTACACCAAGGACTAATCCCGAGATTATCTCTTATGTAAAACACTGGAGAGAGAGGGGCTGATATAAAGTAATACATCTTAACTTCATGAGCTTCATGTAATCTAGATGGTACCCACAAGGTCCTTATTATTATCTGCACCAGGGTGATTCTGAGTATCTTGTTCTCATGTACTGAAAGGGTCATACTCGCCTGCTTAGAGCAAACTAGTATGATCCCTCCTATAGTCTTCCTTTAGTCTCAGCGTAGCCAGGGTGGTAGTCTCCTGGTAAGTTCTAACTGTCCCGCTGGCAGTGGGTATAAAGAGGAGCTGTGCCCAATCTAGAAAACATAGAAGTCTTAGTAGATGTATAAGTCAGAAGTTATTCAATCAAGGTGACTTCTGTAACTGCCACACCCTCTAGCAGTGTTTACATAGAAGAGAGATCTCATTAGAATGAACCTTGGCTTAAATAAGATTAAGCTGGGAGTGAGCAAAACAACAAAACTCCCAGATTAGCTAAACATGTCCTCCAACAGAAAGCCATCATAGCAGAATAATAGCTACTGAAGAAAGAATTAGTGATCTTGAAGACGAAGTTCCAAAGATTCTCTACACAACACCAGAAGATAGAAAAAAAGACTCACAATTACAGAACAGACAACAAGAGATAATCGGGATGAAGCCAGAAGAAACAACATACAGATCATTGGGGTCCCAGAAGGGCAAGAAGAAAACCCTGATGAAGAAGAAACTGTCAAAGCCATCATCGCGGAGAAGTTCCCGGAACTAAAGAACGCTTGCTTCAAGATCCAGGAGGCCCATAGGATACCAGCTAAAAGAAACCCCAACAAGAATACTCCAAGACACATCTTAATTAAAATGACAAAAACTATAGATAGAGATAGAATACTGAAAGCAGCAAGATCAAAGAAGGAAATCACATACAAAGGAACATCTCTAAGATTTACAGCAGACTTCTCTGATGAAGCACTCCGAGCCCAAAAACAATGGTGGGATATTGGGAAAAGGCTCAATGAACTGCAGGCCTCACCAAGAATTCTTTACCTGGCCAGACTCACATTCAGAACTGAAGGAAAGATACACAACTTCATGGATAAACAACAACTCAGGAACTTCATGGACTCAAAACCAACTTTAAAAGAAGGACTGAAGGGTCTACTGTAATACGACCAAACCTATAAGACAACAAGCACAAACAGAAAGATGACACAAAATCCGTGACAATAATCTCTCTCAATGTCAATGGTCTAAATGCACCAATTAAGAGACACAGAGTAACAAAATGGATTAAAAAATTGAACCCAACATTCTGCTGTCTACAAAAACGCATCTGAATAATCAGAACAAACAGAGACTCAGAGTCAAAAGTTGAAAGACCATTCTCCATGCAAACAACTCCTCCAAAAAGGCTGGTGTGGCCATATTAGTATCAGATAATATAGACTTCAGGCTGAAAAGGTTAGAAGGGACAACGAAGGCCATTTCTTATTACTTAAGGGGTATGTACACCAGGAAGAAATTACACTCCTAAACATATATGCACCCAACGAGAGGCCAGCAAAATACATAAAACAACTGCTAAGAGACCTCAAAGAAGACATTAACAGTAGCACAATAATAGTTGGAGACTTCAATACAGCTTTATCAATGATGGATAGATCAACAAGACTGAAACTCACCAAGGAAATATTGGCGCTCAAGGAAGAAATGGAAGAAAGAGAGCTAGTGGATATATAAAGGGATTTTCATGCCAAAAAAATCTGAATAAACATTTTTCTCTAGTGCACATGGAACATTCTCCAAGATAGACCACATGCTGAGCCACAAAGCATACCTCAATAAAATAAAAAAAGATAGAAATTGTGTCAGCTATCTTTTCAGACCATGATGCACTGAAAATGGAAGTTAACCGTACACAGAAACAGGGAGTCAAACCAAACACCTGGAAACTGAACAGCTCACTTCTGAACAACAAATGGGTCATAGAAGAAATCAAACAGGAAATCCAAAGATTTCTG
This sequence comes from Cryptotis parvus, assembly GCA_021461705.1. NCBI lineage: Eukaryota > Metazoa > Chordata > Mammalia > Eulipotyphla > Soricidae > Cryptotis > Cryptotis parvus. The sequence goes on from JAJIBD010022040.1 coordinate 64,300, forward strand.
GAAACAAATGAAAATGAAGACACCAATTATAAGAACTTGTGGGACACGGCAAAAGCCGTGTTAAGAGGGAAGTTTATAGCTCTGCAAGCATTCATCAGGAAACAAGAAAGGGCCCACATAAATAACCTGACTACACAGCTGAAGACATTAGAAAAAGACCAGCAAAAGGAGCCCAACCCAGGCAGAAAAAAAGGAAATAATAAAACTTAGAGAGGAAATCAATGAGTTGGAAACCAAAAAAAACAATCCAAAAGATTAATGAAACCAAGAGCTGGTTTTTTGAAAAAATAAACAAGATTGACAAACCATTGGCAAGACTTGTAAGGACAGGGAAAGAGAAAACCCAAATAAACAGAATCAGAAATAAAAAGGGTGACATCACAACAGAAACCACAGAAATCCAAAAGATCATCAGAGATTACTTTGAGAGCCTGTATGCCGTGAAACATGAGAATCTAGAAGAAATGGATCAATTCCTGAAGTCCTATAACCTCCCATGGCTGAAACAAGAAGACCTCCAATACCTGAATAAGCCTATCACCATTGAGGAAATAGAAACAGTAATTAAAAGTCTGCCCAACCACAAAAGCCCAGGTCCAGACGGATTCCCTAGTGAACTCTACCAAACCTTTAAGGAGGACCTCCCTGCCAGTCCTTTTCAAGCTCTTCCAGGAAATAGAAGAAACAGAAACACTCCCAAACAGCTTCTACGAGGCACATATCACCCTGATACCCAAAGCAGGGAGAGACAACACAAAGAAAGAAAACTACAGACCAATATCCCTGATGAACACGGATGCTAAGATCTTCAACAAAATACTAGCAAACAGAATCCAAAGACTCATCAAGAAGATTATACATCATGACCAAGTAGGATTCATCCTGGGAATGCAAGGATGGTTCAACATTCGCAAGTCAATCAACATAATACATCATATCAATAAGAGAAAAAATAAAAACCATATGATCCTATCAATAGACGCAGAGAAAGCATTTGACAAGATCCAGCACCCGTTCATGATTAAAACGCTCCAGAAAATGGGAATTTAAGGGACTTTCCTCAAGATAGTTGCAGCCATCTATCAAAAGCCCACAGTGAGCATCATTCTAAATGGGGAAAAGTTGAAAGCCTTCCCCTGAGATCAGGACAAGACAAGGTTGCCCATCTCACCTCTTTTATTCAATATAGTACTAAAAGTCCTTGCCATAGCAATCAGAGAAGAAAAGGACATCAAGGGCATCCAGATAGGCAAGGAAAAAGTCAAGCTATCATTATTTGCAGATGACATGATATTATACCTAGAGAACCCTAAACTCTCTACCAAAAAACTCCTAGAAACAATAGACGCATATAGTAGACTGGCAGGATACAAAATCTACACCCAAAGTCGGTGGCTTTCCTATATACAAATAACGAAAGACAAGAAAGGGATATTAAGGGAAACAATTCCATTCACAATTGTGCCACAGAAAATCAAATACCTAGGAATCAACTTACCCAAGTATGTAAAGGACCTGTACAAAGAAAACTACAAGACATTGCTCCAAGAGATAAAAGAGGACACAAAGAAATGGAAACATATTCCCTGCTCATGGATGGGGAGAATCAACATTGTCAAAATGGTAATACTCCCTAGAGCTCTGTACAGATTCAATTCAGTCCCTATAAGGATACCCTTGACATTCTTCAAAGAAATTGACCAAACGCTCCTGAAATTTGTATGGAACAATAAACCCCCCAAGGATAGCTAAAGCAATCCTCGGGAAAAAGAAGATGGGTGGCATCACCTTTCCCAACTTCAAACTGTACTACAAGGCAGTAGTAATTAAAACAGCATGGTATTGGAATAAAAACAGACCTGTGGACCGATGGAATAGAATTGAGTATCCTGACACCCAACCTCAAACACATGATCATTTAATCTTTGATAAAGGTGCAATGAGTCTAAAATGGAGTAAGGAAAGCCTATTCAACAAGTGGTGTTGGGAAAACTGGGCAGCAACATGTAAAAAAATGAATTTGGACCTGTGTCTAACACCATGCACAAAAAATCAGATCGAAATGGATTAAAGATCTCAATATCAGACTTGAATCCATAAACTACATTGAAGAAAATATAGGAAAAACCCTCCACGACATTGAAGCTAAAGGCATCTTCAAAGGTAAAACATCACTAACAAAACAACTAGAAGAAAAGATAAAGATATGGGACTACATGAAACTAAAAAGCTTCTGCACCTCAAAAGAAACAGTGACTAAGATACAAAAGCGGTCCACAGAATGGGAAAAGAATATTCACCCAATACCCATCTGATAAGGGGTTAATATCCAGTATATATCAGGCACTGGTAGAACTTTACAAGAAAACAAACAACCCCATCAAAAAATGGGGGGAAGAAATGAACAGAAACTTCAGCAAGGAAGATATTCGAATGGCCAAAAAACATATGAAAAAATGCTCATCATCACTAATCATCAGAGAGATGCAAATCAAAACAACAATGAGATACCACTTTACACCACAGAGACTGGCACATATTCAAAAGAGCAAGAACAACAAGTGCTGGCATGGATGTGGGGAAAAGGGGACACTCATCCATTGTTGGTGGGAATGCCGTCTGGTACAGCCTTTCTGGAAATCAATATGGACATTCCTCCAAAGACTAGAAATTGAACTCCCATTTGACCCAGCCATACCACTCTTGGGAATCTACTCTGGGAAGCCAAAAATACGCAGCGGAAACACCATCCCTACTTTTATGTTCATAGCAGCATTATTCACAATAGCCAGAATCTGGAAGCAACCAGAGTGCCCGAAAATCGATGACTGGATAAAAAAGGTTTGGTACATCTACACAATGGAATACTATGCAGCTGTTAGGAAAAATGAAATTATAAAATTTGCCTATAAATGGATGGACATGGACAAGATTATGTTGAGTGAAATTATTGGGAGACTTTGAAATGGTAGCCCATACTTGTCTAAACAAATCACAGTACATGCAATGGCAAATGTGGTATGCAGATGGGGTTAACCGGAATATTGACACTTTAAGAGAAAAGGAATCAGGCCATGCTATAACTTTTGCCATGCTAAAAGGTGAAGGTGAATGGAAAAAAGAAAGCAAAACAAGCGACATTACCTGAACCTATTTTAAAATTTGTTCGGGAGACAGCATTAAAAGTGTGTGGAAAGAGTAGGTTCCGACCCAGAATTTCTAGGTAGCTATACCGAAAATTTACCAGGGTCGTGATGAACCATACTTTGATTTTGTTGGGAGATTATGTGAAACAATCCAAAGACAGGTTCAAGACCCAACCACTCAAGAAATCCTAAAACGAAACTTAGCATATGAGAATGCTAATCAAAAATGTCGAGCATTACTATATGGTATTAAGGAAAAGGATGACCTCATGGGGTATCTAAAGGCCTGTAGAAATGTCGGTTTAACCTCCCATAAAACACAGGATGATATAGAGGCTTATCCCATACAGCAGGAGGATCAGGAGAGGGATGAAATGTCAGACAGCTCTAGGGGGAGAAACAATAAACTTCAAAGGATAAACAATAATCGGAGAAACTATTCTAATAATCGCAGCTCCACCCCTCGGAGGGCCCCCCACCTGGACCATGCCCAAGGTGCAGAAAAGGAAAACATTGGGCCAGAGACTGTCGGTCTTGGAGGCGAAGTCAGCCTCAGGCTTCATCTGGACAGATAACCTGCTTTAGCTGCGGAAAGAAGGGACACACCCGTAGAGATTGCCCATCTTCTAAAACTATCAATACAGGGCAACATTCTAATAATCCCTTTATAGGAAATGTTACATGGACCCCCTCCCAGGTTCCACAAGCTCCCCGAGGCTCAAATAACATCTATGCCTCCCCTAATGCGGGGAAACTGGGTTGGGGGGCCAGCCCCAGGCCCAGCTGAATCCAGGGCACTCTCCTTCATTCCACCTGCCCAGTATCCTCCGAATCAGAATCCACAGAATTACAGTCAATAAATGCTCTCTGGCCTACTCCATCAGGCAGTGACAGTCTCGACATTCTCTGCCCTAAGACTGTCACAATATACCCAAGTCAAGACCCCTACATGCTAAAAACAGGGATAAAAAGGGACCTGCTCCCCAGGTAGTATGGGTTTAATTCAGGGGAGCGATTGGCTGAAATTTAAGGGAATTATGGTGCATTTAGGACTTCTGGATCCTGAATCTCATGGAGAGATAATACTGTCAATATCTGTGCCAACTAAATGGACTTTTAAAAAAGGGGAACCACTTGCTAAACTATTATTATTTTTTGAGGATCCGTGTAGTCAGTCCGAACACCCTACAGCTGGTGGCTTAAACAGTACCAACCATTCTGCCAACTTCATTGTTGGTTATACAGCCACACAGAACCAAGCCCACCTGGCTATCTAGTTGGGTACACTACCAGAATTTCTCAGGCCAAGCGGGCCGGTTATACCCATCGAAATTTATAAAAGGAAATTCAAAGGCATGTTGGATACAGGGGCAGACATATCCATAATCTCCACCAAGTATTGGCCCTCTAACTGGGCCCTAAAGAAAGTGTCCCATAGCCTGAGCGGGGTAGGCAATATCTCCTCCTCTCTTCTCCGACAAAGTGCGAGGTGGCTGCCGTGTATTGGCCCTAAAGGGAATGTAGCCATGGTCTAGCCTTATATAGCCCCTATGCCTTTAACTTTATGGGGTCGAGACATGCTGGAGCAGTGGGGGGGCAGTAATCCACATACCTCGCCCATTCCCGTCGAGCACCAATTCCAGCTCTCCATAATAAGCCTAACACTGGGAGTAACCCTTTTTAATTGGGGCCGCTGTGGTTAAGCGCCCACCACCTATCCGTATTCAGTGGAAGTCTGACAAACCTATATGGACACCACAGTGGCCCCTCAATACCAAAAAGTTAGAGGCACTAACAAATCTAGTGGAAGAACAGCTGAAATTAGGACATATTGAGGAAACGTTTTCAGAATGGAATTCTCCTGTTTTTGTAATACAGAAAAAATCAGGCAAATGGCGTTTGCTGATTGACTTAAGGAATGTAAATTCTGCTATGGTCCCCATGGGAGCCCTACAACCTGGACTCCCTCTCCAGCAGCTATTCCTAAGGATTGGCCGCTAATTATCATAGATTTAAAAAGACTGCTTTTACAGCATACCTATCCACCCAGATGATCGGAAAAGGTTTGCATTTTCAGTCCCTTCCATTAATCATAAAGGTCCTTTACGTAGGTTTCAGTGGACAGTATTGCCCCAAGGGATGACTAATTCACCTACGATGTGTCAACACTTTGTTGATGAGGTTTTGCGACCCATTCGTGCTAAATTTCCTGGTGCATACATCATCCACTACATGGATGATATCCTGCTAGCTTGTGATAATTCCAGAGATCTCCAGAATTTATATAATGATGTAATGACAGTTTTACCAGAGGCTGGCTTACAAGTAGCTCCGGAAAAAATTCAGATGCAGCCTCCATATGAATATTTGGGCTATGCTCTTGACCGCACTACAGTGTGTCCTCAAAAAATTTCCATTAGTCAGAAAGGGCTCAAAACCTTGAATGATTTTCAAAAACTGCTGGGGGGATATCAACTGGGTGCCCCTCCCTTGGTATTCCTAACTGTGAGCTCAGTAACCTGTTCTACACCCTTGAAGGTGATCCTGCTTTAAATAGCCCAAGGCAGCAAACTCCTAAAGCTCAGAAGGAATTAGATTTTTTCATGGATCAGCTTCAAAAATCTTACCTCTCCAGATTTAACCCGGAGAAAAGGTATGGTTCTTGGTCTTCAACACTCCTGAGTCTCCAACTGCTGCTATAGCCCAATTATCTGGACCGTTAGAATGGTTTACTTACATAACAAGCAGACTCGTACTGCTACACCTTACCTTGAGATGATAGCTAACCTTATAATTAAGGGAAGATCAAGAACCCAAGTATTACTTGGACATGATCCCCATGTAATTGTACTACCTGACCCTAAAAAAGAAATTGAAGCTGTTTTACCACTCAGTGAAATCCTTCAGAGAGCTTTAGCAGATTTTTCAGGAGAAATATCTTATCATTACCCAGCTGGAAAAACCTGGGAATTTCTGAAAAGGACACCTTTTGTAATTTCCACCATTGTCCGCTCCTCTCTCCCATTCCTGATGCTCCAGTGTATTATATTGATGGCTCCTCATCAGGAAGGGGTGGAATTACAGGTCCTTCGTTGACCACTACTGTACATACAAATTATAAATCTGCCCAACAAGTGGAACTCGCCACCCTGATACATTTACTATCCCATGTATCTGGCCCATGTAATGTGGTGAGTGATTCTGCATATGTAGTTGGTTTATTTCCTGGAATTGTCACTGCTTCTTTAAATGCCCATAATCCTATAATTCAGGAGCTACTCCATAAACTACAAGATCTCCTCCGAAATAGAACATTCCCTATATACATCTCCCACATCCGTTCTCACAGCCGACTCCCCAGGCCAATGGTTCGAGGAAACGAAGCAGCAGATCTCTTGGCAGCACCAGTATTTAAATCAGCTGAGGAAGAGCACCAGACTCTACATACAAATGCCCGCCGCCTTCATGTACACCATGGCATCCCATGGAGACAAGCTAGACAAATTGTCCGCAACTGTCCTGTCTGTGCTCCTTTACATTGTACATCTCATGTAGCAGGAGCAAATCCTCGAGGTTTACAGACAAACCAATTGTGGCAGATGGATATAACTCATACTAACTTATTTCCCAACAAACCTTTCCTTCATGTGGTCATCGATACATATTCCCGGTTCATATGGGCTGTTCCTATGACGTCTGGAAAGAGCTAAATCTGTTTGTTCATTTTTACTCCAGTGCTTCTCCGTCATGGGTATTCCCCATACCATAAAAACAGATAATGGTCCTGCTTACACCAGCAAAACCTTCAAATCCTTTTGCGAGGAATGGCAGATCAAACATATTACAGGAATTCCATATAATCCACAAGGACAAGGAATAGTTGAACGTGCCCACAGAACGCTTAAAACTCAGCTATTAAAGCAACGAAAAACAAGTATGCCTCCAATGGATTCTTTATCTTTAACATTATTCACCTTAAACTTCTTAAATATACCTCAAGGAGATCCCTATACCGCGGCTGAACGTCACTTTCAAGAAGATATGCAAACTCAAAAAACAGTCAATTCACCTATCTGGGTGAAAATTGATGATAAATGGATTGCAGGTCACCTCCTCATTCGGGGAAGAGGCTATGCTTTCATTTCTACAGACGATAACCCTGCCAAGAAACTCTGGGTTCCTCTGCGACTTGTTAAGACTAGAATTCTCCAAGAATCAGAAAACAACTAATTCTTTCAATATAAAGTCTTAAATTTTAAATTGCAAGTTGCTGTTTAAACTTCCTGGATTGGTTCATTTTAATAATGATCTTGTTTTGCAGTCTGTGATCATGGTTCATGTCTAATATCTTGCCTTACAGCCTAAATATTTTCTTTCTTACAAAAAAAAAGGTGGAAAAATGGGTGGACTCTGAATATAGTGCTCAATGTCAATATGTTTCAAGGACTAATGTTAAAGTTTCCTTTTTTATGTTTTGCTCACAGGTATTTGCAGAAAAAGAACTTCAGTGCTGCAGATTCTTTCTATGTTGCTCGAGGCTTTGGACTCTGATCACAGTGCTCATTACAAAAATGTTTGCTAAATCAATGAAAAATTGTTTTTCTAATGATTCTGTTCACAGGATGAGATATTCGAATCCAGTAAACCTGCGCTACAGTGCTCAATACTCCGAGACTCCTAAAACAGTGCTCGCTAAAAATTTAATAATTTGCAAAACTAATTTTTTCCCAATGCTCTATTCACAGGAAAAGACACTTTCTCACCATCATTTGCTGGCTTTATATTCATGAAGCGCTTGACTCGTTACCATTTATCACCCTAAATGGGTCACATATACAGCTGTAAGATATTGATTGATCAAATGTATGTGTGTGTGTGTGCATGTGGTGGCCACCATTATGTTTGTGATTAATGTTGTGTCTATGTTATGTCTCAACTACTACCTTCTCAATTTCTGACCACTACAAACCTCTATTACATTCATCAGCTCCACTGCTGATCCACTAGATTTATCAATTTTAAAATCATCAATTCTCATACTTATTTCCCTGCTCCACCCATGTTGGAGCTTCTTTATGTTCTTCTCTCCATCCCAGACTTGGATCCCTACAAAGCCTTAAAATCTCTACTTGTGATTAACCTCGAAAAGTGTTTTTGTCTCGCCTAAAATTAAGCTACAGGTACAGTTACCGGTGCCAGTGTCCACTTGCTAAAGAAGCCCTGCAAGACGCCCACACCGATGTTCCAGACACCTGCTCCAGCGCTCAAGACTCCTGTTCCAGAGTTCAAGATATCACACCGATGTTCCGGACACCTGTTCCAGCGCTCAAGACTCCTGTTCCAGAGTTTGAGATATTACACCAATGTTCCAGACACCTGTTCCAGCACTCAAGACTCCTGTTCCAGAATTCGAGATACTTGTTCCAGTGTTCCTGAGACCCGATCCAGTGTTCCTGACAATTCAATGAGTTCCTGATCGCTGCTCTCCAGAGACTCATACTCATATAATCACCGCTATTGCTGTTCCAGAAGTAGCCCCACAGACTTTGTTCCAGACACCCGACTTTACAAAAATATAGCAAATTGACTCTCACAAATTCTGCACAGTGCAAACTATAGTCCGTTATAATCAGACAGCTAGAAACACTTTGTCTTGAACTTTGCTTTGGGTCCAAAAACAAGTTAGGATCCTAAAGTAACATGGATTATCATTTTGTAATTCGAATTGTTTTTTCTTATCTTAATTTTCTGTACATTACTAAATATTTCTTACCTTTTCAATTTTTATTAGTAAACTAATCAGGGGGAGTTGTTGCAGGACTCCTTTAAGGGCCGCTGCATTTGGCTCAAAACATTAGCATACTAAAGGGCCTAGGTGAGGTGCAGGGAGGGATTACCTAAGGACATTTAACACTCCCTGCTTTCCATAACAGTGGGAGGAAGGTCTGAGTTGCAGGGGTATAAACTAGCCGGTTTTCACTCTTGCGTTTCTTTGGGGGCTCTTGCTCGCTGTGAGCGCTTCGCCCCTACTTGGAAGCTTTTATACGTGGTGGTCGCCATCTTGGCCTACACGTGGCTGGGGTTCTAGCCTGGAATGCTAAGCATCAGGTTTTTCCTTTTGCTGATTTGTATGCCTGAACCTGTGATAAGTAAAGCCTTTTAAAACTGCATCGGATTCCTGAGTTTTCATCCGTTCCTCGCCAGCTTCGGAGGTAGAAGGGAACTCGCTTCCCGGCACTGTCGGGGACCCTAGCGCAGCGCCCGACAAGGTAGCATGTGAAGAGTCGAGCCTTGTGTATTGATGAGAACTGACTGCAGATTCTTCAGGTGTTCGGGTTTGATCTTGTCTGGGTCTGATGCTGTTTTTAATAACACCAAACATCAGCCAAGCTGCACAAATGCTGGCAGACTTTGACCGAGAATGTGGAAGGATAGGTCTACAACTGAATCTCAACAAAACTATGTTCATGAGAAATGAACTAGTTCCAGAGGCTCCATTCACTCTCAATGGAACAAACATCTCTGAATGCAACAGCTATGTGTACCTAGGTCGAGAAGTCAATATGATGAACGACCTGAAACCTGAATTGCGAGGAGGTAAAGAGTGGCATGGACTGCCTTCAAAAACATGGTAACAATAGTCAAAAGAAAAAAGAACCTCCGGCTACGGGCACACCTCTTTGACTCCACCATTCTCCCTGCATTAACATACGCCTCAGAGACCTGGGCCTTACAAAAGCAGGATGAGAATACCATTTTCGTCTCCCAAAGAGGAATCAAAAGAGCCATGCTTGGAATATCACGCCTCACTCAAGTGAGAGAGGGAATCTGGAGTTCTGACCTCCATCGCTATTCTAAAATCAAGGATGCTGTCTCATCATCTAGAACATCGAAAATCAGATGGGCTGGTCATATAATGCGATCTGGAGATGACCGTTGGACTAGAGCCATTACGGATTGGATCTCACTGGACGCCAAAAGATTGTATGGTGCCCACCTGCAAGATGGCCAGACTTCCTTATCAGGACCCTAAACAAACAGTTCGAAGCTCTTAATATTCCCGAAACAGACAAATGCCATTGGGTTACACTGGCACGTGATAGGGTCAAATGGAAACATTACTGGTGCCTGCTCGAGCAAATCAATGAATAACGGGATAGCAAGTGATCAAGTGATCAAGTGATATTGCTTGTTGGAGCTAATTCTTTTTTATTTTGGGGGGTCACACCCAGCAATACTCAAGGATTACTTCTGGCTCAGCACTCAGGAATTAGTCCTGGTGGTGCTTGAGGAACCATATGGGATGCCGGAATCGAACCTGGGTCTGCTGCATGCAAGGCAAATGCCTTACCCCTGGACTATCACTCTGGCTCCTGGAGCTAATTCTTAGAGGAATGTAAGTGGAGATTATTAAATCTCCATTGTGCCATTTGAGCCCACTATATAGGAAATTATATGTTCCCACAGACCTCACATCATGACCACACACTTGTGATTGTATGTCCAATACTTAATTTTATGAAATGTGATGAGATACCCGGTACATCAGTATACCAGGCTTTTGAGATATCACACTGCTGCAAAGCGGTCATGTGGCACAGGGGAGAGCCAGCAGCAGCTCTTCCATGCATTTGTGTCAATGGATCGTGGCGGACTGTGCCAGCAGTAGTTCTGGGCACGCCCTCAGGGCCTTCTGGAGGGGACCAAGGTTGGGGGAGGGGCCCCCAGCTCTAGCTCCACAGAAGCCTGGTGTGTTTTAAACTTTGATATTTTAAATATCCCAACAGTACTGAAATAAATACGGAAATTTCCTTGTAGTTCTCTCCTACACCACTTCCTATTTAGAAACGTTGCCAACAGTGTTATATTTCGTCTTCTAGATCTCCATTTATTTCCTATAACTTCTTATTTTACTTAGCACTATTATCTGGGAGATATTTTAACATCTGTACATATTTAGAGACATCTTGTTGTTTCATAATATTTCACATAACAGCTTTATCATAACATTACCTTTCTCATGGATATTTAGGTTGTTTCTAATTCTTTAAATATAAGAATATGATAAAAAAATGACCACTTTGTACACTTGTCTTTACACGTTTGTGAGATACTTTCTCTAGAATAGGTTTCTAAAAATGGAGTTCACGTGTCAAAAGATCTATAGACTTTTACATTTCATTAGCTTTCATCAATTAAAAAATTATTTATTTTTTTAAAATGTATTTTTATGTAGACAAAAGCCACACAGTTGATAAAATTCTAGAGTTAAAATTTAGAGTTAAAATTTATTAGGCAAAAAGCTTCATATTAAAATCAGTAAAAATAAAAAATATCAGTTGCTAATTTCGCATCTAAATTGGTGTGCTCCTACGGAAATTTCAGTAATGGCAGTTTGGCATCTCTGAGAGATTATTGTGAAGTGGTGGAGTTGAGCTGTTGGTGTGGCTCCAGCATGGAGTGTAGCTGTGCTGCCTGGGCCTCAGCAGGGCAGGTGCTCAGTCTGTCCATCTTAAAGGTGCTCGGAAATTTTCATCTACAGGCACTGATGTTTCCATGATTTTTAGCTGCTTGCTGCCATACAGCTATTTAGAGATTTAGTCAAGAATCAGTAGAGCAGGGCCATGGGTACGCCAACAGCTTGTACCAGAATTTTTTTCTTTTGGAGTCACACTGGCAATGCTCAGGAGTTACTCCTAGCTCTGCACTCAGGAATTACTCTTGACCGTACTCAGGGGAGCATATGTGATGTTGGGGGATCGAACCCCAGTTAACCACGTGCAAGGCAAATGTCTGATCTGCTGTACTATCGCTCCAGTTCCTTGCATCATTTTTTAAGTTGCAATTTTTTTCAAAAACTATATATATATTTAAATATATGAATTTAAAATTGAATAATTTTAAGCTTATATATTTTAAAATTTATATGAAGTGGATAACCCAACAAATTATTTAGTAAAAGTCAGCAGTGGAGAATTAAAAGAATTAAAGGAAAATCTAAATAGCATAAAAGTATTTTATAAAGTATGAAAGTATTTTATAAAGTATGTTTTTATAAATTTTAAAATGTGAAGTATATTTTACAAAGTATTTTATAAAGTACCTAAAATAGTATTTTGAGTTTACAATAAAAAAGTTGCATTGTAAACCACAATGTGCAAAAAGGAGAGAGGGAGAGAGACAGAGACAGAGAGAGAGACAGAGAAGCAAAGTGCCTGCCATATAAGCAGCGGGGGTGGGGACAAGGCAAGTGAGGTAAGCCCTTTGGTGGTGGAGGGAGATGTTCACTGGTGGAGGGATGGGTATTGCAACATTGTATGACTGAAACTCAATCATGAATAGCTTTGTTAATGTCTATCTCACAGTGTTATAACATGATAAAAATTGCATTGTAGATAATGTTTACATATGTGTGCTAACAAGTTTAAGAAAAATTTTCTATAGTATTGGAAATATCACCTGAATAAACATAGAGCATTAAAATGAATGAAACAATGATTCTTAATTGGAAGAGTGTAGGCCCCTTGGCAAGCCTTTCTTAATTCTTCATCTAGTAGAGGGTAACAATATGCACCCAGAGAGATTGTCATACTCTGTGGCAAAGCTTTGAGAAGTTTGTCTTTAATGTTTCACCTTTAATACTTCTCCCAAAACTGATTTCATAGCTATGAATTCCGGAAGCTGCTGCTTGTCCATGAAGTTTTATATTATTCCTTCAAATCTGAATGATCGTTTTGCTGGTGAGGTGTTTATGTCATTGAGGTATTTTTTTAGTTTTAGACTATGCTCGCTCCATCACTGTATTTTGGACTGTAGGTTTCATTTGATAGATCTGGTTTACTCCTGGCTCTTAACTCAGGAATTACTCCTTACAGTGCTTGGGGGACAATAAGGGATGCTGGGTCGAACCCTAGTAAGCCTGGTACAAGACAAACAGCTACGAGCTGTGCTATCACTCTGGTCCCTCTGCTGCAAATCTAAGGGAGTTCCTTTCTTTCCATTTTGCTGTTTTCAATATTCTCTCTGTCCTTAGCTTTTTGTAATCTATCTTCCTCCCTCCCCTCCCTCCCTCCCTCCCTCCCTCCCCTCCCTCCCTCCCTCCTCCCTTCCTCCTTACTTTCTTTTCTTTCTTTCTTTCTTTCTTTCTTTCTTTCTTTCTTTCTTTCTTTCTTTCTTTCTTTCTTTCTTTCTTTCTTTCTTTCTTTTCTTTCTTTCTTTCTTTCTTTCTTTCTTTCTTTCTTTCTTCTTCCTTCCTTCCTTCCTTCCTTCCTTCCTTCCTTTCCTTCCTTCCTTTCTTCCTTCCTTCCTTCCTTCCTTTCTTCCTTTTCCTTCCCTTCCTTCCTTCCTTCCTTCCTTCCTTCCTTCCTTCCTTCCTTCCTTCTTTCTTTCTTTCTTTCTTTCTTTCTTTCTTTCTTCTCTTTTCATATCTGGTTGTTTTCATGACTTACTGCTGGGTCTGTGCTCAAGAATTATTCCTGGCAGGATTTGAGGGATCATATGTGAACCCAGGTTCAGTCTATGGCCCCACATATGCAAGGCAAGTACCTTAACCCCATGCTGCATCTCTAGTCCCATCTTTTGTCATTCTTGTTACAATGTGTTTTGAAGTTCTTTTATCAGAGTCCTTTATTGCTGCTACTTTTTAGGTGACTTAGATCTAAGTGTCTGTGTTACTCAATTCTGGTAAATTCTTAACTACGAATTTTTTGACTAGTAATTTTTTCATTAAATTTGTTTTTCCTTGCTCTGCATAGATTTCAATGACCTTTCTGTTTCTCTTAAACTCACTCATTCCATAATTCTCTGGTCTGCTGTTCATTTATTTTCAGAATTTTTCTTATCTTCTGTTATTTTCTAGAGGATTCCTGACTCTCATCTTGGAATTCACAGATCTTTTCCTCAGCGAATGTTACATGCCTTTTCAGGCCTTCTGTTGAGTTTTTAAAATTTATTCTTTTAAAAAAGTCACTTACCATCCTCTTTGTTTCTGTAACTTATGATTATAGATTTCTCATTTCTATTTTCATACTTTCCTTTGTGCTTTGCTGGCTCAATGAAATGTACCATCATTTCTTTGAGCTTATTAAACACTTCTCACATGGTGTTTCTAAAGCTATCATCTGAGTGGTTACAGAGCTGGTGGGTACTAGTACAGCTTTCTGTCCTATTATTTTCACTCATGGGGTTTGTTGGGCTTCTCTGAGGTCTCCTCACTGTGCCTTGCCATACTCTGAGGGTAAGTCTTTGTAGTTTGTCCCACTAGTAGTCTTTGAGGGATTAGGCTGGGTGTTGCTCTTTTTCTTCTCTGCTGGTCCATATTCAGTGACAGGAGATATAAGATATAGAATCATACCATGTCCCGGTAAAAACAAAACAAGCAAGTATAATGAACCAAGAGACAAGAAAATGTTGCATATTAAAAATCTCATCGTTTTAAATTAAGTGATTAATAATCAAATGATCTTAAGTGATGCAGTAAAATGTGCTCATTTTTATGTGGTTTCTTATCTACTTAAATGTAAAATATCTATTCTCTGGCTGTATTTTTAGTAATCCTATCTCTTACAAATTTCAAATATTTCATAGTTTAGCCTTCATGTTTCTCATAAAGACATGCCTCATCAAAACAAGAGATGTGTTGAAATAAACATTACTCCAATAAATCTATAAAGCTGAAATAAATTGCCCAACTCTCATCTCTAGAAAGAGTTATTATTATGATATATAACTTCTATAAAACAGATTATACAGCCTGCATCAGTCTTTTTTCATGTCTGGACCAGGTATGCTGATCCAGAAACTCACAGACATGGAGCAGAGCTGCTACTGGCTCTCCCTGTGCCCAGTCGCTCACGAGGCACCAGGAAGGGATGGCGGGTTCTAGCCCTGGTCCACCACCCCAGCAGAGCCTCAGAAGAAGCTAGACGACCCCCGCTCCATGGGGGCCACCATTTTCCACATCCGGACTTCCCTCTTGTCAGAACTCCACCCAGCAGAAGAGCGTATCATAGCCCGGCTCACGTGGCTTCCGGTGGCGGGGCGGTTAATCAATAAATGATGGAGATCAGGATAGAACCTGAGCCAGCCGTGTTTAGGCAAGCACTCTGTTTACTGTACTATTCCTTTGACTCTGATCCTCTATAGGATGGAAGGCAGAGGTGGATGGTCATGATCTAGGTATCTATACATGTACTGTTTTAAACAGGTGTTGGACTCTATAGATCAAGAACAAGCTAGGGTATACATATTTAAGATTGATTTTTTTTTTCTGGAAGTGGTTCTCCATGTTTGGTCCTGTGTTTCCATCATTTTGAATTTTAAGAGTAAGACTAACCACAAATTCCTGCATCATTATAATGATAATGTAAAAAAGAATTTAGTATTTATTTAGAAAAGTTTATTCTTTAAAAAATAAAGTCTACTTTTTCCTTTGAAGAACTTATTTTTCAGTGTACTGTTTTAATGATACATAGCAATTTTCTAAAGTGACTAATGCTTTGCCATTGATAATAAACATTTTTATGTCAGAAGCTAGATGCTTTTACATTCTTATTGTATTCTTTTTGCTAAATAAAAATAATTTATTTTCCACAATATAACCTATACTATTTTTTTTTAATTTTGGCCACAGCTGGTGGTCCTCACAGATGACTCTTGGCTCTGTGCTCTGGGATCATTTCTGACAGGCTAAGGGTACCATATGGGATGCTGGGGATCAAACCTGTATTGACCCTCTGCAAGGTAAAGGCCTATCTGCTGTGCTACCACTCTGATACCTATATCATTGCTTTTTATGTGCAGTTATATAACACCAAGCCCACCATGCCTGAATGTCTCCATTGTTTTCTTAAGCATCTCTTCCTAGCTTTCTCCACACTCTGATAATCAGTGATGAACTCTTCTTTGTCAGTTGGCCATCTTTAAGTCATCTCTGAGAAAGAGTCTATTCCTCTTCTCTCTCCATTTATTTGATGGAGTCATTTGTTGTTTTTATTGAACTTTGAAAGTGCTTTATATTTCTTGGATATAATCCCTTGTCTCATGTGTCATGTGCAAATATTTTTCTTCAATGAGTGGGATGTCTTTGTATTTTATGCCTCATTTCTTTTGTGGAATGGAAGTTTTTTGTTTGATGTAGTCCCATTTGTTTATGTCTGTTTCTGTTTTATTTGCTGGTGGAGTCATATCCTCTTAACTCCAGATCTTGCAGAATTCTACCTACGGTTTTCTTAATGTATTTTTATAGAAAGACAGTCTGTGATTCAATTTAAGTTATATGTATGAGGTAGGTGTCTATTTTTTTGCTGTGTGACTATCCAGCTCTCTCAAACAACTTGTTGAAGAGACTCTCCTTACTCTACTTTCTGCACTCAGTCCCTTTATCATTGCTGCCCCTATATCATTGTCTCTGGGGCTTCATCTCTATTGATCTGAGAATTTGTCTTTGATTAAGTTTCATGCATTTTTAATTACTATAGCTTTGTAATAGAAAGTCTGGGCTACTGTGCCTCCCATCCTCATTTTTTAAGGTTGCTTTGGCTATTCTGCATACGTTATGGTTCCATATACATTTTAGAAGTACTTCTATGTCCTTGAAAATGTCCTTAGGAAAGATAATATTATTACTACCATTTTGTTTTTTTAAGCCACACCCAGTGGTGCTCAGGATATACTTCTGATTCTGGGCTCAGGAATCATTCCTGGTGGTGGTTAGGACCATATATCCTACTGGAGACCAAATCCAGGTCATTCTCAATCTCATCTCAGGTTTGCCTTTTCCAACTTCCTGCTCCCAAGTCTCTTACTAGCACAGTGATACACTGATCAAGTGATTGGTGTATCACTTCCTTTTGTGAAGACACCACCATCAACTTCCTTTTGTGGAGACACCACCCTCACGCACACTTTGATGAAGTCTTGCCTTATATCTCCAATAGTTTATTCTTTCAGGACACAGTAGAGGAATGTTTCTGCATGAACTCACAGTTATGATTGAAACAGCATCTTCCCCAAAGATGTTAAAGTTCTTAGAAACAGAGTCTTTGCAGATGGTCAAATAAACATGAGATCATTTGGGTGGGCACTAGTCTAATATGAATATGTGCTAATATTTAAAAAAAGTTTTAGACAAAAGGGCATTTTTATTAAAAAATGCTTAGAGTAAGTAAGACAAAAACTGGTGTGGGTACAAATGGCATGGGAACAACTGGGTCCATGTGCAAGACAGAACTTGAATTCTTACCTCATACTACACATGAGAATAAACTCAAAATGGTGTTTATACACAGATGTCAGAGCTAACATGATGAAATTCTCAAGTGAAATATAGAAATAAATTCTATGATCTTAGATGAGATAATAAAACATTTGGGAGGGGTTCACACTCAAAAGTGCTCAGGGACTACTTCTGATTTGGTTTGGGGCGATGCTTGGCAGTACTTGAGGTCCTAAAGATTGAACAGAGACCTGTGATCCCAAGTGTGACCTCCAGATAGTTGAGCCATCTATCCCATCTGAGGTAATGTGTTTTTAGACAGAACGCCAAAAAGCTTGAGCAACTAGAGAGAAAAATAGACTAAGTTGTGCTTTATCAAAGTTAACTTTTGTGCTTCAGAGGGACCATTAATGACTACAGAATATGAAACAAACCTGAAAAATTGCTTATTTGATTAAGAACTTATATGCAGAACACAGAAATCACTTCTATAATACAATAGCCAAAAGAAAAGCCCCAATATTTATTTATTTAATTAATTAATTTTGAATCACCATGCAATAGACCATTACAAAGCAGTCATACAGTGTTCCAGCACCCATCCTCTACCAATGCACATTTCCCAATACCAATGTACCCCTTTTCTCTCCCACCCATCCCCACAACCTGCCACTATGGCAGGCACTTTCTCTCTCTCTCTCTCTCTCTCTCTCTCTCTCTCACCCCTAACCCTTCTTTGTGTTTTGCAACACCAACATATTACTTACTTTCAATACTCAGTTCTACTCTAGTGTTTCAATTACCATTTCCAACAATTATGGCCAAATCTCTAGTTTACCTACCCTTCACTTCCCACACATTTGTGGTAGATTCCAAACCTTGACAAGTCCTCCTCGCCTGTTTTGTCTGGCTTTGGATATTAGTCTCTTACTTTTTTATGCCCCACAAATGAATGCAGTCATTCTGTATATCTGTTCTTCTGTCTAATTTCACTCAGCATGATACCCTCTATGGCCATCCATTTATAGGCAAATTTCATGACTTCATTTTTCTTATTAGAAACATAGTATTCCATTGTATAGATATACCATCATTTCCTTATCCTGTCATCTGTTCTGAGGCATTCAGGTTGTTTCCATATTCTGGCTATTGTGAACAGTAGTACAATGAACATAGAATTGCAGATGTTTCTTCTGTGTGTTTTTGGGATCCCAGGATATATTCCCAAGAGTTATATTGCTGGGTCAAATGGGATCTCAGTTTCTAGTTTTTGGAGGAATGTCCATATTGTTTTCCAAAACAACTGGACCAGTTGGCATCCCACCAGCAACGGATGAGAGTCCCTTTCTGCATTTGCACCAGCACAGGTTGTTTTTGTTCTCTTGGATTTGTGCCAGTCTCTGTGGTGTGAGATGATATCTCATTGTTGTTTTGATTTGAATCTCCCTGATGATTAGTGATGAAAAAGCATTTTTCACGTGCCAATGTAGCCCAATGGCATCTGGTTGATTCCTGTCTTTCAGGATATTCAACTCTATTCCATTGATCTGTGGGTCTGTCTTTATTCCTGTAGCATGCTGTGAAAAGCCCATTAAAAGGGTGATATTTGATTAGAAACTTTTCCATAAAGAATACCCACATAAATAATATCACGTGAAAAGATATTCTAAGTCACTTATCAAAGGGAAGTGAAACTAAAACCCACAATGCATACCTAAATTAAAGCTGTTTTCTCATATCGATAAGACTAAAATGAAAAAATATAAGTAATGATAAGGATGCAGTGAAACTGAAAGCTTCCATACATTGCTGGTGGGAATGTGAACTGGTAGAATCATTTTAGAACACTTGTAGTTCCTCTAAATTTAAATAGACATCATAGGTAGCAACTTAAAAAAATTTTGTTTTGGGGGTTGCATCTGCCTGTGCTTATGGTTTACTCCTGGCTCTGTGACCAGGGGTCTTCCGAGTGGGATTCAGGAGAAAATATATGGTGTTGGCCATTAAGCCTGGGTTGGCTTAAGGCAAGGCTCCTGCTGCTATATCTCTCTGTACTTATCTGTGCTCAGCAATTTTACATGGGGTATATCAGGGAAGCCTCTGGGGTTCCCAACAGTGCCGGAAGGCAAGTTCCCTTCTACCTCCAAAGCCGGCAGGGAATGGATGAAAACTCAGGAATCTGATGCAGTTAAAAAAGGGCTTTACTAACACAGGTTCTGATATACAATCCAAGAGCAGGGAAAACCTCGGGACTCTGGGTTCCCAGCTAGGCCCCAGCCACGTGTAGGCAAAGATGGCTGCCACCATGTGTTGAGGCCTAACAGAGAATGGAGAGGACGGAGAAGCAAAATGCCAAGGGAAGCCGAAATGGCAAAAAGGGAAAAAGGAGCTTCTTTCTTTATAGCTAGAAATCCGCCCAAACTTCCCAGCCCGACCCATTGTGGGCTGGGCTATCTAGAGATGAAAACAGGAAAACAGCTCTATAGAAATGTAGCAACTTCAGGAGGTCTTCTGGCTCTTTGAGCTAATTCAAAACCTTCTAGCAGAGCTGGGAGGATCTATAAGCTAAATGTAACTTCCTCTGGCAGAGAGGGTCAAATGCCCTCAGGTAATTTCTCCCAGCACCTCACCTAATGTCTTGAGCCAAGATCTGTCTGGAAATGCCTTTATAGGGTAGACAAGGGGGTTTCTAAGATGGCATGCCTCTGCTGTACTGAAGACTGTACTAATGCCAGTTAAATATTTCTCCAAGCCTTCACAAGAGTCTAGTCTACTTAGATCCAACGTGGCCAGGCAAATATGCTGGTAAGATCTAGCTAGTCCCACGATGATTGTGTTAGCATGAGAGAGTATTTATATCAGCCAGTACAGAATACATGGTCAGATAAACTGCCACATTTAAACTACCCCCTATATACGAAGTGACCTGCAGGAGGCAATCCAGGGCAGATGCAGAGGCTTTTAGGCTTTTAGGTGTCCTGCAACAGGGTGAAAATATGTTCTAAAATTAGATTGTAGAGACAGTACACAGCTCTGTGAATACACTAAAAGCCATTGGATTATGCATTTTAAACAGGTGGATTTTATTTTATTTTTTTTATTACCCTTTTCCTCTAGTGCTGAGCAAATGCTAAGCAATAAACTGTCCATTTGTTACAATGATAGATAGACAAATCCAACTTTTAACAGGTGAGTTTTATTCACATGAATTATAGCTCAACAAAAATTTAAGAACCATATTCAGATGCTTAGTATATATTACACTTCAGGTATATATATATATATATATATATATATATATATATATAAATATATATATAATGGTCATTCGTATGTTTGCAGAGAGAAAAACCTTTGCAGATGGAATGGAAGGATCTTATCTATTCCATACTGATTCAATGAGCCTTACACCATTTCTGGGAGCAACTGGGCTGTTCATTAAAGGTGAATTTGACATCTATCAGTCATCGTATAATGATGAATGAATAGAAATGAGTATACAATGGTAAATGAATAAGAAAAAGACATTTATTTTAAAAAGTATATAACATTAATAGTTGTATCCTGCTCCACTTCTTTTAAACTTTTGCCTAGTTCAGATTGCTTGGTTTTTAAGAACACTTAGTATAGAATATCCACAGGGTAAGTCCCATTTGTATTTCCATAGCTCTGTGGGTATCTATTTCAAGAAGTCCCAAGAGAAGTAAAGATCCTTCTTTCTTAATTTTTTTGAAGGTTTACATCTGTCTTCGGGAATACTTTCCAGACACAATCTGTACAGGTAGAACTTCGCTCTGCAGATAAAATTTTAAAAGATCATATAGGACGTGTAGTTCCTTGGAACCACAGCTACTCCATGATATCTGTGTTTCTCTGTGGTTTTGCTTCTGGTAGGTATTTCAACAGGATTTACTTTGCACTGTTTCACCAGTTCTGAAATATATATTCTGCCATTCCTGAGTCCTACCTACAATATCTTGTCTTGACAGCAGGAAGAGAACAATGTCAACACTGTGTGGCAGGTGACTTATGGAAAGTGGGGAGGAGAGAGATGGCAGAGCAATGCTTTTCTCTCTACCTACCTCAGTCTCCTGGTCTGGGGAAGTTTGGACTGATGAGAGTCTGCAATGAGCAGCTGCACAGTACAGACTTAGAGTCTCACCAGCCCTGCAAGGAGGGCAGGAAATTGTACCTACCTCAGTTGCCTTTGTTCAGCTCATCATGGAAAATGATCCCTGCCACCCAGTTTCTCAGGAAGCCTGGAATTCAGGAAGGAGCAAGGAATCATTCCTTACAGGAAAGCTGTCAGTCCTAAAACCTACCAGGTTTACCAAGAACATCACTTTCCTTCTCAAAAGGAGATGAATAATGAAGCTAAAGCTTTATTTAGAGGTTATGAAGAAGCAAAGAGAGAGAAAATAATTTCTGAGAAAGAATGTGGGTTTGCACTATAGAATAGATTATTCAGTGTATGCTTAGGATAGGCTCAAACAGAGGTTGAGAAAAAATTTGAAATAAGTGTTGTCCATAGGTGCAGTAGTGGTGGGTTTGGGGTTCATTAGTAGAAAACCACTACATTCTAGAAACTCAGAAAATGAATGCAAGAACAGAAATTGGCCAGATTCGCACATAACAACCCAGGAAAAAAAGTCATGATTTCATCAAAACCATTCCCATATGTGGGCTGTAATGGTCAATATAATTAGTGTCGGCTAAGGGAGCAGGCATGGGGATGGTGGCTGGGTGGGAAATGTGGGTCTTTGGTGGTGGTGGGAGCACAATGGTAGAGGTATTGATGTTGGGCGACAAATCTTTCTAACAACTATATTGTGAAATACTTTGTACTTTGTAAATCACGATATTTAAATAAAGTTAAAAAATATTAAAAAATGCCCAGAGTATACATCTCAGGTGGAGATGGGAGCCACACAGCTAATATAGGGAGGGAGCTACTTGCTTTTGCAGAGTTGGTTTTATGGTTTTCTCCTCCAACTGTACCCATGAAGGACTGTCTATGTAGATAAGAGTATGTTGCTATGGCATTGTCAAGAGGAAGAGCTTAAAAGTTTCAGTGGTTTACCCTTATGTTTTTATTATAACCCTTTGTTCCTACTGGAGTGTCTCTCTGGGGAGTGGGAAGGGGCTTCGGGAAGAGGAGGGGGCCTAGCCCAGCCTTCTCTGGGACTTGTGCTGTTTGGTGCCAATCAAGAGTATTATCAGACCCCAGTTCTGTCTGACCATAATGTTTTTTACCACTTTAGGACTAGTGATAAAGTCTTTAAATCTGATCTTGCTTTTACTACTTTCAAGAACTCATTGCCAGGCCTCTTCACCATATCTCTTCCTGCTTCAGGTTTTAAAAAAAAAGTCATGTATTCTATTTTATACAGTTAAGTTGGTTTTAGAAAATAAAAATACTTAATTTAATGCCCTAATAAAAGAAAAAATTTATTTTTAATAACACTAAAACTTAATGTCAAGACCCAATTAAAATATTCCTTCTCCTAAAAATGTAGTTTCTTTCTTTTCTTTTCTTTTTTTCTTTTTGGGTCATATCTGGCAATGTTCTGGTGTTACTCCTGGCTCTGCACTCAGGAATTACTCCTGGTGGGGACCATATGGAGTGCCCGGGATTGAATCCAGGGTCGGCTGCATGCAAGGCAAACGCCCTACCAGCTGTGCTACTGCTCATGCCCAAAATGTAGATTGCTTTTTCCTAAGAGCTTCATGTGAGGAACAAATTCTCCCTCTGTATTTCCCTATCCTTTATCTTGTTCAATAACAAAAATACAATCTAGTTCATTTGGGAGATCTAATTGACTTTATTAGAACTCCATCTCGTCAGAACTCCATCCAGCAGACGAGCCTATCACAGCCCGGATCATCAACACTCACCCTGCTGCAGTTTTTTTTTAAAATCCGCCCAGGTAGGCTGATCCAGAGACTCACAGACATGGGGCAGAGCTGCTACTGGCTCTCCCTGTGCCCAGCCGCTCATGAGGTGCCTGGGAGGGATGGCGGGTTCTAGCCCTGGTCCGCCACGCCAGCAGAACCCTCACAATAAGCCAGACGACCCCCCCACTCCATGAGGGCCGCCATTTTCCACATCCGACCTCCCCCTCTCATCAGAACTCCATCCAGCAGAAGAACCTATCACAGCCTGTCTTGCACAGCTGCAAGTGGCCGCGCTTCATCAATAAATGCTGTATTTAGAGGTCACTACAAGAGTATGCCACCAGCATGGCAAGCCTGGCAAGCTGCCCGTGGTGTATTTGATATGCAAACTACCAGTAACACTATGTTAGGGTCATTCCCATGACCTAATATAATGGTTTGAGGCTCTTTATGCTCCTGGAGCGAGCAGATGCCCTTGGGCTCTACTAGCATGGGACAGGACATATGGAGATGTTGCTGGGGCCCGCTCTAGCAAATTGATGATGAACGAGAAGATAGTGATAGTGATAGTGAATTGACTTTATTAAATGATTCATGACTCAGGCAGATTCCATCTAGCAAGTAGATGAAAGTTTTGAGATATTGTACAAAAAACTTGAGGCTTTTCAGTCAGAAAGAGGTAAGAGAAGGGGAGAGGGGAGTTTTATCAATCATTATTGGAGAATGGAAAAGGGTGTTGTGACAGATTGTCCATCTTCCTTTGGGGAACGGTAAAAGTTACTTCATAGGTACTTCATGAGACAGACTGGAACCAGGTTTTTTTAAACCTGGTTCATAATGACCAGTTTGACAATCATAATATGAGCATAAGTGCCTCATTTTGGAATTACCCTTTTCTTTTTTACAATTTATTTTCACCTGGTGCTAAGGATGAAGGTGTATGTATTCCAATTCTCATTTCAGACCACAAACTCACAGAGAAGAATTGATTTTTATCTCTGTGATTAAGAAAGTGTGCCGGACATGTGAGCAACAAGCAAATGCATACTTTGTTTAACTTAATTGCTTGTGTAACTCAGAAAAAATTTGGCATGCAGAATTCTTTCTTCACTGCTTACTACTTCAAGTTATATAAAGCCTAATAAAGCAAACCAATAACAAAGACAACATTTGGTAAAGCATATCTGTTATGTGTGTTAAGCACCAGCTTCCTTTTGTGCGGGCAGCTCTTTTCTGCCTCGTGAGATGCCAGTCCATTTCTAATCCAAAAGCAAATTCTTACTTCTGCTATAGGTTTGGGACTGACTCTTACTCTTCTTTTGTGGGGGTTCTTCCCCACCCCACCCCTGACTTAGCTGCTACACAGGAGTGCGACACCTGCCTCTGGATGTCCAGTGTTTCTGGAAGAAAAGCATGAATTTCTATTTTTCTCAGAAGCTGTTATATCTGACTAGAGGCTTCCCATGTGCTTTTTTTCCCCTATGTGTTTACCATTTGCTGACAGGTTACTTACTCGGCTTTTATTCATAAACACACATACAGTCATGTTTCCCATTACCAGACCAATAGGGAAATTCTTCATAACAGTCTTTAGAATTTGTTATGTGATATGAAAATCTCACTCAGTAATATCTGACTAAAAAGAACTAACAATAGGAACAAATGTTTCATTACACATGATAACCTCTAAGTGTATGTATTCCAATCCACAATATGCAAGAGAGGTAGAGAGAAAGTGAAAGAGAGATAAAAGATAAAGAACTTGCCATAGAGGCAGGCTAGGGAGGGGGAAGGGAATCAGGGACATTGGTGGTGGGAAATGGGCACTGGTGGAAGGATGGGTGCTGGGACATTGTATGACTGAAACCCAAATATGAACATCTTTGTAATTGTATATCTCACGGTGGTATAATAAATTATTTTTAAAAAAATTCATTTGTTTCTTTGTATAGCAGAAATCGGTAAGTCAAAATAGAGATCCAAGTTTGAGATAGGAATGAATAACTATGAGAAATTTATTCACGCTTCAGGAACTTTCTGCCTGGAAATTTAGGGATTAGTCTATGAATTTCTCTCTTCTTTTAGGCTATCCCAAATTAGTTTGAAATTAGACTCTAGGACTTAGGCCACATATTTCAAAAAAGTGAATAAATCTAAATTAAGAAGAGAGGGTAAAGAGAAAATATTGTCAGAAGTAGAATCTACAAATTCATTTACCCATAATTGTATTTATGACTCCAATTTGGAGTGAAAGGAAGGATATCAGATGGCCTACTGTGTATTGTCTTAATTAAGTATATCTTCAGATTTCAAATCTCAAAGTTCTCAAAGTCTGTTATTAAAAATCTGGGCAGAGAGAGAGACTGAGAGAGAGAAGAGAAAGATGGAGGTAGGGAGAGGGAGAGGGAGAGGGAAAGAAAGAGAGAGAGGAGAGAGAGAGAGAAATCATTTGGGGGATGTCCTATAGTATTCCTAAGGATGCCCACTGTGACACTACTATCTGGCATTAGTCTTATAAAATAACTTTTTATTCTGGTCTACACTCTCTCCCCAGACTCTTCAAAAAAGTAGCACTCAGTTTTGAAATTTATTTTAAAAAATTGTTTCCTACAATTTGAAATCCTTTCAAGTTGATAGAGAATAGCTATTTATCACTCATAAAGTCATAGTATATTCCCATATCCCAGACCAGGTTTTCCCTGAGGAGCTCTTCTCTCCAACATTTTCCTTAGACAAAGTATACATCCTTCATAATACCCAGTATTTCTTAAACAGTGTCTTTAATTTATTTATTAAAGCCTAATTGATGGACTTGCCATCTGGCCAGATAGAATAAATCCATTTCCTAGTAGCTCCTTCTTACAACTAAAAAAGAATCCCAGGCAAAAAATAACAAATACAGGAAGACAGAGTAGTGGAAGGAAAAGATGTACTTACCAGAATCCTAGAACCTGAGATACCATAAAATGAGTCCTCTGAGTTTTCTTTTTTTCTTCCCATGTATCCTAAAGTGCAGAGTACTGGAGAAGTCACTAGCCTGGAACCCCTAACAGGCAAAGACAAAGCAGCAACAATAACAAAAACATAACCCCTCATGAATATTTCGTCTCTAGGCAAATATTGGAAAAAGAACAACCTAGAAGAACAGAAAATATTTTCCATAATACTTGGCTTATTCCAGCAAAAAAAGCAAGGGAAAAAATGACTGACATTAAGGAAAACATGTAAAGTACGAGAGCAACTTAAGAGAGATAAGATTGCAGAAATAGGGAGGGTCAGGACCCAGAGCACAGTGGGGAGGGCCTTTTCCTTGCATGCGGTCGACCTGGGTTCGATCTCCAGCATACCATATGGTCACTAGAGCAATGCAGGGAGTACTTCCAGGAGTAACCCTTGAGCATTGCGGGGTGTGACCCAAAAATAAAAAAAAAAAATAGAAAGAAAAAAAGTAGGCAGAGTCTACTTGTGTGGAAATTCTTCAGTTGTAGATAAAGAATTTTTGTTTAAAATTGTAGGCCTAAGTTTTAGATTTTGAAGAAATGCAAACTTAAGGGAAAAACAACAGGTGTAGATATGACTTTTTTGTGGGGTGGGTTGTTGCCAGAGTGGACAGGAACACTTGTTCGTTTCCAAATGAGAGAGATAGCAATTTCTATTGAGGCATGAACATCAGAGAGGCAGAGATATGGAAAGATTCGCAATATCTAGGGACTTGGAAACTCTAAACTGAAGGCCAAGAATGTCAATAAAGTGAAGTTGTGAGAATAACTTTAGTGCTTCTAACTTGGATGGGGGATGTATATGGGCTATCCTCACTGTGGTCCAGAGAACAAGGGAAGGCACATGTTTGAAGTGGGACATGTAGCCTTCAATTTTGAACAAACATGGTGAGTCTGAGATATCTGAGGGTCATCTAGGCAGGCTAAATCCACCCTATCAATGATTGCATAGGTCTGAAGGGTGCTGTCTCTGTGGAAAGAGTAAATTAGCAATTAACATGTCATGTCAGTGACAACCTGGGGCTCCTATGCAAATGAGCCTGTGGTGCCTGTCATGACTCACCCACAGTTTTTTCCCTGAGCACAAAGTCATTTAGTTAAACCAGGTTTTTTTTCCTTGTCATTTCCTTTTCATAGTACTATATGTCTAAGCAAGATTCTAGAATTTAAAAAAATGATCTGGGCTACCACCACCTATTTCGTGTCTATATTTTATGAGATTGGAGTGGGAATAAATGGTTTAGGAATTCTTTGGTGATGGGAGATGGAAGACACTGGAGCCATGGTGGTGGGTACCAGGAAGCTTATACACACAGAGTGGTGCTACTTAAGTGTTAGAAAAAGGATATAAATAAATCCTGTTTAAAATGAGTAAAATTTTCAGAAATCTCTTGTTTAAATAGAACTCTTTCAATAGAAGTAAGAATTTTAAAAAAGACTGTCTCAATGGGCATAACCCCAGCCCCCATAAACATGTGATTTCTGACAGGAGAGAAAATAATTAATCACTCCTGAAACTCTAAGCATCTTAATAATCTCTGGAAAGACATGAGATTGGATTTTAGTTGAGCTGAGAGGAGGAGGGGAGACAGGGCTTTGGAAGAATGGTAACTCTCAACCTGTACTCACCTCCCAAGTTGTTCTGCTGTACCATCAGAAAATTACCAGAAAGGACCATAACAGAGTGCTGTTCTCTGAAGTTCCAGACAGTTCTGAATCAAACTGGAATTACTAGACTCTCCAGAGAAACATCCAACAGGATCTAAATAGAAATATCTGAGGAATCAAGTTAATACCTAGGAGCTTTACCATGAAACTTGCAGAAACTGTTTTGTGTGTAGGCACAGGGAAAGAATGGCTCACACTAACAACCTTTCATACAAAGACAGTCACTGCAAAAGGACACAACCACGATGCCTGTAATCCCACGTAGGGGGAAATTTCCTGACTCACTAAAACCATGTCCCGATACATAAAATAGGCAAGGTGCTAATTATGAGTTTAAGAGACATCTCATGAAGCGAGAAATAATTTTTTATGATGCTATGAAATTATATTGGCTTTTCTTTCTCTCTCTCTTTCTCTCTCTCTTTCCTTCCTTCCTTCCTTCCTTCTTCTTCTTTCTTTCTTCTTCTTCTTTCTTTCTTTCTTTCTCCTCTCTTTCTTCTTTCTTTCTTTCTTTCTTTCTTCTTTCTTTCCTTCCTTCCTTCCTTCCTTCCTTCCTTCCTTCCTTCCTTCCTTCCTTCCTTCCTTCCTTCCTTCCTTCCTTCCTTCCTTTCTTTCTTTCTTTTCTTTCTTTCTTCTTCTCTCTCTCTTTCTTTCTTTCTTTCTTCTTTTCTTAATAGGTTGAGAAAGAATATTATTGGCAGCAAATTGGCAGGTTGGAAGATGATAGATTCATGTTTTTTATAAAATAATTTATTAAATCCTATTAATTTTCTAGACTCTGGAATAGGTATGTCACAGAATATGAGGATGTGCTACCCATTACCTTCCAGAGGTCCACAGCTATGTTGGCGAAAGTGAGAGCATAGGGTCTGCTGTTAAAATCATCTCATGCCCACTGTCATAAAGGAGATATTCAAAGTGTGGGATAATTAGAATACTTAAGCTTGGGTAGTAATTCTAATTCAGAAACGTTTATGGTTCTTGAGGTCAGAGAAATGGCTCAAAGGGCCAGAGTACAGCTTTGCATGAAGAAGCCTGAGCACCAGGGAGGAACAACCCCTTCCCCCTTTAACTGCACTCTGCTGGGTGTGACCTAAAGCCGCCCCTCCCCCAAATTGGCTCTTAAGATAGCCCTTTAAGATTAATGAGTGAGTAGTATAACACCACAATTAACAAAGAGAGCAGCCTGATTTAGGTGACTAGGGTACAGGCTGAATAGCTTAAAAGGTGGCTCTTCTGAGAAACAGTCACAGTTACCTTAAACAGCCTCATTGCATGACAGCTAGTAATATGACTCTCTGCTCATGTAGGACAGGGAAAGGGGCCCCCCCCCCCCCCCCCCCGGGGGGGGACCCCCCCCCCCCAACCCCCCCCCCACACCCCCCCCCGGGGGGAGGGGGGGGGGGGGCGGGGGGACACGCGAAAAAAAAACCCCGGGGCCGAGGACCTGGGATGCTAGGGATGGAACCTGGATCAGTGGCATGTCATGCAAGATCCCTACCCACTGGGCATTCATCTGGACCCTTCCTCCTAACCCTTGCCAGTTACAGACTGACCCTGGAGAATTCTCTCCAACCAATCTCTTAGTGGTTCAAGTGAACTCTTTATGCCAATGCTAATGGACATCTGACAACCATGGAGGCCCTCTTCAATGGAAAAAATTGAGCATACCTCCTTTTAGGAATATACTGAATAAGATGTGTCTTAGTGTAGGGAGCAGAATAGATTGTTCTGTTTTTATTTAGAGCCCTGTCTCTCACTAGGATCTGGAATCCAGATTGTATCTAAGAGAAGGAACTTGGACGATCCAAGTGACACATGCCATTCAGTATCAGACAGGAATACAGAGGCTCAGAATCAGGCTCCCCCCTCCGCCCCCAGACTGCCAGTATCTGTGTTTTCTTTCCTGAGATTTGTGCTGTCTTCCCCTCTATCTGGGTCAAACATACCCACATCTACGTTTTACGACAAGGGCCATAGATGGGAATGGCATCAAAGGCATAAAATGGCAGCTCTGAGGGATGCCAAGGAGAGCCCAGAGACTGGCAAAAAGTTACATTACAAAGTAACTTCCAGAATGACAGAGACAAGGGATGTGGCTAGAACCTAGAAGTCGGGACTTCCTATAACTGGGCATAGGAGCCAAGTTAGTCGAGAAGGAGCCACAACTCCAAACTTAGAGTGTTTCAAACCACTAGGAAAGAATGTGAAGGATTAAGCAGACCAGATGCTGCTGGCTGAAAGGCACATTTTGATTCTCATAAACCTGAACCACCTCCACCAGCTCTCAAGAAGCAGAGGAAGCCAGAGGGTTGAAACGAATTGTTTAGTTTGAGTCTTTTCATCTAGATCCAGATGACTGAGTGGAAGGAAACTTCGTGGATGGTATGGCTGGACCATAAACAGCTTGCACCAATTTAAAAGATGGCTCCAAATATGTGAGAATCCCTTGGGGCTAGGGAGATAACTCAAGTTGTAGAGCACATGTCTCACATGTGGGACACAGTCCCCCGCCCCACCCCGGCCCTGCATGAACCGCTTGTGAACACCACGGCTAGAGCCCCAGTGCCCTCCAGCAGTCCCAGGGAAGAGCACCACACCGCTAGGTTAAGCACACCAGGACTGGCCCAAGGGCACTATGGCATGTGGTAACTAAAAGACAGAAAAGATAGTTTTTATTCACCTATTAAGAGAAGGATCCATAACTTTTTTTCTTAAATCTGGGCATGGTTTTGTGATAGCTCTGACCAGCATGGATGCTTCTCATTGACTTTCCAGGTTAGTTCATCCCTGGATCTCCTGACACACCAGCCTGCATGCAAAGTATCTGGCTATCCGAGGCAGCCAGGATGGGAAAGCCCCCTGGATAGCAGGCACAGATGAGCTCAGCCCTTTCAGCTGTCTTTACCACATCATGGCATACATGATTAAAGCCATTTGCACCCCTAACCCCCCACCATCAACGCTTTCCAAGACCACCCTATCCCTATGCCAACGGAATCCCTCTGACAGCCATTTGTGAAGGCACAAAACAAAAAATTTACTTCTCCAGCTTGAAGTGTGTCTTCCTCCACTCTTTCCAATTTGTGTGCTGAGATTTAACTCCTAATACCTCAGAATGTGAATGTATTTAAAGGCAGGGATTTTAATGAAAGGATTTAGGTAAAATTAGATCACAGGGGTAAGCTCTAATCCAATATAGATCCTGAAAGGACCTGGTGCTAAAATACTTTGCATCTAAAAAAATAAAATAAAATACATTGTGTCTAAGATTAAACCGCAGCGGCAGAGCAGCCACGCACCTGGGCAACCGTGGATCTGAAGTCTCTGTCTTGCGGCAGTTGGCCTTGGTGGCTGGAGTTCAGGGTCACACCCATTGAGCCTGGAGGCTGGGGACTGGGCAGAGGCCCCCAATCCTTGCTCCGAGTCCAGCAGTCGCAGCCGCCTGCATGGAAAGCAGGCCCTAGGAGCCGTGTAGCACATGACCAGGCGCTGGCCGAGCCTTTGGCCTTTCCCGGAACTCCATAGGGTCACTCACCCGGAAACTCCATAGGGTTGTTCACCCTCGGCTGGTATTATCATTTTCAATGCTTATTAGCACACAGTTCCCTTCTCTGTCTTACCTAACCTATGACTCCCACATTTTTGTGGTATACCGGGTTTTGAGATATCATGCCATGGGGATTGGGCTGTGTCCAGCTGTGGAGTCCGGACCTTGAGGATAACTGTGGCTGTGTTGCGTGAGGTTTTCTAGCTTCTGAGAGTCGGGGGGTGGGGGCAGGCCAAGGAGCAAAACCTGTCCCCACCCTAAGATGCCCCATCGGCCTAGCACAGGGCTGGCAGGCTGAGACTCCTCCCCTGAGCCTGAGTACCTGGTGTCCGGCCGAGAGCTTTAGCAGCAGTTCTGGGCAGGGCCACCAGGCCATTTTGGAGGGAGCCATAGTGGAGGAGGTGGCCCCAGCTTCAGCTCCCTAAAAAACATGGTTGGCATGGTTACCTCTTGGATGACAGGCTTAGCTAGCTTGGGAGCTTTGCTCACAGCTTAATGTATTTACATGTTATTAAGCCAAGGTTCATTCTAATGAAATCTCTCTTCTATGTAAACACTGATAGAGGGTGTGGCAGCTACAGAAGTTACCTTTACTCTGAATAACTTCTGACTTATGCATCCTAAGACTTCTATGGCAGAGCCTGGCAAAGCTACCTGGGTCATATTTGATATGCCAAATACCAGTAACAATTATAGACCTCATTTCCGTGACCTGATGAAATGGTTTGAGGCTCTTTATGTTCCTGGAGCCAGCAGATACCCTTGGGCTACACTAGCATGTGACAGGATGTATGGAGATGTTACTGGTGCCCGCTTGAGCAAATCTATGATCAATGGGAAGACAAGTGATACAAGTGATGACACAGACACACAGAGAAGGAAGATGGCGAGAACACACTGGGGAAAAGATGCCATCTCCAAGTCAAGCAGAGAAGCGTGTTTGAAGAAAATTTTCATAGGAAAATATAGCAAGTTTTGCTCATTAATTCAAAAATCAAGTAGTGTCCAATCTAGCAAACAGAAAGTGACTCCAAAGAATATACAAAGCACATAAACTAAGGCGAGTTGGAACAAGAAAGCTGGTAATTGGTTAATTATTGATTAATATAGGCTACTTTTCCTATGAGCTGAAAATAATTCAGAATTGTATAGTAGCTTGTGATGGCAGAAAGTGTCAAGACCTTCCTTTCTGGGAAAGCTGAATGTAAAAACTTAAAGCATTGGCTGGCAAACATGAGATTTAGCATGAAGGACTCCATCTTGGACTTAATCTGGATATTCTAATAAGCCCCAGAAGAAAATCACCCCTGCCAAGGTCTTAGACTTCTAGTCTCCAGAACTCTGAGCAATTAATTTATGTCGTTTAAACCAGGTTTATATTTGATCCATTTACCTCTGTTATGACAGCCCTGTAAGCCATAGTTTTTTACACTCACCGAGCTGTCATTCTCAGAAGAGTTAAAGAAAAGAAAATGACTTCTGTTTTAAGTCACTAAGTTTTGGACTAGGTTGTTTCATAGTAATAGGAATAGAAATAACCTTGGATTTCAAAAGCTCGTTTACATCCAGGAATAATGCTACCCACACTATAGTTTGTGTTTGCTACCCACACTATACTTCAGGATGAACCACAGTGGGTAACCTCAAAGAACTGATAATACCAGAAAGAGAGGATGAAAGGCCTGAAGTTAAGATTAAAGGTCAGAGTTCAGACTTAGGATTCTTGTAGCACTTGGGAGACTTCTAGACTATATACTTCCATATAAAACTATAAATTTAATTTAAAACAAATGATATATACCTAAAGTTATATTAAAATTATATTGTATACATATGTGTATATGTAAGTATGTTGTCTTTTCGGGTTATACCCAATGGTAGCTTTCAAGGGTTCTGCACTCAGGAATTATTCCTGGCAGCGCTTGGGGGACCATATTGGATGCTGGGGATCAAATTCAGTTCTCCCACATGCAGGGTAAATGCTCTCCCCACTGTACCATCACATTGGCCCCTATTGTTTATATTTTAAACAGAGTTTTAAAAATAATTTCTCATTAAATCTGAGGGAAAAATTTGAAGAAAATCAAACAAACAGAAACAACCTAAACCATGTGTGCAATTATGCTTTCTATAGCTAATTTATAGATAGGCCATTTGGTCAGGTGGGATCCTTGGAAGAGAGAATTACAGTAGCAGATTGCAGGCCAAGGGCCCTGTCTGACCTAGATTCTGATTTTTTTAAAAGTGATTATAGCTCTGGAGGCAAGGGTTAGGTCTCCCTGGCCTCTACCAGGAAGCTCTTTTCTTAGCCGTGGGGGATATTACATTATAGCTAATTACAGGCTGTCTGTTAAGCTTTTCTAATTACTTCACTCACACTAATCTTGCTTTTTAGGAAACTTAGTCTCTGCAAAGCATCTTGAGGACAAGGGGATTCTTGCTGGGGTTTTTAATAGCATGTAGAAACCACCTCAGTGGCAGATATACAGAAGATACAGGTAAGCAGTGAGCAGAACACGAGTCACTGTAAAACTGGGCCTGGGGGTCAACATGTTTGGTTAAATCCAAGCTCTACTGTCTGTGGGCTTGATGATCTAATCATCTTAACCTCTCTCCAAATTTGTTCCCTCATCTAAAAAATTGGGATTATTAATAGTACTTGCTTTCATTATCTACAAGCGACTAGTTACCAGGACTGATCAGTAAACCAAGAGAATGACCTGACACAAAACTGCCCGTTGGGGAGCTGCTGGGGTCTCCAACATCACCAGGAATGAAAACTCAGGAATCCGGTGCAGTTTTAAAAGGGCTTTACTACCACAGGTTCAGATATACAATCCAAGAGCAGGGAAAACTCCGAACTCTGGGTTCCCAGCTAGGCTCCAGCCATGTGTAGGCAAAGATGGCTGCCACCACGTGTTGAGGCCCAACAGAGAGAATGGACAGGCAGGGAAGCTGAAATGGCAAAAGAGCCTTCTCTCTTCTTGCAGCTTATTTTATAGATAGAATTCGGCCAAAACTTCCCAGCCTGGCCCATTGTGGTCTGGGCTATCTAGAGATGAAAACAGGTAAATAGCTCTATTGAAATGCAGCACTTCAGGTGACCTTCTGGTGTTTACAAGCACCCAGAGCTGATTCAAAGCCTCCCTAGCAAGGGAGAGGCTTCAAGCTAAATGTCGCTGGAAGCTAAGTAAGGCATCACCCAACAGCTCCTGCCTGTGGAGAGCAGCCCATGAAGCAGCAAGAGGGAAAAGCAGTCTCGGTCCCTGTCCATTATCTCTTCTAGGGCCAGCAAACACGTGGGTTGCTGTGGGCATGCGGCTGAGCTTGGAGTGGAGATTGAGGCCCCTCCCCTCATCCCCCACCTCCAATGACCCAGTGGGCATGACTATGAGCCTCGCAGACATCATCTACAAGCAACCAGGTGCCAGGACTGATCAGTAACCCAGGAGAATGACCAGATGCACCTCTGCTACAGCTGCTGTCTGCAGAGAACTGCCCAGGAGGCAAAGAGAGGGGGGAAACTGGTTTTCCCTGGCTAGTTTCATTGCTTCTATGACCAGCAAACACGCAGGTTGACATGGACTCACTGACCAGCCTTGGAAAGGGAGGATTGGGGACCCTCCTCTCTTTCTCCCCACCTCCAATTGATGCAGGTGGGCCTCACAGGTGACTTATGTGAGGCCTGAAGGGGAGAGAGATGGTCACTTTCTCCCCAGCGCCTCTGCTACCCGGGACCGCTGGACAGGCTTAGGACTGATAAAGTCTGTGATGAGCCCATGCATGGTGTGGGCCTGAGCCCCACCAGCCCCACAAGGTGGCCGCCAAGCCACACCTGATGTCTACTTAATCTCTAGGCACGGGAGTTGATCCCCACCCACCGAGATTTTTCGGGAGCCACGGAATCAGGCTGGAGCGAGGAATTTCTCTTTTGCAGGAAAGGAAAGTCAGTCCTAGGCCTTACTCTGGGTTGTCTCAAGGTTCTTGTCTTCCTTACAGAAAAAGAATTTTCAGGATTTGATGAGCATTGAAGTAAAATAGGTTTTATTAAGGAGGTTTTAGGAGAGGGGGAGGGGGAGAGAAAGAAAGAGTAACATGCCCAAGGGAGAACCTGAGGGCTACTCCAAAGAGAGAGAGCGAGTAAGAGAGAGTACACATCTCAAGAGGGAGATGCGGGCAACACATGTGCTCAGGCACCACATGTGCTCAGCCACATGGGCTCAGGCAGCATGGTGTCCATGCAGCATGTGCGCACTGTCCTTTGTCGCTGGTCAGGATGGCTTTTATAGATTTCTCTCCAAGTTACTCCCATATGGGGCTTTAACCTAGGTTGCTAGGGCCGTTGCCAAGGGGAGTAGACTTTGGGAGTGGTCTTCTGTGAGCTGGGAGCTGGGGCGGGGGAAGGCTGATTTATCTTCCTTAGGAGGGTTAGTTATCTAAAGCCTTTAAAGGGTCAGTGGCCTATGGGCTTCACACATTCCCTTAGGCCTTCCCTTCCACCAGGGTCTATTGTTGATAGTGGTCTTGTCAAGAGTTTGGTTTTGATTTTCAATCTGGTGTGGCTCTGTATTTCTTCTTCTTCAGGAATATTTTTATTGCCATGTGGCGCCCCATCTGTCTGCCTGCCTACAACACAATGACCCAGTGGGCATGGCTAAGAGATGCTATTCACAACTGACCATGAACCAGGGAAGAATGACAGCTTCTTCCTGTGACATGCTTTGAAGTAGCCACACGCCATCTTAAAAAAGCCATCCAGTTTAGGGCCAGATCTTTGCCAGGACCTTTCCCATATATATGTTGCAATGATCAACGTGGTTGAAGCCAGCTATGGGAGTGGGTGTGGGGAGAGGGAGTGGGCGAGGGGTGTGGTAGCATTTGGTGGTGGAAGGGATCCACTGGTGGTGGGACTGGTGTTGAACAATGAATGCTTGTGGCAACTGTACTGTGAAGAAATCTGTAAATCATGGTGTTTTAATAATAAAAAGAAAATTAATATTATGGAAAGTGTCTTAAATGAATTAATAAAATATAAAAACAATAGTACTTGCTTTATTAAGTAGTTGGGTCTGTGCCTGACACCTACTTAGTGCTTTATTCAATTAGTAAATAAACATCTAAACAAAGATTTATTTTTCAAATAATTTAAAATTATTTACTAAAAAAGTTCATTATTTTAATAAAGGCACCAATAGTTTTATACTTATGGCTCCATATAACTCCATACCTCATGCCTCAGTACACCACCTCCATCCTTAGCATCCTCAGATAATAGTTCTATTGATGATATCTGAGGGTTTGTTTTCATTGGCGCTACCAAATCTCTTGCTTTGTTTCCCTATATTTTGTGTTTGAGTAAAAAAAAAATCTGATATTTTTTCCTTTTCCTTTTGACTCACTTAACATAGTATGACTTCCTCCAATTCTATTCAAGTTGCAACAGACTGCAAGTTTTCATCTTTTCACAGCTGAGTAGCATTCCACTGTGCATATACACTGTACTTTCTTTATCTGGTCATCTATTTTGGGGTGATGTATTGCTTCCAGATATGGGGTACAATAAATAATTCTGTAACAGACATATATGTGCATGACAGACAACTTAAAAATTAATTTGACTTTTAAAATTCAGGGGTTCCTACTTATTTGCAGCTATCATGTTTGAGATTGCTATGTCTGGCGAAGGGAGCAGTGAGGCAGAGAAGCAAGAGGCAGAAGATATTGCAATAAAAGAGAGATTAGAAAAGGAAAGGGAAAAGGGAGGTGGTAATTAGGCTAAAAAGGGTCCACTGTATGGTAATGGATAGAAACTAGACTTTTGCTGAAGAGCCTAATGTAATATATGGATGTTGTATATGTGTGTGTAGAACTGTATCATTATAGTCAATATTACTTCAAGTGAAAATAAAAGGCAAAATAAATTCAACTTTCTTTAGTATAAATTGGGTGAATTTTCAAATGCCCATGTGTTTGTCGTAGTAGACCACATGGCAAGAATTTCCCAAGATGACAAACATTCCTTAGCTCTCCCTACTTTCCCTTCCGGATAGAGAAATCCCAGGTGTCTAACTGGTCCCAGTGTCAGACTTGGAGGCTCTCACAAAAAGCCAGAAGAACTAAAGATCTACCATAGGTGTAGCAGGGTCTTAAAAAAAATTGAAACAGAAGAATTCGATTAGAAAATGCTTAATTAGGGAAACCAGCTTCCTTGAAGAAAGGAAATTAACTGAAAAAAGAAAGGGACCTTAATAAAAACAAATTGGTGGGCACAAATATCGTTTCTAGAGCTGATTGTACTGGTCTCTGTGTTAGCTGTGTATTTCTCAAACTTCAGGTCCAGTGATAATATGTTAGTAGTTTGAAACCACCGTGGTGGGAGTATTTACACTGTTAACATTGACAAAGGTTATGAACCTGGACTTCTATCTTGACCAGTTAATTATTTACTTTCATGAAACTGCAAAATATCTAACTTGTCTTCCTAGTTTAATGGGCCACAAGCCTCTCTGAACTGTTAGCAGGTCTTTGCAATGTTTGGTTCTTTCAAAGTAGATGCCTGCTGAGAAATGTACACAATGTGCATTGTGTGTGGCATGAAGATCTCACATTTGTTGCATATTTCTAGTTAACATTTTTTCCCCTTCTTTTCTTTATTGGCAAGTGGGGTCAGCCACACCTGGCTATACTCAGGGATTACTTCTGGTGGTGTTCAGGGGACAATATGTGATACCAGGTACAAGGGATTCAAACCAGAGTGGACTATATGTAAGACAAGTGCTTTTTAGTTTATACCTGGCAACCTGGCATTCTCAGAGGTTATTCCTGGCTCTGCATTTAGAAATTACTCCCTGGTGGTGCTCATATGGGATGCCAGGATTGAACCAGGTGGGCCGCGTGCAAGGCAAAAGCCCTCCCTGCTGTATGTACTATGGCTCTGGCACCCAAGACAAGTGCTTTAACCCCTGTCTTATTTCTCCAAACTAAGAGAAATACCTCATCTCTTCTTTTTCTTAGTTTTTGTTTTACTATATAAAATGCATAAAATATACAGCCATTTGGGCACATTTTTATATAAATATACATATTTGTATATTTTTATAAATATAAATATTATATATATTTATAAATATATGCAGAGCCTAACAAGCTACCAGTGTCATATTTGATATGCCAAATACCAGTAACAATTATAGACCTCATTCCCATGACCTGATGGAATGGTTTGAGGCTCTTTATGTTCCTGGAGCAAGCAGATGCCCTTGGGCTACACTAGCATGTGACAGGACGTATCGAGATATTACTGGTGCCCGCTCAAGCAAATCGGTGATCAACGGGAAGACAAGTGATACAAGTGATGCATATTTGAAAGTCACTGCTGAAAATTTTTTATCTGAAGGGTACGAAATGAAACAGAAAGATGTGGAGAACACTGTTTGTTTTTATAATAAAGAATAATAATTAGTTCTAAGAAATTCAGAGAAAATAATTTGGAAGTAGTGTATCTACCTGTGTATGTGTTTGTGTGGGGGTGCGCTGATATTTGAAGTTAAGGAGAAAAGAAAAAGTAGTATCATTGTTATTTCAGGGTAAATTTTTTCTATTTTGTTATGCATGATGAAAGGTGTCTCATAGTAGAGATCATGGCAGTGAGAAAGGGTGCCTAGATTCAGAAGGTGAATTCTTGTTTATGGCCTTCAGTTACTGCTAAATCCCTTTGCGAACATTATCACTTTTGTAGATATTTGCCTCTCATGGAGAGGCAAATTTAGTAGGAGTGGGGGGTCAAAAGTAGGCATTTCTATTTCAACAAAGCTTTTGAAAAATTGTTTATGCTGGCCAACCACACATTGAGCCAGGGATTTAAGGAAGAATTTCAAGAGAAAACGGATATTGTTGATGACAATCTTCTGTGAGACTGGACAGTAGAAGAGAAGAATTTGGAGTGAAGATCAGAAGGAAGGGAAATCATGGGGCCGGAGCGATAGTACAGAGGGTAGGGCATTTGACTTGCATGTGGCCAACCTGGGTTCAATCCCTGGCATCCCATATGGTCCCCCGCCAGGAGTAATTGCTGAGTGCAGAGCCACGAGTAACCCCCTGAGCATTGCTGGGTATGACAAAAAAAAAAAATAACCAGAAGAGAGGGGAAATCAGAACAGGGAGTTAAAGGAGAGGAATGCAGTAGGCGAGCATTGTGCATTGGTAAGTTGTGGGTACCAGCTCCTGTGCTTAACATAGGCAGAACAGAAATAGAAGCCATACTGATTTAGCCCTGCATAAAGTTTCGTTAGCACAGTCTTTACTACAGACTGTAACTGTGAGGTGGGAAGTGGTTTGGCTTAATTGAAGAGGAAGAGACTTTGAGTTACAGAAGAGGAAAATAAAATTTTTGTGGCCACATTGCAGTTTTGGCACCTCTTTGTTCTCTGGAAGAATTGTAGGTGCTCTGGTTATTGACACCACTGATCAGGTCTCCCCACTATTTTTGAAGTCTTTTGTGAGACACTCTAGAAAAGTAATTTCAGTTTCATAAGGCAGGTAGTACATGTGTCTGTTTTGAGTCAGGATAATTGTGAAACCACAGCCCAAATGTGTCTACTCCCTTGCAGCTCCAGAGGAATCACAATTCCACAGTTATGCAGGAGCATCAGGCATTTGTGTTTATCATTTGCTCTGCTTGACTGAGAACACAAGATACACACATCTACTACACGCAAGAGCAGGGCTTGCTCCATCATTAACCCCTTTTCCTATTAGAACTTAGATTTTACTTTCCTCCAAGGCCCAGCACATTCCACATCCATAGTTTGTCTTGTTTGGATGTTTGTAAACATTCAGTGTAAGCATGTCTGACTACTTCACCTTCTGAAAGTGTTATCCAGGAGCAGAGTCTGGGAGCCTTAATACTGTCATCACCATCCTGTCCCAGTACTGGCTGCATGCCAGCAGTTGTAACTACTGATTTTGGCTATATATATAATTTAGATCTCTCTTCTTGCTCTAAATTAGACGTGCTTGCTTCCTACACATAACTACTTCATTTTTCTTTTACCTTATACAGATGGCTTTATAACTTTGTCCTCATGCATTTCAACCTGCAGCCTACTTTGTATTTTGTCTTAATTGTGTTTGGGTTTGAACTTTTTTATATAGATTATGAATTCTTGGACCAGAGAGATATACTAAGGGGGAAGACCCTAGACTTGTATGCATCTCACTGGGGTTTATTTCTTAGCTCCACTTATAGACTCCTGAGCACTTCCAGAAGTTATGACTGAGCACGGAACCAGGAGGTAGCCCTGAGAACTGCTGGTGGCTACCACGACTCCAATACTATACATTCCAGCATTAAACTCTTTCTTCATATCAATTCTAATTCCTACCCTGGCAGTTTTGCAAAAGTAAGTGCTCGATATTTGTTGATTGATTGACGTACAGGAATGTGTTAGGGTTGTTAGATTTGTTATGACAGAAAATCAAGCAGCCATAGCTCAGACTAGAGACTGCCTATCCAATACAATGAACTTGAGAAGTTCCTTTAATTATTATGACAATCAAAATTAATTTAATATTTCCAACTGCATTTTAGTTGTATGCATAATTGTTATTGTGTGGAACACTATTATACCTATATGTTTAGTATTTCATGCAAGAAGCTGAAATTAATAGTTTTATGGTCAAATCAAGCTCGTTAAAATTTTTGGCAGTGGGGTGGTATTTCCCAAACACAGCTCAAAATCACTGTAGTAAACAAAATCAGAGGATTAGTGC
The DNA here is from genome assembly GCA_021461705.1 of Cryptotis parvus. Taxonomy (NCBI): domain Eukaryota; kingdom Metazoa; phylum Chordata; class Mammalia; order Eulipotyphla; family Soricidae; genus Cryptotis; species Cryptotis parvus. The sequence goes on from JAJIBD010022040.1 coordinate 105,544, forward strand.
TAAGGTCCTGCTGTCCTGGAAACCAGCAGGGTCATACCCGGTGGTGCTTTAAGTGTGACTAGGGCCAAACCTGCCTTTAGGGGTAGGGGGTTGCACATGTCATGCCAGGGATCAAACTGGGATCATTCACAAGCAAAAATACATCACTGGCCTTTGTCTGATCTTCCTGGCTCCACCTAACTCATTTTTAGTTGTCTTCTTCCGACCTCCACTATGTCTCAGATGCAATATGCAGTTCTGACTCACTATGTCATGTGCAGGTGCATTTGTAGGGTTGCTTTGAGTTCATCCCACACCAGACTGGGACTACTTGTGAAGGGTCATCCCTGGGTGCTTGGTCACTGCTTTCACATGGTGTCCGGTGCCCTTTATTACCCACTAGAATTCAGGGGCTTCTTATAATTTTGTTTAATCAATCTTAATTGTTGAACTCATAGAAAAGTAGAAAGGCAGTAATTACTACCCATATTTCTAGTTCTGAAATTTAACACTCAAAATTTCATTTTATTTCAAATATTTAAGAATTATAGGCATTATGACACCTCACATTTGAAGGTATTATAGAAATCTCTAAAAAAAATTTGTCTATATGTGTTGCAGGACACCTAAAAGCCTAGGCCTCTGAATCTGCCCTGGATTGCCTCCTGCAGGTCACTTCATAGATAGGGGGTAGTCTGAATGTGGCAGTCTTATCTGTCCATGTATTCTGTACTGGCTGATATAAATATTCTCTCATGCTACCACAATCATCGTGGGACTAGCTAGATCTTACCAGCATATTTGCCTGGCCACGTAGGATCCCTAAGTAATTAGACCAGAGAGAAATGCTGTTTGCCTCCAAGCAAGGAAGCATGGCTCCCTGATATACTCAAAGGCAACTAAAATACAAAACTACCATGAAGTAAAAGAGACTTGTGAAGGCTTGGAGAAATATTTAACTGGCATTAGTATTAATCTTTGGTACAGAGACATGCCATCTCAGAAACCCCCTTCTCTACCCTATAAAGGCAATTCCAGGCAGATCTTAGCTCAAGACATTAGCATATAAAAGGGCCTAGGTGAGGTGCTGGGAGAGATTACCTGAGGGCATTTGACCCTCCCTGCTTTCCATAACAGTGGGAGGGAGGTCTGAGTTGCAGGGGGTATATACTAGCTTGCTTCCTCTCTCACACGGCTTCTTTTTGGGCTCTCTTTTTGTGAGCTCTCACCCTTCTTGGGAGTCTTGTCTTCTTCTCCTTTTACAGGGCCTTAACACGTGTTGGCCGCCATCTTGGCCTACACGTGTCTGGGGTTCTAGCTCGGAATCCTAAGCACAGGGTTTTTCCTATTGCTGACTTGTATGCCTGAACCTGTGATAAGTAAAGCCTTTTAAAACTGCATCGGATTCCTGAGTCTTCATCCATTTCCCCGCCAGCTTCGGAGGTAGAAGGGAACTCGCTTCCTGGCACTATTGGGGACCCCGACAGCGTTCCCTGACATATATGGGTCTTGGTGTCCTTGAACTCCTCCTGGGCTCACTCGACCTTACCCCAGGTTCTTGTCTTTGAAGAAGACAAAGAACGTTGAAGAAGAATTTTAGAAGGGGATGAGCAGTGAAGTAAAAACAGAAATTATTTGGAGGCTTTCAAGAAGGGGCGTGGAGAGAGAGAGAGAGAGAGAGAGAGAGAGAGAGAGAGAGAGGACACATCTCAAGAGAGGAGATGCAGGTGGCACATGTGCTTAGTTCAAGGATCACAAGGGCTTGGGCAGTATATGTGTGCACTTCCTTTGTTCATGGTGGCTTTTATAGGGTTTTATCTTCTTGATCTGGAATGTTCTGGTGTCTTCTGTGGGCCGGGCCTTTGAGGGTTAATTGGATTAAGGGTTGGGCAGATCTAGTCTCCTCAGGGTCTGTTGTTGATTAAGGTCTTAGTTGGTCTTTATTCCATATCCCGAGGTGGGTCCAGAGAGTTTTAGGGCTAGTAGTTCCATTCCCAGAAAATTCATTGCCGTGGGGCTCTTCCCTGCTGCCTGACTACATCAGGTCTGCAGAGAGCACAGGACTTAAGGTATATATTTATATAAGGCAAATCACAGCTGATTCCAGGCAATTGTCCGTTGAACATTGCCAGATACAGGCTATTGGGTATGTAGCACTGCAGGGCCAGAGCAATGCCACATTCTGGGGTCCCTAACTTTGAACTGCAGAGCCACTTGACTGAGACCTTTTGGCTGAGAAATTCTGGGTGAGATCCCTCACCCCTGAACCTCCTTTACATTGTTCCCTCCCAAAATTATTTTTCATATATAACCACTGTATCTTTATGACAGTATATTAGAATGGCACTATATATTAGACTGATATAGCAAAATATTATGGCTTGTATTGGGGTTCAGCGGGGCCCCAATAGATGATGGAGTTCAGTGGGATCATTGGTCTCTGGTATTTGGGGCCAATGATCATCTCCCAACCAATGGGACAAGAGACAGGGTCACAGGCTTGTTGATAATCAGTGACAGTCTAATTCAATTGAAGTCCACTAGTTATAGACACATCATGAAGGATTGAGGGTTGGGAGTTACAAATAGGTGATTAAACTTTTAATCCTAAAATAACGAGCAGATGTAAAAGCCCCTTCCTTCAGGAGACAATCTACTAGGGACTCCCCAGGGATAGAACTGACTCAGGACAAGGGTGGAATTTCATCTAAGGGCATATTGTTTTCTCCATAGTAAAGAATGGCTTTTCCTGGGGATATCTCGCTATATATGCCAGACTACAATCCTCAGGCCAGGTTAGTTTTATTTAACTCAAACAGGGTCCTAAATCAGTTGCTTATTTTTGGGTCCTGACAGAATTTGTTCCATGACTGTGCTCTTATTATACTCGTATGACGCTTAGCCTGTACTGTGTTGAGATCAGGGTAGCTTACTCACAGCTTGCCCTGGGTCCATCCAAGTCCCACAATAGGCCCTCCTTTTTGGTTGTAATGAATCAAGATCAATCTGAGGTCAATGTGGTTTAAGTCAGGCAAATATGGTGGATGCTCAGGAGCAAATATTTCGGAGTTAATTAACTCCTATATCACAAATGCATAGCATTATCTATCTTCCTATGTCTACACAAAAAGGACATTGATCTAACGTAAAATATGCAAAGGACATAAAAGAAAAAGAAAAGCAACATACGACTTCCAATATAAAATCAAGGTCATCAGAAAGCTGACCTTGGATCAGCTGCAAATCACTGTACATGGCTGTGCTCAACTGGTAGTGGAAGAAGAGCACAGAGAGAGGCCAAAGTTAAACACAGAGGATTGGTTGTCCAGCAGAATAGGATGTGCCCCATTAGCACTGGTGTGGGTGCAATTCCATTAACCTAAGCTCCCTGCAGGAGGGGAAATGACAATTCCAATGTGAAACCTGAAATGCTTAGAACTGTAATCCAACAGCTTGGATGTTTTCTCAATGCTCAGCAACTAGAAGTCCAAAATCAAAGCTTGAGCAGGTTTGGTTTCTTCTAAAGCCTTTCCTTGTCTGGCAGGTGGTCACCTCTCACTAAGTCCTCATATGATTGTCTCTATGTACAATTATTCTCTTCATACAAGGACACAGATAATATTAAAATAAGGCCAGCCAAAAAAGATTTGATTTGAATTCAATCACATTTTAAAAGATTTTATCTATAAACACAATTACGTTATGAGGATTTGGGGTAAATTAAGATTTCAACATGAATTTAAGAAGAGGTACAGTTTAGCTAGTAACACACTTAACAAAAGTAACAGTAGTTCATCAATAAATTTAACATCCAATTCATATTTGAGTTTTTCAGTTGTGCTCTACATGTCTTTTATCCCTTTCTTTGTCACCACTAGCTTTCTTTCAAATAAGAACCATGAATTTGACTGTCAGAGCTTATGGATTTATTTTAATTTAAAGAAGTCCCTCTCCCCATGATGTGCCTTGTTGAAGCACATATGCTTGCTGTACTAGGTTTATCAAAGTAGGTGATTGACCTAAAGGCCTAAAAAGATTTGGGAAAGAAGATTACATAGATACCGCAACAGATTTCTTATTGGGCCCATTTATAAGGCATAGTAGTTCTGATTGCTTAAACAAGTAATGGTTATATTAGTTATTGGAATACAATAGGGACAATTTGATCCTAATTTTAAGTAGTTATAGATATCTTTTATGGCTAACAAAGAATCTATGGGGTTGTATCTTGGGACAACTACTTTGCTATCATATTTCACCTAACACTTTTCACTTCTCATTGGTGATCCTTAACAAAATCTGCTATTTTTTAGAGTTTACAAACGTTACTCAAAATTGATTAGCTATAATTATTGTGTAAAAATAGCTTTCTTGAATTAAAGAGATAGTTCAATGTTTAAGGTACATGTCTTGCATGTGGCCAACCCCAGTTCAGTTCCCTATCGTATACATGATCCCCTGAGCACTGCCAGGAGTGACCCTTGAGCACACAGCTAGGATTAAGTAATGAGCACTGCTAGGTGTGGCCCAACTTTCCTCCTCCCCCAAAAAGAGCTCTCCACATTAATCTTAGGAATCTTTAAATATAACCCCAAGTGGAAATATATAACCCCAAGTGGAAGCATATAGGGCATATGCTTTTAAAATAAATCACCAATTTTCAGTAAAAGAAGTAGGGTAATAATTATTTCTAATAGTAATGAATGAGTTCCAATTTCTTTGCCATTTTCTGCTTTTGGAATGTCAGAGATTCATGGATTTTAATACAGTCTTCTAGTGATTCTTTTTTCCACTCTCTGGTTGGTCCAACCTTGGCTAGCTATGGTATTTTTGATTTGGTTTGTTATTTCTGATTTAACTTCTTTACTCTTTAAGAGATTTTTATATTTCCTGCAGGACTGCATTTTCCCAGGCTTGCCTTCTTCATTACTGTAGTTGGCCATTTCAGAAGCCCTCATTTCAAAAATGAAGAATGAATTGAGATATTATAAAATGAATCTAGGGGCTACTCACTGCCAATAAAATGTTGATTTATTTTGACTTTCTAAAGGGGCTGACCTATACAATATATATTCAGATTATTTTTTAAATCATGACGTATACTCTTTGTTCTAATTCAAATTTTACATTATAGGGTTTTTCTTAAATATTTGCATGTATTCCTCTTTCTGTTTTCCCTTATTCTGGCTTCCAATAACTTTGATGTTATTATTTATTTATCAAAGCTATTCAAAATAAAAAAGTTATTAAAGTCATTCAAAATAACAATTCATTGTTATTTTGAAATAAAAGTCAATGAAATAAATATCCTTAATTATACATCACCAAGGAAAAACAAAGTGCTATTTAAGCTCAGTTGAAATAATATTTTATTGTGTATGACTATGTTATTAATTTTACATGCTATTTAATTAGTTTCTTAACTCAATTTTAGGACTGCCATTTCTTTTGTTTTTATATAATATCTATATTTTGGATATTTAAACAGTTACATGTCATAGAAGGTAAAAGCAACATACAGTTTTTCTTTCATCCCCGTATTCTTCACTCCAGTATCACCATTAGAAGTCAATTTTAATAATTATTTCTGATTATTCATACAGTATTTCTTTATACCTTTTCTTTGTTTTTGTTTTTTAACCACACCTGATGGTGCTCAGGTCTAACTCCTGGCTCTGTGCTCAGGGATCATTGCTGGTGGGGCTTGGAGGACCATATATGGAATAGAATGAGGGTGGACTATGTACAAAGCAAGGGCCTTACCAACTTGCTGTACTATCTCTTTAACTCCTTCTTACATTATTTCTTTATACAAATATAGTTAAATATGTTTACATGGCCTAAGACACCTTTAACTCTTTTCCACGAGATATCATATTGGACACATTTTTTGGGGCAACTTGTGTTCTCATTTAGCAATGCCTTCTGTAAAATGCACCATGTCCATATGTTAGTGAAAATATTGATTAGTGAATAATGAGAAACATTAATTTTATGGTCACCAAGTTTTCCATTGTAGGAAGGTGACATAGTTTACTCAATAATGCATTGGAACTTGATATGTCATACTTTATTCAGGATCGTTCCTACTGGTGGTTTGAGATGCTCCACATGTTTAGATTTATATCTTTGAGGGCTCCAGATGATTGGGAAGTACTCTGAGAAACCTGACCAGCAGTTTAATGTCAGGGCCCAATGGTGTGATGCTGGGATGTCAGGGAACGCCTCCGGGGTCCCCAGCAGTGCAGGGAAGCGAAGTTCCCTTCTACCTCCGAAGCCGGCGGGGAATGGATGAAGACTCAGGAATCCGATGCAGTTTTAAAAGGCTTTACTTATCACAGGTTCAGGCATACAAGTCAGCAATAGCAGAAACCCTGTGCTTAGGATTCCGAGCTAGAACCACAGACACGTGTAGGCCAAGATGGCAGCCACCACGTGTTAAGGCCCTGTAAAAAGAGAAGACAAGACTCCCAAGAAGGGTGAGAGCTCACAAAGAGAGAGCCCAAAAAAGAGAGAGAGTGCGAGAGGAAGTAGGCTGGTTTTATACCCCTGCAACTCAGACCTCCCACTAGTATGGGAAGCAGGAAGGGTTAAATGCCCTTAGGTAATTTCTCCCAGCACCTCACCTAGGCCCTATTATATGCTAATGTTTTGAGCCAAGATCTGCCTGGAAATGCCTTTATAGGGTAGAGAAGGGGGTTTCTGAGATGGCATGTCTCTGTACCAAAGACTAATACTAACACTGTCACTGTCTGTCACTGTCTTCCCGTTCATCATCGATTTGCTCGAGCGGGCACCAGAAACATCTCCATATGTCCTATCTCATGCAAGTAGAACTCAAGGGCATCTGCTTGCTCCAGGAACATAAAGAGCTTCAAACCATTCCATCAGGTCATGGGCATGAGATATATAATTTTTTTTGTTTGCCTTTTGGGTCACACCCGGCGATGCTCAGAGGTTACTCCTGGCTCTTTGCTCAGGAATTACTCCCGGTGGTGCTCGGGGCACCATATGGGATGCCGGGATTGAACCCGGACTGGCACAGGCCAGCCACACAAGGCAAACACCCTACCTGCTGGGCTATCGCTCCAGCCCCTGAGGTATATAATTGTTACTGGTATCTGGCATATCAAATATAACACGGGTAGCTTGCCAGGCTCTGCTGTGCTGGTGGCATACTCTTGTAGTTACCTCTGATATCCAGCATTTATTCAGCATTTATTGATGAATTTATTGAGAGGGAAGTCCAGGTGTGGAAAATGGTGACCCTCATGGAGTGGGGGGCAGTCGTCTAGCTTCTTGTGAGGCTCTGCTGGGGTGGCGGGCCAGGGCTAAATTCCGCCATCCCTCACGGGTGCCTTGTGAGCAGCTGGCACAGGGAGAGCCAGTAGCAGCTCTGCCCCATGTCTGTGAGTCTCTGGATCAGCATTCCTGGACCGGACTTGAAAAAGACTGCTGCAGGTGGTCTTACCAAAAGTGGAAATTACTGCAAACATTAGGGAGTCAGAGGTTAGGTAAGACAGAAAAGGGAACATGTGTGAATAAATGTCGAAAGGGTGGATACCAACATAGAACTGAGCATTAAATACAGGCAAAAAAAATGCACATGATGGCTTCCAAGTGTATGTAGTGCAACCCACAATGTGTAGGAGAAGGAAGAGAGAGAGAGAGAGAGAGAGAGAGAGAGAGAGAGAGAGAGTGAAAGTGAGAGAGAGAAAAGAGATAAAGAACTTGCCATTTAGGCAGGCTATGGGAGGGGGAGGGAATTGGGGACATTGGTGGTGGGAAATGGGCACTGGTGGAGGGTGGGTGCTGGAACACTATGTGCCCGAAACCTCCAAACATGAACAACATTGTAGTTGTAAATCTCCGGTGGTATAATAAAATGTTTAATTAAAAAATAAAATAAAAAAAATATAAAGAGCCAGGCACCTCTATTGAGGCAGCCTGGGGGTGGGCAGGAGGGGTGGGGTACATTGGTGGTGGAAATGGGGCACTGGTGGAGGGATGGGTGCTGGAATACTGTATTACCAAGAACCAATTATGAAACCTTTGTAATTGTATGTCTCACATGGTATAATAAAAAATTAAAAAGAAAAAATAAGAAAAGAAATCAACAGCAAGAAAGCTGGATGTGGCCAACCAGTTTCATCCCCAGCATACTGCAGGGTTCCCGAGCACTGCCACGATTGATCCCAGATTACACAGGTAGGCATATCTAGCAGATACACAGCAGATCTGGCTACAGCCCAAAAACAAACAAAAAGAACTAAAAATAAAATAAAGACAACCTAAAAAAAAAAAAGACTGCTGCAGGGTGGGTCTCGATGAACTGGTCTGTTATAGGGTCTTCTGCTGGGTGGAGTTCTGACGAGAGGGAAGTCTTGATGTGGAAAATGGTGACCCTCATGGAGTGGGGGCGGTCGTCCTAGCTTCTTGTGAGGCTCTGCTGGGGTGGCTGGCCAGGGCCATCCCTCCCAGGTGCCTTGTGAGTGGCTGGGCACAGGGAGAGCCAGTAGCAGCTTTGCCCCCATGTCTGTATATTTTTTTTGTATTTTTTTTTATATTTACTTTTATTAAAACACTATAGTTTACAAAGTTGTTCATAATAGAGTTGTTTCAGGTATGTGATATCCCACCATCCCAATTCCAGTACCAGTGTGCCCTTCCCTCTACCAATGTCTCTGGGTTCCCCACAGTTTTTAGCCTGTCCCTTGGCAGGCATATAATTTATCTCACATTGCTTGCTCCAATAAAACTTAAAAGAATGGCAAAACTTAAAGAATGAAAAATGGAATTATAAGAAAATGCATCAATGAATGTCAATTTGTGATAATTGATTATTTTAACCTATATAAATAAAGAAATTCAAATAATGTGTATTCTCATTTACATGAGAATAAGTGTTCCACACTGACATCTAAAATATATTGCATTAAATTTTATTTTGCGTTGCATCTTACTGTGGTAATTATCATCTCATCCCTGTCATAAATATAACATTTTAATAAAAAGAAATTCTGTGCTAACATATTTTAGACTTTACATGAAATAGGTCAGACTGACAAATGTAAAATTTAGTAAGAGTGAAGAGAACCACAAAAATTTAAAAAGGAAACTGAATAGAACTATAAAAGTGTTTTTATTCCTAAGAAAGAGAATATTGGTTTTATGTGAGAAAATTTTATAATATAGATACTCCTTAAGTATCTGCATTAATAAGTAAAATATTACAATAAACTATGAATATTATATTATAGATACTCATTAAGTATCTGCATTAATAAGTAAAATATTACAATAAACTATGAATATAAAAAACTGATCAGACATAGAATATTCAATATAAATGAGATGTTAATTTATTGTTGAGAATGTATAAAGTTCCTTAGCAAGCTAGGAGCAAACATTCCTTTCTTAATCTAGTAGAGGGCAAGCATGGGCATCATGAGTGAGTGCAGTACTCAGTGCAACATGCAGTGAAGTTTGCATTAACCTACTGCTTTAATGGTTCTTGCAAAATTGGATTAAAGGCTATGAATTCTCTAAGTTGTTGCCTGTCCCCAAAGCTGTATCATTCCTTCAAATCTGAATGTCAGCCTAGCAGGATAAGTATTCTTGATGAGGTGTTCATTTTGCTGAGTTTTTATATTACATCACTCCATTCTTTTCTGGCTTGTAGGATCTCATTTGATAGATCTAAGAAATTTAGGAGCATTCTTTTGTATGTTAGATAATTTTTTAAAAAAAATCTTGCTGCTTTCAATATTCTGTCTCTCTTTGGGCTTTTTGTCATTCTAAGCACAACGTGTCTTAAAGTTTCCCTAGTTGAGATTATATTTTTGTTGCGACTTTCTTTTTCCTTTTTGGGTCACACCCAGCTATGCTTAGGGGTTACTCTTGGTTCTGCACACAGGAATTACTCCTGGCAGTGTTCCGGTACCAAATGGGATGCCGGAGATTGAGCCTCAGTTGGCAACCTTAAGGCAAACTCCCTACCTACTGTACTCTAGCCCTGCAGGGACCTTTTGGACCTCTTGCATTTGGTTATCTATTCTAAAACACTGGGATATTCTTAACTGTGATTTCTTTAACTACTGGTTCTTTTTGAAATTCACCTTCCTGGATCTGTTGAGCTAATCTCCTAGCCCTCTGGTGTGCTAGTCATTTCTTTTCAGATTTTTTCCCTTTCATTTGTTGCTTTCAAGAGATTTCCTTCTTTTCATCTTGGAGCTTTTCAATCTTGCTCTCAACTGTTGTTATTCTGTGTCTAAGCCCTTTTAATGATATTTTCTTTTTAATATCACCTACCATACTCTTCATTTCTGCCATTTCTAATTATAGTTTCTTGTTTCAGTGTTCATACATTTTGTGATTTTCTGACTCCCTGACATTTTGTGCTTTGCTGACTCCCTGTACCATTGTTTCTTTGAGCTCTTAAAAATCCTCACTATGGTGTCACTAATATAATGTTCTGAGGATTTACAGAGCTGTTTGGTGTTGTTTGTACCTTCCATGGTTTTGGTCTTATTTGTTGGCTGTGGTGGATTTCTTCCTTTTTCTGCATTGATTTTCTAGTGTTCATGCTGTGCTGGGGTGAGTCTTTGTCATTAGACATTCTGGAAAACTGAATAGTAAGCCTAGAGGTTGCTCTTTTACTTCTGACTATTTTCACTGAATGACAGGAAGTATAACTTGAGCAGTCTAATTTGCTAAGTCATATGTACAGCTGCAGGCTTCTGAAGCTGTGGTGTGGGCCCTTTAACAGGGGAGAGGTCAGGTGTGAAGGCTGCTGAGACTCAGCTAGAAGGGAGAAGGGAAGGGCTTTGTCTCCCATCCTGAATAGAATCAGTTTGAAATTAGCCTCACCTGGAATTGTGGGGCAGTAAGTAGAGATTTAGGAGCTCTGATGTGGGGATGTGGGCTAGTTAATACCTGCTTCATGTTTGTTCACTAATACATAAAATGCCTCAATGACAACTGTGTGAATGAATCATTTCCTATTTGTGCAGTTATGTCCTTAGATTTCTAAAGGTATTTTCTCTGGTAAATTGGTATATGCAGCTCTGATTTGGGTCCTCTTCTAAGAGCTAAGTTCTAGTAGCAATGTATAATGCTTTTTTTCCCCCTGCTGCATTCACTAACAGAATATCTTGTGAAGATTTAAATTTTTTAATTATTATTATTTTTGCTTTTTGGGGTCACACCCAGCAATGTTCAGGGGTTGATTCTGGCTCTGCACTCAGCCTTTACTTCTGGTGGTGCTTGGGGGACCATATGGGATGCTGAGTATAGAACCCAGGCAAACGCCCTCCATGCTGTACTATCGCTCTGGCCCCATTTTTTTATATTTTTGGCAGGTTGACTAGGTGAACTGGAACCAAGTTGTACTTAAAAAATGGGGGGGTGGTGGACTGGAGCAATAGGGCAGCAGGTAGGGTGTTTGCCTTGCATTTGGTCGACCCGAGTTTGATCCCGGCAGTCCATATGATCTCTGAACCAGAGACTCTCAGACATGGGGCAGAGCTGCTACTTGCTCTGCCTGTCCCCAGCCGCTCATGAGGCGCCCGGGAGGCATGGCGGGTTCTAGCCCTGGCCTGCCACCCCAGCAGAGCCTCACAATGAGCCAGATGACACCCCAGACTCCATGGGTTCCGTCATTATCCACATCTGGACTTCCCTCTCGTCACAACTCCACCCAGCAGACCAGACTATCTCAGACATGGGGCAGAGCTGCTACTTGCTCTGCCTGTGCCCAGCGACTCATGAGGCGCCCAGGAGGCATGGTGGGTTCTAGCCGTGGCCTGCCACCCCAACAGAGCCTCACAACAAGCCAGACGACCCCCGACTCCATGGGGCCCGCCATTATCCACATCCGAACTTCCCTCTCATCACAACTCCACCCAGCAGACCAGACTATCACAGCCCAGCTCGCACAGCCCGCGAGTTCATCAATAAATGCATTATTTAGAGGTGACTACAACAGTATGCCACCCACACGGCAAGCCTGGAAAGCTGCTCGTGTAGTATTTGATATGCCAAATACCAGTAACATTTATATTAGGTCATTCCCATGACCTAATATAATGGTTTGAGGCTCTTTATGTTCTTGGAGCAAGCGGATGCCTTTGGGTTCTACTAGCATGAGACAGGACATATGGAGATGTTACTGGTGCCCGCTCTAGCAAATAGATGATGAACGGGAAGATAGTGATAGTGATAGTGATCCCATATGGTCCCCTGGAGCATCACCACGAGTAATTCGAGTGCACAGACAGGGAGTAACACCTGAGCATTGGTGGGTGTGCTCCAAAAAGAAAAAAAAGATGCCTTCCCAGTAATGCTCAAGAACTTGAGAGTCATTTTCATCATTCAGGGCCCTGAGATGCAAGTCCTGACATAACACATTCTTGGGTCTGTGCTGCTTGGGGCCATCCCATTTCTAGCAGTTTCTCAATTTCATTGAGTTGATTCTTCTGAAAAGTGAACCGTATAGAACAATAGTGCGTATGTATCCTTAGTCTTGTTTTACTGGGACTGTCTTTGTGTTTCATCCCAAAAGAGGGGGTTGGTTTGGGGCTGAAATGACTGTTTACGTGTTTGCCCATGTGCATGCGTTTGTGTGTACAAACACAAGTTAGGAGCCAATTCCTGATTTTATTTTAGTGAGTATTTTTTATTACTTCAGTCACAGAGACTGAATTTTGTCTTATTTCTTTTCAGTGTCAAAGGAAATGAGCTTATAATTGTCCATGTAGGTATAGCATTTAATATTAATAAATTTTCTAATGTTGGAGTCACCCTTATGGGCATAAACTCTAATTGGTAATATGCTATTGAGGTATATATGACAATATTTTATTGTAGAATATCTGATTTTCTTCTTGGTATGCAGTCATACTCATTTTGTGTCCTTTTAAGATTTACTTCATAAAACTAATTTAGAATTTCTCCTTTATGTTCTATCTGTATATTTTCAGTAACATTGAAGTCATCTGCTCCCTAAATCTTGGTTATAGTTCCCCTGTGAAACTTGAGGCTAGCATTCTTTTTCTTGGGGAAGGAGGCTTGGAATAACTAAGTTTCTTTGACTGTATTCAATTATAGTTCTACCTAATCCTCATTGTGGATCCTGAAGGTAGGAGAAAATGGGAGCATTGTTCCAGGGGTAGAGGCTATTTCCCAAGGTAGGTGATGTCATGGGATAAATTGATGAATAGTCACATGCAGGATGGAAAGTGGGTGGGAAGAGAAAGAGAAAGTGGGTGGGGAGATTGTGGAGAGGCTCAGGGAGACCTCAGCTAAGGAGAGATTGTTCACTTCTTCACAGTCTTTTCTTTAGGGCAAGAGAGATAGCATAGCGCTAAGCAATTTGCCTTTCACATGGTTGGCCCCTGTCAAACTTGGCACTACCTCTGGTCCCCCAGTACCTCAGATGCTTCCGTTTTGGCTCCCAAACAACCAATAGCAACACCTAAACAACAATAAAAAAATACTTTCTTCTGATTTTGCGATCTAAATGTGTCTCCAGTGAGACACTCTCTTAAACATAGCTGGAAAGGCAGAGGGAATTTGAATCCCTTGGTAGCCTTTGTGGTAGCCCTGGAACACTCTCCCATTTTCTCCTAACTTCAGGATCCACAATGAGGATTAGGTAGAGAAACTTAGTCATTCCAAGCTCTCCTTCTCAAAAAAAAAAAAAAAAAAACAGAATGCTAGCCTCAAGTTTCACAGGGGAACTATAACCAAGTTTTGGATTTTGAACAGTAAGTGATACATCCCCTAATTATCACTGTGGTGTATATATCAAGGCCCAGTGTCAGCCAACATGCCCTATTATTTGTATCATAAAACAAAAGGTCATAGACATTGCTTTGATTTTCTCTATCTACCAGAGGCCTTGGAATATCCCTCCATAGGACAGATGTTCCATGATAAACTAGAAAATGGCAGAGAGGGGTGAGGAACACAGGTCAGATTCTTCTATGCGCCCTGAATAGCCATGTTCCTTCCTCTCTCTTACTCAGCCCTCTGTGGACCTTAAGGAAGTGTAGTGTGTGTGTGTGTGTGTGAGAGTGTGAGAGAGAGAGAGAGAGAGAGAGAGAGAGAGAGAGAGAGAAGGGGAGTTGGGGTTGTCCCATGGGCTCTGTCCATTCACAACCCAGCCTACAAATAGCAGATGCTGGCCTGTGAGGCACGGTGTGGGAATGTTCAGTGAGGAGATCATGGCCTCTGCAGCCACAGGCTGCTACACTTGCTCAGTGGCAGGGAGATTGCACAGGACAGTTGTGATTAACCCTGACTACTTTTCCCATTTCTGAGCCCAAGAAAAGATGTTGGAGAGGTGGATGTTCAAAGACATCGCTGAGACAGTGTTCTGAGAAAATTCGGTCGAGTTTCTTGCATACTAATCTTGATGTCACCACCATCCACCTTCTTCTCCTGATCGTAGGCTTCCAGCTGGAATTGATGGAGGAGCCTAATTAGGCTGGGAGGGGCACAAGGGGGGGGGGGGGGGAGGAGGAGGAGGAGGTTGCATTAAGAAAGAACTTGAGGGGCCTGGAGCGATAGCACAGCGGGTAGGGCGTTTGGGCTGCCCGGGTTTGATCCTCGGCATCCCATATGGTCCCCGAGCACTGCCAGGAGTAATTCCTGAGCGAAGAGCCAGGAGTAACCCCTGAGCATCACCGGGTGTGACCAAAACAAAAAAAAAAAAAAAAAGAACTTGAGGGCCCTGGAGAAGATTTTTCATTTCAGTCTAGGACCCTTCCACCATTTAGCTGCCAATTGGGTCCCTTCCCCAGCACTATACCCAGAGGGCTGCAACAAGGTAGACCAGACCAGTACTGCCCACAACTCTAGAGTTAGGGGAGAAAAACGTAGGGTAGAACCTTTCAAAGATTTTACTTTATATTTTTTGGTTAAATGCTTGATCTTTTTAAAATTTTTATTTATTTTTTAATTTCATTATACCATGTGAGATAAACAATTACAAAGCTATTCATGATTAGGTTTCAGTCATACAGTGTTCCAGCACCCTCCCTCCAACAGTGCACACTTCCCACCACCAATATCCCCAATTCCGTACCCCCTCCCACCAGCCTACCTCTATAGCAGGCACTTTGCCTCTTTTCTCACTTTCTCTCTCTCTCTCTCTCTCTCTCTCTCTCTCTCTCTCTCTCTCCTCTTACACATTGTAGCTTGCAATACATACATTTAGGGGTTATCATGTATATCCCTTTGCCGACATTCAATGCTCAGTTCTAGGCTGGTGTTAACCTTTCCAACAATTATTGGCACACTGGTCCCTTCTCTGTCTTACCTAATCTCTGAATACCATACACTTGCATATAGATACCACCCACTGAAAAGTCATCCTGGTTCATGTTTTTCTGGTCTTGGATATTAGTATCATCACTGTATCACTATCTTTCTGTTCATCATCAATTGGCTTGAGCGGGCATCAGTGACATCTGCATATGACCTGTCTCATGCAAGTAGAGCCCAAGGGCACCTGCTTGCTCCAGGAACATAAAGAGCCTCAAACCATTCCATCAGGTCATAGGAATGAGATCTAAAATTGTTACTGGTATTTGGCATGTCAAATACGACATGGGTAGCTTGCCAGGCTCTGCCATGTGGGTGGCATACTCTTGTAGTCATCTCTAAATCCAGCATTTATTGATGAACCGCGTGGCCACAAGCAGCCACGCGAGCCTGGCTGTGATGGGCTGGTCTGCTGAGTGGAGTTCTGACAAAAGGGAAGTCCGGATGTGGAAAATGGAGGCCCTCATGGAGTGGGGGATCGTCTGGCTTGTTGCAAGGCTCTGCTGGGGTGGCGGGCCAGGGCTAGAACCTGCCATTCCTCCTGGGTGCCTCGTGAGTGGCTGGGCACAGGGAGAGCCAGTAGCAGCTCTGCCCCCATGTCTGTGAGTCTCTCAGACTGTCCCTGAGCACTGCCAAGACTTAATTCCTGGGCATCAGAGCAGGAATAAGCCCTGAGCATTGCCAGGTGTGACCCAAAAAGAAACACTTGCCCTCCCGGTACCACATACACTAGGAGTGGCCCCTGAACATTACTGCATTTGGCCCTAAACCCTCACACCCCAACCAATTTGAAAAATTTTAAGGGGGAATTTTCTCTAAAGCCAATCAATGCCAAAGTGAAAGGGAACTAAAGGGTTGATATCTTTCGGGATTTAGGCTTTTAAAGACATGAGCTGTTTGATGTGTCATCAGTGTTTAAATGCTTTGTAGCCCACAGAAACAAAGGGTTTAAGGTGGAAGTTTTGCTGGTGACCCCTAGTACCACATGATCACCTGAGCATTTTCCAGAGGCCGGCACCATCACCTCTCCTCTCTCCTGCACACTAAGGTGGCCTGGGTAATCCCTAAAGGGACTTAAGAAACTGAAGCCCCTGGGTCTCCTGACCAGAACATGGGAGGCCCCCCAAACCTCCCCCATCTCAACCCCCACAGCAAACCAGGTGTGTCTATTATATGATGGCACTAGAACTATAGTGGATTTCTTCAGTAAGTCTTATCAAGATACGAGTATTCTAAACCAGCATCCAGGGGATGACAGCTAAAAGTGATTTTCTCCTTTCTATACCTACATCACAGGCACTGACAATGGAAAGAATAATAGTTAGTTATCTTACCCCAGCAATATCTGTGATCACTTTCTCTGTAACCTCTTTCCCACCTGTTTGCTTGGTCCAATCGAGTAGCACTTTGAAGAAATGTAATGGCCTTTCTTAAGTCTTCTTCTGATACTTTAACAAGATAGGTGATTCCCTGGGGGGGTTGCGGGAGGCTTTAAAAGACCCATGCACAAATGAAAAACAAAACATCCATTTTAACCTAATGAGGAAAAACCAAACATTCCCACTATATTAATGAAGTAACTCCTTTAGTGAAATCATAGAGACAGCACAGGAGATCTGCCTCTGAATGAAATACACAGAAACCGATGTTACGCATGTTCATCCGATTTTGATTACATAATTTCAAACTAGGATTGTACTGCTGAATAGGTCTACATATTCTATGACATTACCAGAATTTCATCTGCCACACTAGTTCCTAAAGGAGGATATTAGCTAGATTAGTATCTTGTCTTTGCAAGGATCTGTTGTTAAATATCTGTTTGTTTACCTGTTTAAAGATCTATTACATTAAATACATAAATTATATGTGTTAAATTACACATATAATTTAAGTTATATGTGTAACTCTGCCCTAGTTTGGGGGCTCTGAAATTGAAGTAAACATTTGACTTGGGACAGAGTGATAGCACAGCAGGTATGGCATTTGCCTTGCATATGGCCAACCCAGATTTGATCCCCAGCAACCAATATGGTCCCCCAAGCACCGACAGGAATAATTCCTGAATGAAGAGCCAGGAGTAACCCCTGAGCATTGCTGGGTATGACCCCCAAAAAAAAAAACCTGAACATTTGACTTAGGGTCTCCTCATAAACATGTATTAAAGGAGTAATTATAATACTTTAATGATAGTAATTACCTCATTGCTAATTTTGACATATTCTTTGTCAGCAATGTCTAGTAATCGCTGCTTGTTGAATTTTATCTGAGAGAGGTTTGAAGCAGAATTTAGAGCATCTAGAGGTCAGGGGTTTGATTATTCTGTAAAATTGGGGAAGAACAAGTTGGTATTATCCCCAAATAACTAATTTTTATCAAAAACAAATCATGATTTGATGGAGGATAAATTAATGCTGTTTCATTTCAAAGTATCCCCCAAATTAGGGTTATCAAAATTAGGCCACCTAGCTTCTACCGTCAGGGCAATACACATACCAACTGACATAGTTACAGATGAGGCAGAATCCTGTGGTTTTAGACTCTTTCTCCATGGTTCATCTTAAAGCTGCTTGAGCAGCTGAGGTCATGGAATCTGCTTCATCCAGAATCACGATTTTAAAAGGCAGACACGGCTTCCCGCTGATGCAGAGAAACCCACAGGAGTCTTGATTCATTTTTTTATCCTGCAAATGAATGCATTCCTTCTATATCTGTCCTTTACTCTCTGACTAATTTCACTTTACATGATACTTTCCATGTCCACCCATTTGTAGGCAAATTTCATAACTTTTTTTCCTAACTGTTGCATAGTATTCTATTGTGTAGGTGTACCATGGTTTCTTTATCGTCTGTTCTCAGGCACTCAAGTTGTTTCCATATTCTATTGGCAATAGTGTTGCTATGAATATAAAGTACTTTCAAGGATTTTAAATGCTTCTTAGATGTGAGTCAGCTTCAAAGAGTCCAGATCCTGGCTCTGGAAGGTATCCCTCGTGGTAGTGCAGCAAATTTTCAAGATGCACACCATGAAGCTGCCTCTCAAGATGTTGCAGGTGTAGCTGTGGTGCTCGGCTGCATAGCAGGTGGCAGACAGGAGACAGGTTTAAGTCTACACCCCTGGAGTTCTGCCCTGTGGGCCCTGGATGGTTGATGGTCTGACATAGAAAAAAATGGTCCCCTGGGATGAACCCAGGGCCATGGAAGAGCATGGCAAGCTACCTGTGGTGTATTCAATATGCCCCCAAAACAGGAACAATAATGGACCTCATTCCCAATGAATGGAGACATCACTGGTGCCTGCTCGAGCAACTCGATGATCAATAGGAAGACAAGTGACAAGTGACACCATGAAGCATATTCAGGGGACTGGGGGCTGGCCCTGTGGGTGCCTGTGTACTTTCCATCTTCTCTTCCCAACGTGGCTTCTCTAGAGAACAAGTTAGCTTTTGGGGTGAGAGTCACACCCAGTGACTAACCAGTCTCAGGGGTTACTCCAGGCTCTACACGCAGGGGTAACTCCCAGCACTGCTTGGGAGACCATATGAGACAGGGATCAAACCCAGGCTGGCTGCACACAAGGCAAATGCCCTACCAGCTGTACTATCACTCCAGTGCCTGGAATACAAGTATTGACTGGAAACGGTCTTGTTGGCGGTAGAGCTTTCAGTCATGTGCCTCCAGAGCCTGCTGTTGAAAGCACTCTGAAGCTTGTGTGCTGGAGACACTCAGAGACTTTTGGATGAATGGAGGAATGGAGGGGAGCAGTCTGGAACATCAGATCGTCAGACTTGATAATAAGTTGGGAACACCAGGGAGCCACCCACTTCCTTTCTAAGACCAGGTAACTAAGGTTAACCCTCCCCTGATTTTCACGGGATGCTACCCAACACTCAAGAAAGCATCCTTCTACTTATCTCTGATTTAACCAGATCAAAAATACTAAGTCAGCATTCAAGCAAATTTTGGTTCTGATAAAGGAAATACAAGCAATTAGGAGAAGACTCCATTTGAGGAAAAGTTTGGGTTAAGTACCCTTTGTCTCAGATTTTTGTCCTCTCTACTTCCATTTTTTAAAAAACTGCTGAAGTCAAAGTCTCTTGTTCATTCTCTGGATTCCCAGTCAAAAGTTCCTGACCTTTGAGGTCTATACACCTAAGTATCTTTCCTGTTCAGCACATTCATCAGCAGGATGAAGTGAGGAAACTCAGTTAACCACACTGGTAACAAGTTCTTCAGACACCTGGGCATTACACAGATGTCCTTGAAATGATCAGATAAAAGCTGTTTTTTTTTTTTAAAAGTACATAAGAACAGAATTTAAAAGCACTGTATTGACTAATAGTAATCTCAAGACTAGGTTACCACTAACCACATTTTTGTTTTGTTTTTTTTTAATGTGTCATCTTAGTGTTCTTTTTTTTTGTGGTTTGCCGTGCAGTTTGTATCCTTATTGAGCTTTAGCTGATGTTATTTTTGCTGAACTTGGTTTTTCCAAGCCCCTCTGTACCCATAACTTCAGTTTCACCCTGCCACCTGCAGTCGGCCAGTTTCAGTGGCAGAAGAGGCCACATGAACTTTCTGCAGGGCCACTGGGAAGAAGCATGTGCTGGTGTTTCTTCTTGCTCTGGGCACTGGGGCTGAGACAGACTTCGGAAGCTGCCACAGGTAAGGCTTGAAAATCCAGCCTGGAACTGGAGGGAGAGGGAGAAGCCAGGAGGAGGATGGAAGAATGCAGGTAGAGGCGACTGGGCATGAACACCACCTGTGCCCGAGGGAAGAAAGCACCATTCTCAGAATTGTGTGTCTGCCTGAGAGAAAGCAGTGTCTGAGGACACGTCACAGTTCAGGGTAGCAGCAAAAGATGAGGCTGGGAATGTCTTCCTGACACTGAAAGAAACGACTTACTGGGAAAGGCAAGAAAAATGGACGACTTAGAAGTTGACTTGAAGAAGTTCACTTCTCTTCCTTTCTTCTGTACTTGGGTAATCATCTGAGAAAACAGTCTCAGAAAACAGTAAAACTATCTACTTCACAGATTCCAGAGTTTCTACCAAGCTAGACGGAATTGATGCTAAGTCTATTGTCTTTCTTATTAAGAAACAAAGTCAAGTGTTTTATGCGACTTGCCCTGTGCACTTTGTGTGCTTGTTGAGAGCTTTATCTGATTTTATTTTTTGCTTTATCTGAACATGGTTTTTGTATTGACTGGAAATGGTAATTATAACTATAAAATGAGACTCTTTGATGTTGCTTTCCGGACTATCTGCGGGTGAGAATTTTTCTGAGTGTGCAGGGGTTGGTGAATGCTCAGGACGGTGGTTTTGTCAGCAAAAAACAGATTTCTCTCCAACACAGATTTCCTTTGGAGGCCTTGTTTTTTTTTGGAGGTTTCCCCAAGAAACCAAAAAGGCAGTTAACCAAACCTCTAGGTTTCATTTCAGAGGAAACGATAATGTACGCTCACAGGAAACGGGCTGCTGAAAAAATACAATAAAATAAGTTACATTGCGTTACATTGACTTGTTGGCAGAAAAAAGTCTTATGTTCTTGGCAGGAAAATAACATTTGCTTATGAGGTAGTAAGTTTATTATGAAGTTCTAGTTCAGCTCTATATACCAAGAGTGTGAATAGCCATGTGATGTGAGGATTAAAGCCTATACAGGGGACCAGAAGGACTGTATAATCGTCCCCTGTTATTTAAAAACCGACTCTAGCCTCAGTGCCTCTATGGGAAGGTTCAAGATCAGCATTGGCACAAGACTCACATGCCTCCTTCCCTTCCCCAGGAGATATGACAGGGAGAATATGGACGACGGAAACATTTCTGCAGAGGAAGGTGGCTCTGTAACTTTCCATTGTCACCTGTCACACACCAATGCCAATGTGACTCAGGTCGACTGGGAGCACCAGGAACAACTCCTGGCCACTCGTCATGCTAAGCTTGGTTGGTACATACCCCCCCATCTTCAGGGGTCGAGTGACCTCAGGCCCCAACCTGGACATCACCCTCCAGTCTCTGGTCAAGAATGATGCAGGAGAATATCTCTGCACCTTTCATACCTACCCTGATGGCATTTACAAAGAGAGACTCTTTCTGGAGGTCCTACAAAGTTCAGGTATGCTCTGTGGAGTAAAGTGGCTGACCATCCTCATCCTCTCAGGGAGAAATGAGAAATTCATTGGCAGAGTGTAGCCTCTTACCACTGGTGCACACTCAGATTGTGTGGAACATTTTCAGAGACACTGAAACTGGTGTGCTTTGTAACAAACATGTCCCCAAACAAATCTTTAAAGAGGGGGAGCATCATTCAGGCAAATTAGAATTATCCCCAGAGTTTATGAGCCTAGAGTTGATTAGAAGCAAAGGCAAAGTGTGTGCAAAGGTGTAAATGTACAGTCATTTGTACTTTTGTGCTTCATGGTTTCTGAAAGACCTCTCTGACCACCATTCATTTAGAAGGTGAACTTACTGTTTGTTCTTCTTTCAGTGACTAAGCACAGCACTGTGTTCCAGATATCATTCCTTGGAGCCCTGGCCACACTGCTGGTGGTCATCTGCATAGCAGTTATTTTGGTGGCTGTACGGATCAGGAAGGTAAGGAATCGAATCATGGCACTGGCACCCCATCTTTACCACTCTGCACATTCTGGTTCCCTGTCTCTCGAGAGAGAGAGAGAGAGAGAGAGAGAGAGAGAGAGAGAGGAGAGAGAGAGAGAGAGAACAACCAACATGTGATCTCCCTCCACTAATATTTGTGCCATTTCCAAGTTCTTGTTCTGCCTCTTTGTAAAGTTTTAATGCTCTTCATGCCCAAGAGTTCCAGAAAGGTGGAACCTCTGCCCTTATCATCTTGCTGTCACCTACAGTTCTTAGCTATTGTTCATATTTTAGGATATGTGTTGCTGAAGTGAGCATGGCTTCTATTTGTGTATTAAGCCACTCTTTGAGCATTTACCTACAATGAATTTAGTGCATTTTAGGCATCTACTCCATGAGGGGACTTTCTGCTCTTGCACATTTGATATTTCACAAAATCAAGTTGGGTAGATTGTACATTCAATGTTATCATAGTTTAGAGATCAAATGGCTGAAGGAATGACACACAGGGTACTGAAGGCATTGAGAGATTTAATTTATAGTCTCAGCTCTGAGTGTGCCCCTTTAGGGACTTGAGATTAGCTTCGCTGCAATCCCGGCCATCACACATTTGTATATTGCTTCTCTACTCTTGTTGTCTTTCTTCTGGAATATATTTTTTCAATCTATGAAAAAATATTATTGTTTATTGCTTCTCTACTCTTGTCCTTCTTCTGGAATAATTTTTTTCAATATGCTTTCCAAATGCTTTTATTTTTGCCTCATTCTCCCTTCTAACAATTGAGAGAGCTATTATTTATTAAATTCTCATAGGTATGGTGTTTTATTTATCACAATACCTCAAAACCCAGCACTTACTAAATATTTCTATGACATGGAGTATGACCAAATGAATAAATATCACTTACTAAGCAAATATCAGGAGAGTTTCCCCACTCTACCCTAGAGACTTCTGTGAGGACTAGAGAGTTAGGGGTACCTTGCTGCTATATAATCACTGTCAACTCTCTCACTGTCCTTGAGCTTCACATTTTTCAAATAGCTGCCTTCCACTTGGCAGGACCCAACTGCGACCTCTGTAGCCTCCTTTGGTGCTTAGTGTGCTAGTCCCACACTTTAATTTTTTAAGTTGATAACAATTGGAGTGCCCCACAAGATCAGTTGGAAACAGAGCAACTGAGAGACTTTTCTTAGGCACAAACATTTCTCAGAGGACATTTTGATGAAGAACAAGAACATACCAACACAAAGGGTCACAAACAGTGCTTGGAGAGAGAACTAGATGTTCTTGCTGTAAAAATTGGATTGGGGGATGTAGTCTTTCTTTTAAGCACAGCTCTGAAGGAATGACACACAGGGTACTGAAGGTATTGAGAGATTTAATTTATAGTCTCAGCTCTGAGTGTGCCCCTTTAGGGACTTGATCTATGAGAGTCTCCTCTTTTCTTCATATCTTGAGAAAGGAGCAACCTCTTGTAAGACAAAGGAATGAGTGAGTCAGTATGAGGGAAGAAAGTACATGACTCAGGTGTGTTCATTTAGCACGAGACCTTGATCTAGACTCTGATATGGTGGTATCCCCATGTGGTGTCTGCATCCTTCATTTTTCTTTTGGGTGATGTTTTCTGCCATTCCTGGCTATGCTCAAGTGCTGTCCTGGCTCAGGAGTGAGCACTCTCTGTCCTCGAGAGTGACCCCTGGTGGTACTCGGGAAACATTATGTTGAGCCAGGAATTCTTACTTGGTTTAACAGCAGGCAAAGCAAGTTCCTTAACCACTGTATTACCTTTCCAGTGAGCATCCATATTTTTTATTCTTGTTCAGAGGTATATTCATGGCTTCTTGCACTCTTTGCCTCAGCATCCCTGAACAGATCTGTGCACAGTTGATCCTGACATTAACTAGCAATGCTTCTATGAGAATTGGACTTAAATTTGTGTTATTTTCCAACTTTGTGTGTGACTCCTGGCAATTGTCATTTAGTTTAGGTAGGCATAAGTAACTTGCATTAGAGAAGTTTCTAAAAGTTGAGCAGATATCAGTTTTATATTGGATTTCATTAAGCATTTCTTTTACCACCCATGTGCCTACTAGCCTTTTGAATTTTGGAATCTTAGCACAGCTAAACCTATGATGATTCCATATGGTTATGATGGCCAAATTCACATCTTTCATTTTCCCAAATAGCTTGCACTGTTCTGTTTTATAAGTGATTTTAGGGCTGAAGTAATAGCACAGTGGAAAGGTACTTGCCTTGCCCAGTACTGATAAGAATGCTGATCAGAAGTCCTGATGGATGTGGCCAAAAGCCATCAGTAAATTTATAGTTGCTAGACCATAAGCCAGGGCTGTAGATGGTATAGTATTGTAGAAAATGTGGAGAGTGTGTGTACACATATACATGTGCACTTGTATTTTAATCCTAAAATTCACCATCAGTTGTGAGCTCTAAGTTTCCAAAGAGGAATACTGCAAAAAAACCTCCTCCCTCAGGGGTTCACTGTTTGGGACCTAGAGAAAATAGAGGGCAAGTAAGTAAGTTCCAGATGCATTGTCTGCTACAACAAAGAGCACCAGAACCATATTGTATCACATAAGAAAACGTAACTCTTGGAGAGGTCAGAGAAGCTTCTTGAACAATACATTACAGAGACAAGTCTGGAAAAATGAGTAATGTTTTGCTTTGTTCTGTGACTACTTCCAGCAGTATCCAGGGCATAACACTCAGCTCTAAGCTCAGGGATCACTCCTGGTGGGTCAGTGGACTATACAGAGTGCTGGATTGGCTATATGTAAAACAAGTGACTTACCTTCTGTACTATCTGCCCAGCCCCTGGAAAATTAACAGATTTTGAAGGAATAGGGCATGCGCATGAAGTTCAGTGGGTACAAAATGCAGGAAAATTGGAGGAAACAGTGTATGGCATTTGAGAATTTCCAAATGAGAGCAGCTAGACATAGTAGAAAACATGAATAATAGAACTTGAGTAAAGGTTAGTTTGTCTCTGTGCAAGTGACTTTACTACTTCTCTGTGCCTATTACTTATTAAAAAATAGTCATTTCAATAGGGTTGCTTTTGAGGTTATATAACAGCTACCTAGACGATGTTCACAGCAGATTCTCAATGGCATCTCTCTGGTGTTGGAGGCCTGTTTTAGAAGTTGGGATGCTCTGGTGGAAGTATTGAGATAACACTGAAGAGTTCACGACCAAGTTAAAAGCATTTTTGGGGGGAATCAATTTCCTGTGGGAACTTTGTGAAATTATGGATTTCCTTCCCATGAGAATTCAGTTTTATGTGAGAGTTATTCCTGGCTCTATATTCAGGGACAACTCTGGGATGGGACGATAGTGGTTCCAGGGATCAAAGGCAGGTTAGCCGCATGTAAGGCAAGTACTTTACCTCCTGCACTACCTCTTTGGTTCCTTCTATGATAATTTTATATAATAATGTAAAGAACTTTCCAATCCCTTGAAGTCCACAAGTGGCTCTCGTAGGAGGTTAAACCTTGGTTATAAATAAGGGAGTCACTGAAAGATTTAAGCAGAAGCATGGCAGGACCTAACTCTCACTTTATTTTTTTTTTTTGCTGGTGACTATGTTAGATTTGGATTCGATGGGTAAGGGGGAGTCTACAGATAGGAGAGAATATGATGGCCCAGGAGGAGAACCACAGAGAGTGATGTGGTGGCATCCAGAGAAGGAAGGGTACAAGTATCAAGTTGTAGAGTGAAAAGGGGCTGACCTCAGAGAGTGTGTCTGGGTTGGTGTAAAGGAAGGAGTAAATTCATGCAGCAAAATTCTTACTATTAAAAATCTTGTTGAACAAGTAGAGAAACTAAGAAATTAGTGCTTTGTGAGAACACAACTATGTTTTTTGTAAGTGATATAGAGAGAGAAAGAAAAAGAGGCAACTGTTTTTGTTTTAGGGCCACTCCTGACAGTTCTGGGAGCTATTCCTAGCTCAGTGCTTGGAGGCTCAAGGGACTATGTGGTGCTGGTGATCAAACCTAAGACTCCCACGTGCAACGTATGTGCACCGATTCCCGGAAATAACTTTGGAATGATATACCCATGTACTCATTTTGGAGTTTTCATGCTTTTGTTTTGTTTTTGTTTTTAGAACAAGTTGTTCAGAGCCCATTCTGCAGGAAATGGTCTCCAGAGGACAGCATCTGAACAGGAGCCCCAAGTTCCCAACATTCCTTCAATCCCCAGAATCTGCACACCTAGCGACCCCGCAGAGAGCAGGAGGAAGAGGACTATGCAGAGCTACATGACTACTTCAATGTCCTGAGTTACAGAAGCCTGGGGAGGTTCAGCTTCTTGGCAGAGACCAGTTAGCCCCCAGAGGAATCACCTGAGAGACACATGCCTGTCTTTACTGTCACCAATGGGTGCATACATGTCTGCACTCTATTCCCGCTCTCCATC
Organism: Cryptotis parvus; assembly: GCA_021461705.1. NCBI lineage: Eukaryota > Metazoa > Chordata > Mammalia > Eulipotyphla > Soricidae > Cryptotis > Cryptotis parvus. Next base: position 131,885 of record JAJIBD010022040.1, read on the forward strand.
TGCATGCTCCATGGGTGGGTGCATGGGCATGCATACATGTGTGCCTGTCAACAACATGTTCTTCTCTCTTTTCAAGTTCCCTTCCCTTTCATTGAAGCACACTAAGGGTGAGCGGCCTGGAACTGGATCATGAAGACATAGTTCCCAAAAAGAACTTGATCTCACTTTGAATTGGGCAGTTTGAACAGATTCCATAGCTTTAAGAAATGCCTTCCTCCAAATAGCGCTAGAAAGGGCTTGAGGCTCCAGAGTTATGTGGTGAGTATTGATGATGGTATGACAGCAGTGTGAGGCTCGTTCAACGGAATGTGACAGTTGCTGTCACAAATGTTCAGCACTTGGACAGTGTTAGGAAGAGAGCATGGTGTTGAACTGTTAGCTGGGGAATGGAGAATGATGGTTCGGTGCATGACTTTTTAAGAACACACAGTTAAATGGAGGCACTTAGATTAAAAAAAAGAACAAGATAAAGGTAAAATATCTAGGCTTTTGATTTGACATGTCAGTTAAGATAGGGGGGCCAGTCAGGACAGGATTTTATTTGTGGTGACCACGGGCCTGGTAGGACAGGTAGAGCTCAGGAAAAGAGGGGAACGGTGAGGGTGGTCTGGTGAGGGCTGGTCTTTTGTCTGCAGCATGTTGATATTAGACCCTATAATGGAAGAACTGATGAGCCCCAGGTGCTCAGATTTTATTCTCTGGGGAATAAAATCAAGAATGCTTTGTTGGATGCTGTTGCTCAGGCATGGTCCAATATAGGGAACTCCAGGCTCTGCCAGCCAGATGTATAGGGAGAAAATGACAAAAATGGGCATTTCTGGTCAGATACTTTCTTGTTAGCCTTGGACCATGCTGCACCTTTTCTCTATAAATTTATATTAAATGTTTGAGAAAAGAATCTCTCCCACCAGGGTTTGGGGAGATAGGTCAAAGGGCTGGGGGTCATGCTTTGCATTTGGGAGGAGGTTTGGGTTCAATTCCAGGAATTTCATGTCCCAATGTGTAACCCTAAAACTAGGCCCACCCAAATATTTACCAACAAAAGGGAAATCTGGATTATTATAATAGGAAAGAGAGCAACGGTAAGCTAGCTGCTCTGAATCCTTCAATTCTCTGCCAGGTTTGGGGTGGCACCAGGTGGCTCAATTCTGCCATTCAGGCTTTTATCCCTCCTCCATGTCTCTGAAAGGAATTGAGGATGGAGGTGAATTTGCAGGTGACTGATAGGTTTCCATAGCAACAGAACTGAGATCATGTGAAGCAAGGCTATCTTGGGCCAATGGTTCGAGTAAACCATTGCTCTACTCACTAACATTTAGATTGGTTGAAGAAGGCAATTCAACTTCTACTTCTCATTACAAACTTTTAAGTTTTTCAATTTTTCTACTAAACAAGTAATGCAGTTAAGAAGCATGGGCTGAAATCTGTCCTGAGAACCAAGTTCATAGGAAGCAAGATATATAAGATAAAAATGCTACCATTTTCCCATTGCTCTTCCCAGCATTTTTCTTGCAAAACTAGTGCAATCTGATAGGAGTGGTAAACATTCATAACTTGGAAATGAACTAAAATATGCTGGCTGATGCAAAGGAGTGATGTTTTTATTTGGAGGAGACGCAGTTAGGCTGAAGCCGGCTTCAGAGTTGAGTTTTAATTAACATGGTCGTGGTTGTTGGTACATATATGTAGTACTATTTGGATTGTTATAAAAATATAAAAAGGTCCCATAGATATCAATGAGTCAGGTTACTAAAATGAGATTGAATTGAGCAGAAAGTCTATCTTAAAGCAGAGTTCATTCATTGAACTATACATTGCTTGGTGAATCAGAGCAGGTAATTCTGTAAAAGTGAACCTTTACACATGGCCCAGTTGGGCATCCACCCTCACATATAGGTGTGTAGTGTAGTGTGATTGGTATGAACTGAACTGAGCTGCAAGTAAAAATATACACCAGATTTGAGGACTTGATGTTCTTCCTATTTAAGGCTGTAAATGTTCTAATAAGTCATTTAAAATATTTCTCCTTATCAAAATGATATGTTGGAAAAAAATAAAATGTACTATTATAATTAGTTTTATCTGTTTTTTAATTTAATGTGGTTACTGGATAATATAAAATTACCTTTTGTGCCTTCCATTATCTCTTTATTGGAGTATGCAGTTTTCTACTCTCAGCTCAAATCCAACCCTTTTTCTCTCATTTAAGATAGGGAGGAAGCTTCAAGGGCAGAGACCATATCTTGCATGTAGGAGGCCTGAGTTTAGAATTAGGAGGTCTAATATCCCAGGATCTCTGTGCACTGCTAGAGAAAAATACCCTGACCACTGACTATGGAGCACCCCCTGAACACTGCCATGTGGCTGTCCCTTCCCCATGCTCCCCCCAAAAGCATTTATGAGTCTTTAAGTTTTTGTTTTGTCTTTTGAAAAGTATTTAGAGAAAGATCACATGGGAAGAGTAAGTTTGGGCCCACTCAGAGACACAGGAAGAGGCTCTAATTTCTTTTTGGAATCCTCTTGCTTTCCCTGACAGGAGAGAACCAATGAACCAGTGGATGGTGGCAGAGGAATACATTCCATCTGTCCTTCACCAGTCCGGTTTCTTTTCTTAATTAAATTTAATTTTTAGTAACGGACTGTGATTTATAAATCAATATTTATATCAATATCAATATTCATATTGATAGTTGAGTTTCTTTTTGCATATACTATTTCAACACCAACCCAGTGTCCACTTCCCTCTACCAGTGATCCCATATTCCCTCCCCAACCCCACTCCCACTCTATCCCAGCCTGTCAACTTGACAGGAACATTACAAAGTTTCAGTGGTAGATCTTGTGTTTTCAGTTTTGTTGAATCTCACCAGTCCACATTCTCAATGTCTAACTAAGACATCCATTGTAAATTAATTAATCTAATTTACAATGCAAAATATCACAGTTAGCAAATGAGGAACTGCAAATCTTATTGCTCTGAGATAGCTCTTCATTTGTGGACAGGATCTTTCATACTATTTTGCATCATGACTTGTCTATTCTCATCCTGAGAGCTCCTAGAAATTAATTTACCACAAATTGAAGAGGTTCGATGTGGTGAACCTCTTGGCTAACCTGCCAAGAGGTGTAAGAGTGCCTTTGTATCAACAGTTTGACCTCTTAAGAAAGCAAAAATATATACTTTGATTTTTAAATTCATTTGCATACAGTGGAATCTAGGACAATACCATCCAGTAGAAATCTGTATGCTGACGGAAATGTTCTATGATTATGCCATCCAGTATTGCAGGCACTAGGCTTGTGTGGCTGATGAAGTATGGCATCTGAAATGTGGCCAATGTAACTAAGGAACTGAATTTTAAATTAAGTCTTGATTAATTTCAATTTAAATGTAAATAGCAACATGTGGCCAAGAGACACTTTATCAGACATTAAGATTCTAGTTACCTTCTTGGGTATGGAGAAAATGCAGATGCTTATGGACTCCATAGAACACAAATACTGTTATGTATTTTAAAGGACGATTGGCAGGAAGAAATAAGGAGGCGACCTTCCATTTTCCTGTGTGCTTCCTTTGATGAAGGCAAAGCATGAGACAAAAAGCAATCTGGGGCCAGAGCGATAGCACTGCAGGTAGGGTGTTTGCCTTGCACACAGTCAACCCGTGTTAGATTCCCCGGCATTCCATATGGCCCCCAGGGGCTGCCAGGAGTAACTCCTGAGTTTAGAGCTAGGAGTAACCCCTGAGCATTGCCAGGTGTGACCCCAAAAAGGAAACAAAAAAGCAATCTGTGCATTTATCTACTCTGGTTCTTCCCAAGAGGTGAATGAAATGTCTAAATTGCCCAGCTCATTAAAAAAGTATCAGAACTATCAAGTTGCAACTCAATTTTTCTGCAGGAGCTGGCATCATAGGACTTGCCCTGAACTACTGTTATCCTGTTTTCAATCAGGCTCTGAAGAACATCTGCTCTGGGGAAGATCTAATAGATTTTACACCTAAAAGATTTCACGGAAATCAAGAGAAGTAGTGATGGTGTGTTCTGAACTGGAAATCAGGATACTTGATCCAAGGGCAGAGTATAGGTGTTTACTTCCCTGATACTGGACAAGCCACTTAACAGATCAATCCTCATTTGTAAGAGGATAATATTATCTACTTTATAGAATTCTTGCCAAGATAAAGTAATACAGTGTACTCATCTCTTTGCAAGCTCTAGAAGGCTGAATTCGTATTATTACAAAAGATATAATTATCCTGTGAGCACTGAGTTATCAGCATACTGCTTATGATGATGCCACATAGATAGATAGGTGTGCAAGAGAAAACCAACTAAGACAACTTTTTTGGGGGTGCACTTTTTGCGTCACACCTGGCAATGCTTTGGGACAATTTCTAGGGCTTTTCTTGATAGTGTTCAGGGGACCATGTGTTGTGAGGAATTGAACTTTGCACACACAAAGCATGCACCCACACTACTATCTCTCTGGCACCTAAACTCTTACCAACTGTGATATAAGGAGCGCTTAGAATTATAGCTAGTGGGGCCAGAGCGATATTCCAGCAGGTAGGGCGTTTGCCTTGCACGCGGCTGGCCCATGCTGGCCCTGGTTTGATCCCGGCATCCCATAAGGTCCCCTGAGCACCGCCAGGAGTAATTCCTGAGTGCAGAGCCAGGAGAAACCCCTGAGCACTGCCGGGTGTGACACCCCCCCAAAAAAAAAGAATTATAGCTAGAGCTTGGGGACTGAAAATTCTCTGCATTCAATTTTTTTTGTTGTTTAAAGATGATAATCTTTAAGGCAGTCAAACATATCTTACTACCGACCTTTAAATAACAGAGCTGTCCTTTCAGTTTCCATGTTCCTGCCTAAATTTAAACAGACATGAAGATTTAGTTCATAGATGATTTATTCGTTCTATGTGGGTGGAGCAATGGAAGACATTACAGTAGTGGAGACACTAGGCCAGTGATGGAAGAATTGTTTTCACTGTGAATAATGAGCAATGGAAGACTTTACAATAGTGGAGATACTAGGCCAGTGATGGAAGAATTATCTTCACTGTGAATAATGTTGTGTGGGGATGCAGCCCTCAGAAAAATGTGTCCAACTAGGAAGTAGCCCTTGTTTTCTAAGCAGGATCTTTAGATTCCATCACCCAATATATTAATACTCTTAATTTAAAACATTACTTTATAGTGTTTTATGAATATATTAGCAGTAAATAATTAATATTTTCCTGCCCCTCAAGGTGTTGCAGGTGTGGTTGAGGTGCCTGGCTGCATTGGCAGGTGGCAGACAGGAGTAAGCTTGTTTACACCCAGTGTTCTGCCCTGTGGGCCCTGGATGGTTGATGGTCCGACATAGAAAAAAAAGACTGGGCCCCCTGGGATGAACCCAGAGCCACAGCAGAGCCTAGCAAGCTAACTTTAGTGTATTCAATATGCCAAAAATAGTAACAATAATGTACCTCATTCCCAACGAATGGCAACGTTACTGGCACCTTTTCGAGCAAACCAAACAATGGGAAGACAAGTGATACAAGTGAATTAATATTTTGGGACGACACCTAGAGGTACTTAGGGCTTACTCCTGGCTCTTCATTAGGGGATCACTCATGGTGGGTGTTGTGGTTATATGGAATTGAGCCCCAAAGTGAACACATACAAGGCAAATGCCCTAACCACTGTCCTATATCTCCAGCCCTATATTAAGTTGTATTTAAAATATTTACTTTGATTTATTTTATAATCACCTAAGAACTATAAACAAATAGGTTTGTTTAATATTATGACTCACTATATTTAAGACAGCAAAGTAGTTATTCCTTATTAATAATAGTAATTAACTGAATTTGTCTCTAAGCATTACAATAAAAATAATCAGTCCCCTTTTTCTTAGGAGGTTTTCCCACTCCTTGTTAAGGGCATATATATATAATAGTCAAGTTTGAGGAGCACTGCTGTCGTATACCTATCTTTAAATTTCAGAAAATTTACCTTGCATTATTTTATCAGTTTTATAACAGAAAAACCACAGGCATTTAAACCTCATTTTTGTAAACTGGTGCCTTAATTTTGTAAACTGGTGCATCTTACAGGGTTACTGTGAGAATGGATAATGTATTTGAAGACTATAGACTGTACCAAATGAGTAGCTTATTTGTCATTTGCTATTTCTTATATATAAACTGTATCCCAATATATTTTAAAGAATCATAGATGACTCCTCATGAAGGTGGATAATGCACCAAGAGGTGAGAGTCTTGAAGAAGTTGATGGGTATCATTAAGTATTACTAAGGCATACAGAAATAAGACAGGAAAAGTGATGCATCAAAACAATTAATTTTCACTCTTCATTTTCAACTTTCTAGAAAATTAGGTGAACCTAGGGGTTTGGTGATTAAGTTAGAAGACAATATTTAAATTCATGGAGGTCACCTTCTAGTCAAGAGGTTTCATTAGTCTTTTCATGCCAGTTCCTGTCCAGGAATCTTTACACTACTGCTAGCATTGATCTACCCTCACCTCCTCCATCATAAAGCATATACGCAAGTCCTGTAAACCCCCAAACTAGATGGATTATTCCTTGGGCTCTTCCTTAACACCTTACTCATGTATTTTTCTGCTAATTTGTAAGCTCCCATGGCACTCATGAACCATAACTTTTAGTTGAATAGTATACAAATATTTTATTTCTCTTTGTTAGATTATAAAGAATAAAATGGGCTGAAATCATTGACTTCACACATGTAATGTTGAGGAAAATACGGTATTTTCTGAAGAATTAAAATATATTCAGCTATGCTGACTCTGAATTTTATGGACAAACAAGATGTACATTTTCTGGATTAGAGAGCTAAGGGTTAAGGTGCATTTGGTCAACTCTGTTTAGATTCCCAGTGCCACAGAGTCCCCTGAGCACCTTGGAGTGTGCCCTGGGTGAACCTCCGCACTGCAGGACTTCACCAACACTATGTGCTTGGGCTCTGCATACCTGGCTAACTTGACACAGTGTCATATGAGATGTGGTGATTTCCACAGAAGCTGGGTAGATACTGATTTTAATGTGGGGTAGGGGAAAAAGGTGAAGAACTTTAGACAACCGTAAAGATCCATTTGTGAGCTTTGGATGGGACAAGGAAAATATCCAAATTTTCCTTCTGTTTCCCCAAAGTGATTTAATATCACTAATGCTGGAACTCCTATTTCCTATACCAAGAGAATTAATATATTGAGGATTTTTCTGGCCTTTTTGGTGAAACCTATCATTGAGGAATCTCAGACTAGACCGAGAATACAATGTATTTTGAATGTAGAGAACTGCTTAAAAATGAACCAATACACGGTACAAAGAAGACACACTGGGAAACCAAGAGAAGATTTTTTTTTTTAATTATTCCTTCATATTCAAACTTCACAAACAGTGTGAACTTGTACAATACCTCGGAAAGTGAAACTTACAAAAAAAGTGCTGGTAACATTTAAAAAAAAAACAACAAAAACCCCAAAAAACAAACATCATTCTTAGCAACATCAATTACTCTTCCACACAAAACAGAAACCTTGTAAAATTTATTTTCGTATTTTTAAGGCGTAATACTTCCGTATAAAGTATATGCAAGAGATAAAACTTCACAGTATTCCAAAATGTCACAATAATAATAATAATATAATAGTATAATGAAGCGCTACAGTTAATTTTTCTTTTTTTTGAATGTTTTTTTTCCTGTTTAAATAACAAATACAAGTCACAGGTAAATATACGTGAGAAAAAATACGAGGCTAATATTAAATGGCAGGTAAGGATACTGTCACTGTAAGAAAAAACTGGCAGGATGTGTGTATTTAGTCTATATTTTAAAGCACTTGATAGAAAAGGCGTATGCAAGGTTTTTCAAAAACAACTTTTGTTTGTTTGATAACTGACAACAATTTAAGAGTATAATGAGAAAAAAAAAAGGAACAAACTCCCTCTCAAAACTATTGACCTGCTCATCCCGAACCACGTCTATCTTGATGAATGTATGGATATATGTGTGCAGACTTAAGTTTCTATTGTACATAGATTGATACACGGTGTTCCTGCCCACCTGCAAAATTTGGAGGGTATAGTCTCTGCAGTCATTGAGCCCAGGTTTTTCTTGGGAAATCATTCTTTTCGATTTAAAGCTCTTTTTTCCTTTGTCTCGCCCTTTTTCCAAACTCTTCCCCAATTCCCAGGTCGTCAGTCTGAAAAGACAATCTGGTTAGAAAAGTTGCCCTCCTTTCAAAATTCGCTGGGAAATAGAAACTGCAAAAACAATAACACCCACACAGACATGGAAAATACCACTTGGACGAGTGAATATGTTTGTGCAAGTGTGTGTGTGTGTGTGTGTGTGTGTGTGTGTGTGTGTGTGTGTGTGTGTGTACAGTAGCAATTGCAAAAAAGGGACCATATTCCTTTCCATACTAAGATACAATGTGATAAGAAACATTTTCGTGCAGGGAATAGGGTTTCTTCGAATCTTATCACAACACTGTGGTGGGAAAATCAGGAAATGGATTCACCTTTCAGCAGTCACCACAGTAAACTTCATTGAGAACACACATGCCCAGCGCTCTGGCCTGTGCATATGTGCATGTTAACAGCTAGCCATTCAGCCAACAGGTAACAGAAAGACAGCAGATAGCAAAACACATCAATAAGGTGCTCAAAGAAAAGGTGGCACCCACTCTTCGAATGGATGGCCACGTTAAGGTGCTTCAAAAGTTTTTTTTCTTTTTTTTCAGTTTTTATTTCAAATGTTAAGAGAGTACTGATTTGCACATGGTAGTTCTGAGCCAGGCCAAGGGTTTTGAGATTTCTGACATCTTCCATTCAATAGGGCTTTCACTGTAGTCATTTTGTTCAGTTTCCGGTGGGTGACTTGAATTTAAAATTTTGTTTCTTTATAGCCAAAACTGAAATCAAATTAACATGATGAAAAGAAATAACAGATGAAATGGTATAGAACATTACTGCATTCCCATTAGATCAAGATGGTTTCGCCCATTTTTCCTCTTTCACTAATACTGTTCCTTTTTTTCTTTGTTACAATCTATTCCTTGTGAACATACGGAAATGACCAGTCACTGCAAATGGCTGTTTTTATTTTTTGTGATCTGTTGCAAGAGTCCAACCTTATTTCCTCTGCTGCTGTTTGTGTAGCATCTGGTTTGGTAATGAGCATCTGGATTTAAAATGAGCATCTGATTTTGTTATGTGCATGTGTGCATATATGCACATATACACACTGATACATGTATAATATATACACTATATATATGGAGATATATATAGGAAGTGTGTATACATTTATACATAATATAGTGTATATTGTTTCAACTGGAGATAAACTGAACTGGGTTCAGACACTAGCACATGTTTATCTTTTCCCTGCCCCCCACTGTACATTTTAAACAGTCTGGAGCATCCATTTATTTTTTTAAAGTGCATTTTTAATGCAGAATAACTGTAATCCACTGATTTCTTAGAAAACATTTTGATGAGAAAAATCTGACAGTTCTCAGCCCCAAGCAAGAGAAACCTGGGTTTGCTCGGGCGAGGGGCTGACGTGGCAGTGCCAGGCTTGTGCCTGAGTGATTACTGGGCATTCTGGACTCCGGGCACCTTAGCAGCAGCGGCAGCAGCACCTAGATGAGAAGGCATAGATAGAAAAGGAAGAAGAAAAGGCCAGATGAGAAAGGAGAGTCTGTGGTGTGTTTCTAGGTGGAAACCGTTAACTGCATGAACGTGTGCATTTCCTGCCTGGCTTCAGCTAAAGAGATGGCGTCTAGTTTCTTACCCACACTTGCCACCAACCTCCTCACATTTGCCTACACTCAAGCATTGCCCAGGTGTCCCCACATTTTGAGGCTGACTTCCAGGTCAGCTTCCTGTGGGTATGTTAGTGCCAGCATCGAGCAGGAATAAGGCACCAGAGAAATCAAAATATTACAAAAAGATGCAAAACCCCATTTCAAAGAGCCTCTTCCGTTAAGTCGTTAAATATATTGCATGTAACACCAATCATTTGTGTGTACTTAAAGTGTGTCAAATAGTCTCTGAAAGAGACATGAGGCCCTTCAGCACCAGAGATCTTTAGGAATGCACCCTTTGTCTGAACACACCTGCTCCCTTACCCCGAGGCCTACCCCAGGCCGCACACAAAAGCACCAAATATGGAGAACAAGGCTGCTTGCCATTGCTCACCTCATTGTTGAGAAAAATCACAGAAGTTTATGAACGAAAATTTTCAGGAATTTTTCAAAAAAGCAAATGGGTGCAGGCTGCCATGTATGTGGTTATACATTGATATGAATGTTCTAAGAGCATTGAAGGAGTGGAAATAATTTTATTTTATGGGGACAGGTGTGGGAGAATGTGCTAGACAGAAATTACATCCCAAACCATGGCTTAAAGCTTCCACTAACACTTTCACTGCACCCTTGTGTTTGCTTAAAAAAATCTGTATAAAGGAAGAAAATCACAATGATAAAAGGAAAGAATGAAGGCACATGATTTTATTCGGTCCCACAATCCTTCATGAAAATCATGTTTAGCTAGTGTGTGTGTGTTGTGTGTACATGCATGCACAAATAAAATGGGAATTCAAGAGCCATTGGGGTAGGAGTCCAAGCAAAGTTGGGAAAGAAAAATGAGAGAATGTAGAGACAGAGAGAAGGAAAAAGCAGGTAGAAAAGAGAGGCCTCTCTTCAGTTTTCTGTCATTGACAGTCTCAAGATTTGGCTGCTTTAGGGTCCAGAATGGAATTCTTTTGTGTTGTTCTAAACAGTGCCCCAGTTAAATATCTCCAGTTAATCATGTTACAGCTTTTCATGTTTCCCTTTTCCCTTCCCTCCAGCCAAATGATTTTCTTTTTCTAAAAAAAAATCACAGTTTTAAAAAAATTATTTTTTCAATGTTGAAAAAATATGGAAAAGCTATTGAACAGCCATAGGGCACTCTGCCTCTCCATCTTCACAGTGAGCAGATGGATGGACAATTCACAGAACCAAAGATGAGGCAAGCAAGATCCCGTTTGCTAGACAGCCCCTTGCGCAGGCTTCCCAGAAAGGCCTTCCCAGCACCTATGGGACATTTCTTTCAATGAAATCTCCCTGGACCCCATCCCATGCATGGAACGTGGGCTGTTGGGAAAGGCAATGCCTTTGGGAGAACCAAGGCAACAGGAGGGTGGTAGAAGACCTCAAGGCGCACCACCTTTATGCCTCTCTTTGTATCAGAGTTGGCCTCCAATCCTTAGGAAGGCAATGACCCAAGAGAAGGAGGCAGGGCCAACAGGCTGTGTCATACAATAAAGGACTATGGACAGTGGGATTTCAGAAACAAATTGAACTTTGGTTTTCCAACATTTTTCAAACCATAAAAATTAAAGCAGGGTTTCAGTGGCTTCGATCATCCAACGGCTGTTATATTTTTCTCATTTGGCAAGGCTAAGGCGGGGGAAGAGAAAAGGGGTTTCCCATAATTGGTCGAAGACACAGGGGTGTAAAATGCTTCCACACTTAAACTCACAGTCCAGTGTTTTTGACATTTCATAAATAGCTTTTTTTTTCTCTAAAAAAAGAATAAAACAAGAACAATTCCTTTACTTACTCATCTGAAACAAAATAAACAGCAGTGGGTACAAACTTCTTCTTGTAACAATTACAAAAAACAACAATATAATCCCAACTTTTAACACGCATCTTGAATCAGTTATTTTTTTTTTTTAACCTCAAAACTGCAGCATATCCTTAAGGGCAAACTTTTCGATTAGTTTTTTTTTTCTTTTTTTTTAAATAATATCTTCACCAAAAAAACAGTCTTGTACCAATAAAATGCATTCAAAAATAGAAAATATTACACAACAAAAATATGTATCCTTCCTTTCCAAAAAAGATTCTTCACAAAAAAATGTAGAAAAAATTCCAACAATTTTTCTCCTCTCCTAAACATTAACTTTCAGTCTAGGGCACAATTATTTATTGATTTAAATGTTTGTTTTTGCATAAAACATGGAAGATGCAAAACAATGACTGTATTAGGCTTGTGAAATTACATCCACTCCCACCCCTAGTCAAACAAAACAAAAACAGAAAAACCCAGCAAACATTAAATAAATGATACAAGTCAACTGGCTCGGAAAAATATCTCTGTCCTTCATTTTACGGTGCATTTGTATGGGCTAACTGGCTCTGTTGATATCTGGGAATGCTGAAGAAGGGAGATCAGGCTGGAGTCAAGAGGTTCTTTAGCAATGCTGTTGTTATGGGCCAGTTACAGGCTCCCATGTTTCAAGCCGTCTGCTGCAAATCCTCAAGGAGAATTCGCACGTGAGCATGACCACATGTTCACTGTACACATATCTCTAGACAGGCCACTTTCTCAAGCATTGACTTCATTGGGGCTTTTTCTTTCTCTCTTTCTTTATTCCTTGTGCCCCCTTTCAAAATGAAGTGTAAGCATAGAATCAAATCTACTGATCAACTCTAGAGGATTTTTCTTCATAGTATCCTCGTGTTCAGTAAACCTGTTGAGGCATTAGAATAATGACAAAAATCTCAGCTCTCGACTAAATGTCTTGTTTTCCCATTTCCACTGAACTCAGGTTTTTTCCTTATTTTTTCTCAGCATGGTGGATTAAACATGTATTTTTCTTATTTGTTGGTATTTATTCACATGGGATGTATTTTGTATGTGTATTCAATATAAGTATTTATTTTTTTCCCTGCTGCTTTTATGGTTGCTGGTTTTTTCTTTGTGTTTTGTTTTGTTTCTGATATTTTAAACAGTGAAATATGTCCAATTTTATTTCCAGTGCATTAAACAAATTTTAAGTTAAAAGAAGAAAAAAAAACCCTCACCCTTTGAAAGAAATAACTGATAAAAATACAATATAACAAGATCAGGCATCGCCAAAAATAGAATGATGTGCAACCTCAATGACATCAAAGAAAAACAAACAAACAAGATTTATAGAACACAAGCATGAAGGAGCCAAGAACTATAACCCCACTATCATGTGACTGGAAAGCACTGGTTAAAAAATAGGTAAGGCTACTCTTAGATTTTTAACTCAATATAGTTAACCACTGCTCCTCTGTCTTTTCCTTCAACTCTAATCCTTTACTCACTAGTTCCTTATATCTTTAAAAATGAAAAAAAACTTATTTTTATGTTTTTGGTCTACAGTAGAATTACATATTAATAATAAAATAAAAGGTATTTCATTAGCAGGTTGGTACTGCATCCACATAGGGAAAACAGAAAAAAGTACTTGTAGACATATCAAATGGACATTATTATTATAAAAATAAACACAAATACAAAAGAAATTACAACCAGGGCAACAGACTCAACTGAAAGCAAATGTAGAAAGATATATTTTGGATGACACAAACTTCTAAAAAAGCTATGCCCTAGAACAACAGCCTCCAAATCTTTCCCATAATTTTCACCTTTCCATAGGATAACTCAAGATTCAAAATGAAAATGGAAACAAGATGAAAATGAAGTGGACAGGTGGTTCAGCCAGTCAAAGCGTTCAAGTTATCTCAGTCAACCTGGTGCTACAGCAGAGTCACCGACGGTATCTTATTTTTAATTTTGGAGGAGTTTACTGCCTACCAATAAAGAAAGAAACCAAGACAACAAAAAATTCTTCTGGTAGCATGTAATATATGAGATGAAATACCATTCTGATAATGAAGACTTGGCAGCAAGGAGGGAAAGAGAAGAAATGAGAAATAGGAAAACTTTGGATACCACCTCCCTTTTTTTTTTTCCTCCTTTCGTTGGTTTCCTTCTCTTTTGAATACCCTTTAGGATTATCTACAGGGTCCAATGTCCTCTAGGTAGAAGCAAATAGATAAAAGCCTAGTACTTGATATCATGTTTATTGGCTTTCTGAAGGAGCCCCTCTCTCAACGCCCTACGTATCTGAAAATGCGGAGGAGGCCTGAAATTTTTGTCACAGAGGCCCTGCGCGCTAATCATTCCTATATGAGGGCTAGCCCATACTGACAGCTCAGTGTGGCCAAAAAGGAAGGAAAAGAATTCTAAGAACTGAGACTGGAAATCGACGTGTATGAAGTTTTTTAATTGTTTTCTCAGAAAGAAAAGGAAGTTGAAATAGTCAGAAAATAATGCTTTTGGTTTCTTTTAAATTCAAACTGTCCTTTGTTATCCTCTCAGATGCCCTAGTTTAAAACAGAGTTTACAATCTAGTGCAAATATCATCAAATCACAGCATTCCAGGAACAAGATCCTATCTCTTCATTTAAGTGACTATTATCCCTTCAGACCTCCTTAGAAGACTGGGGGTTAAGGTCCAAAAGAAAACAAATAAAAAAGCAAAATTGAGCAAATTATTAAGAGTACTTGTTACAAGAAAGGCACTAGCACAACAGATCAGCCTCACACATTTCCTTGACCTGAACACGGACACTTGGTTCACTCAAGCAAATGCAACGGAATCCAGACTGATTTTTGCAATACTTGATTCATTGGAGTTATCTGACTTCCCTGTGGACACTGGTAGATCTGGCCACACAGAGCTTTGATTCTGTCTGTGTTCATGTTACCCTATGTTTCATCAGTGATCCTTGTTTGGTTCTAAGTGATTTAGCCCACTCTATTCCATGAAATTATCTTTCTCTCCATCAGTCTCCAGGTCATGAATCTATTAGTGACTAATTTACAGTGTCAAGTACTACTGTTTATTTTATTCCTATCATTTTTTAAACATCAGAACAAACTCCATGTCATAAAGACGGTTCCGCAACTCCTCTAAAAACAAGTCTCTTGTAAATATCACTGCGAACAGAATGAAAGCCAAAGTGCATCCCCTGACCACCAAAGCATATCCCTGGAGCCCGCTGTCTAATTTCCATCTGGGAGAGAAGAGGAGATTAAATCTTTGGTGACAAAGCTGGAGTGGGAATACAAGATGAAAGGACAAAGTTTTCCCAAGGCTTCCAGAAGAGTATCCTTGGACAGTAAATATGAACATATTTTCAAAGGTCAATTATGTTTTTCCATAACTTTGGTTTGATTCAGTCAATATACTCTTAGTGCTTACCCAGTACACATCTCTAAGTACCTGTTAAGACCTCTAGGTTTAGAGTTTGTTTTTAAAAAATAGAGACACTCCTTGGAGTACTTATGGGATTGCTTATATTCCATCTAAAAGCTTTCGATGGATATCTTATGACAGGCAACGTTAACCGCTTTCTTGAAAGAATTTTCTTTTTAATTTGGAATATGGTGGACCTGGATAAATGCTAAGAGGCAGAGATGGGCACCATCATAAGCAACTGTGGGAAAGGTTTCGCCTGGATGTTCTCCAGGCTTCACCTGAGCATCTTCTATTTGATATCCTCAATGTGTTAGTTTCAGAGAAATTCAACACTAGTCATCTGTATGACCCTTACTCAACCAGAACCTTGAGAGTTGTCACTTTGGATTCTGAAAGAACCTTTTTGCATCTTCACTCTTGGGTTATTCTTTTTTTATATGATTAATTGCTTTTTATGTGGTAAAGACTTCTTTTTTTAATAGTTACTAAGACACCATCAAACTCTATTTCTAAGATTGAAAGCGGCAATAAAAATAAATCCAATAAAGAAAACTGGGGGGTAAACCCCCCAAAAGATCAAAACTAAACTTTAGGCACTGTTAAGGTCTTTTGCTTTACTATAGGATAGCCTATGATGGAGCGGTCATCCAATCCTCCTCCAACTTCAAAGATGTACTAGCTTGTTTCAAAATAAACCTTTCACCTCACTGTTTTTCAGTGTTTATTGCACTGTCCCCTTACTGTCATCTTAAAGGATTTTACCACATGCATGGCCTTCCTCTTTGGTTAGCCTGATCTAGGTTACATGTTCAGGCTGAAAATATACCCAATATTGACAAGGTTATGTTTTTGGGAAAGGAGAATAAACCACTGCCCTCTGTCACACTGGGATGTGCATCAGCAAAGACAGTTGGTGGTGAAGGCCATGGTCACTAGCTCCTTGTCATATTGGTTGGCTTTTTCACCATCACAACTCTTACTGAAAGCTCAGTTGGAGATAACATTGGGCAAACTTCTCCTTATATGTTTCCCATTTACTGTATTAACCCAGTTTCTTTTTTAAAAAATAAGAAAACATTCTACCAGCACAGCAGTTTCTAGGTCTGATCAGGTCGGCATATTTCATAGCTTCTTATACCAACTCTACTAAGATCAAGTACCATGGAAATAACACTCCATTTCTGTGATGATTCTAAGTTGTATAACTTGCTTCTTTCTTTCCCATACCCACACACCCTTTCCTGGCACAAGTAAATACATTTCAGTAGTGCAATGCAGTGCAGTCATATTTAGTGCAAAAAAAAAAGCCTTAGAACAGACCCAAGCTCAACCCTAAGCAGCTCAACAGCTCTTACTAAAGGTTACTAGTGCCGCAAAAGAGGGAAATTCAATCTTTACCTCACACTTCAGTGAGTCATTTCTTTTGTTGCTCCATTTGCTTTAGCTCGAAGGAGAGAAACAACTAGGTTGCACCTATGTATTATTCTGTAACACATTAAGCCAATAGACAGAGAATAAAGGGATGTAGTTGAGTTGAAATGAGGGGTAGTATTTAGAAGAGAAAAATAGTAATTTAATGTAAAGGTCAGTAGTGGTTCTTATTGAATGGTTTTCATCATATCAGACGGCTCTAATGATAAAGGGAATGGGTACATAAAAGATAAAGCTTTTCTGTGACCCAAAACAGGATCCTAAATTTAACAGTACTGTGTGTTTATTTTTGAATAGTGTAATCAATTACTCCTCAAGGGTTTTGGGTAGCAACCACAACTTAGCAAAAATAAATAGGGATGCTTGGAGAACTCACTTTTTTCACACCGACCTCCTCTCTCACACTTCATTTCACTCCCATCCACTGTTATTTTCTGAGGACTCATAAATACAGATCTACAATCACAGAAATTCTCAAGACCCCTCGTAGTATGATAAATTAAAACTGGTACTAATAGCTCCATGACATATCAACAGTGCAGTTATAAATAGGAAAGTGAATTATTACTTCAAAATTAAGCATGTATTGTATCTTTTTTTTTGTATTACTATGTCAGATAAAAACAAAGGATACAGCAGGTTAACTTAGGGAGCTTACCTCTATCATGCTTAACAGTAATCTAGAATTGATTTGTGATATGGCAGTAGTGAGCTCCTCTGGAGAAATAGTGAAAGTGGCAAATAACAAATATTAAAAGTTTTGCATATCATAATCCTCGGAAGCAGTCTTTTCAGCTTGCCTGGCCTCTGTTCCTTAAAAACAAATCTGCTTGTTATCTCCCACCCCTACACACAGGATAAAGTCTCAGATGCATCAATATGTAGTTTAGAACAGATTCTAGAACCAAAGGCATTTGGTATAGTGGGGGCCAATACCCACTAATTGCTTAAAACACAAAGGTACTTTCTCCATGCTATCAAGTTCTTGCCTTTGTTTGCTGTTATGAGGATTACTAAGAGCTCTGCTTTTATTTACACTGAAAACCACAATTCTGTCAACAATAGTAAAAAAGATGACTTCAATTAACTATATGAAAGTTAACTTTAATTTATATTTCAGCATACCCTCAAGAAAAGAGAGGTTCAGCTCAATGGAACTAAAGAAGAAATTTAACAGTTAAAAATGCTTTAAGATTTCTCTCCGTCATGAATACAAGAGGGTTCAAATCAAAGGTTGTCCCCTAATAGACTAGGGGGTAGAATGACCAGCCTTTATTTTTTCTTTCCCCCTCAAAGAGCTCCTGTCAGTGAATAGACACAAATACTTTAGATTACGTAGAAATCTTGTATCAACTTTGAATGTTGTGTGTGTGTGTGTGTGATTGGATGTGTGTGCTGTGTGGTGGTGGTGGTGGGGGGGGTTCTCTCTACACATACTCTGCTCTGTCTTTGAGCAGACTGGATATAGGAGAAGGTAAAGGTTTCTGCAGTTTCTCTCCAAGGGCTTGATAGTACTTAGAAGTCTTAAATCACAAAGAAGCAAGGTTGTCTTACCAATTCTTTAGTCTACAATAGAACATAGAACGAGATGGCCAAGAATGGTTGAAGGTGAGTGGTATTCTTTCTCTGGTAAGCCTGGGAATTGGCTTTAGGAATTCAGAAAGGTATCAAATTTAGTCCCATCACATTAACCTGCTCTCCCTCTTTGTATTTCCTCAGTTCACTTAATTAAAATTGTAATTATTTTAAAGAGTGAGCTAAGAATGCAAATTATAGCACAAAAGACAGGTTATAAAAGGTTGTCAGGCTATCTATAAAGTGAGTTGAGTTGAAAACAATATGCTTTCAAACGAAGCACTACAATTTCCTTTTAAAAAAAGTTTCTAATTTTTTTTTTTCCTTTTTGTGGTGGTGGGGTTTGAGATGGATGGAGTCCTGACAACACGATGCCCATTCCCTCTGTGACCGTCACTTCCCGTGCCTGGCTGGGGAGAGGAGAAGCAATGGAGTAGTGACTGTTTCTCTATTTACAACCTTAAGATCACATACAGTTTTGAAATTAACAGAAAATGAATTTAAACAATTTCAGAAACCTAATGATGGACTGAATTGGCATCTTAGCTACATCCGTTCCTGGGTGTTCTACTGTATATTAATAAGAAACATCCAAGGAGGATTTTAAATAAAATGAATTTATTCTCAGCCTTAAGAAATCTGAGGAGGGAAAAGGACTTGTAGTATAAAATGCATGACCTTCATCTACACTCAATTTTCATTCTTTTTTAGACCTGTCAGGTTAGGTAAATAGGGTTGAGGGTTTTGTTGTTATTGTTTTTAAGTCATAATTTCCGTTTTAGCTAGCCCACACTGAAAGTTTTGAGAGTTCTCTTATCAGAGCTCTCCCGTGCTACTAAAACAGAAAGATGTGATTTTATGGCAAAAGAAGATTCCTTAATAAAGTAGAAAGGCAGAACTTTCATTCTAAGAAGAGAGTAACTATGGTGGGGTTAGGCAAGTACTTGACTGATGCCTATAACCACAGACAGTAGCAAATTGAATAGTCAAAATTATTTAAGATCTTGAAAAGAAAGAGATAAAGGGAAGCAAACAAATAAACAAAACAAGACTACTAAAATACACATTCCTCCAGTTTTAGGTTTCTAAAAATAATAATTATGCATATATCAAGGTTTACAGATAGCAAACAACTGTTTTAATGTGTAAAAGTATTATCCCTTTGCTTTATTATGTTAGTTTCACTTTCTTTGAAGGAATTGCATCTGTGCACACTTGTCCTAAAGTCCAGTGCAGAAAATAAACTGGTTTGTACCAGTCTCAATCTCAGAACATTTCCTAAACTATATTTGCAAATGCTAAAACTACGTATCTGTAAAATGAGATGCAGACTCTATGAAATGCATTGTGGGGGTGGGTGTGGAGTGGGGGAGGAAGGGAAAAATATGAACTTTCCTATCCTCCCAATATACACTATAATATTTCTGACCATTATTTTGCTGCATTAGTTTATGTTAGAGTTACTGGTGCTCCTGACAGGTGTTAGCTTGGAGAAGCAGGAGGCTTTGAAGCAATAAGAAATTCACACTCTGGAGTTCTCTAGAATTTTAAACAGGATTAAGACATTAATCTCAAATAACTCAGAGGTTGTGGGGAGAAATCCTGGGTCTTGGGGATTCTCAGAAAATAAGCCAGAGCAATATCAAGCAAGTATCCTGGAGAAAACTTGTGATTAACTGGACCAAACGGGACTTACTACAGCCAGATCCTCTCCTAGTCCTCGTTATACTTTAAATGATAGTGTTTATGATTTGAAAGAGTTTGATTGTTTTCAGAATTCAATGCACAAGGATAAGAATACTTTGGATAAAGAAACTTTTAAAAGAGTTAGGAGAAAACAGAATGGACAAAGGAAAAAGAAGGAAGAACATTGACTGGGAGAACATAGAAGATGGAGATGATACTTCCAAATGACATGAAAACAGCTTTATGAAATGTTTCCCTACTATATGAATCTAGATCAATCTAGATCAATGACTAGAGATCAATCTAGATCAACAACTAAGTCAATGAGTCAAGGGTGACCTTGAACTTTCTCTATTTCATTGTTCTCTATAGCATATGGTGGTTGGATTGATATTAAAGCTGAATCAAATCTCAAGTCAAATTAAGAATACATTTCTTGATATTAGATGTTGATTTTGTTTGATAATGGGTTAAAGAAAGTAGCCTCCTGTGCATTCAAGACAGTCAGTCCTCCAAATGCCAGAATATTGTACAAAAATGTCTGGGGGAAGCTAACAAGTGGCCCTTTATTATTTTATTTAAACATATATTGTTTTTGTTAAAAAATCTCTGGCTACAAAATGGCTTCAAAATGGGGCAGGAGCGATAGTCCAGCAGGTAGGGCATTTGCCTTGCACATGGCCGGCCCGGCCCGCCCGGGTTCGATCCCTAGCATCCCATATGGTCCTCGAGCACCGCCAGGAGTAATTCCTGCTGAGTGCAGAGCCAGGAATAACCCCTGAGCATCGCGGGTGTGACCCAAAAAAGCAAAAAAAAAAAAAAAAAAAAAAGGCTTCAAAATGTGGGGGAATCTGTTCATTTCTTAGTAAATTATAGCACAGAGCTCAAAACTAATCAATAATCAATCATTTTTTAAATTTTGGCACCTGCAAAAGGAATCCTACTATTTGTTCTTTGCAAAATGTTTGACCAGAAGTGGCTTTACTTGCTTTAGAAGAGTTACTAAGTCTTGAGAAATTGTCTTAAATACTTTTGACATGTTATCCACTTTTAACTACAGTATTTCTGTAGTTCTCCTAATAGGTAACTATGTCACTTGGCCTAATATTAACAATCAACATCAACATTGACAAGTCTTTTATCTTCCTCAGAAATGGTGTACTCATACCAGGAATTTGAACAGTGCAATATTTAAGAGAAAAAAAAACCAGAAAATATTTTTCCCTTTGTCTTTGGCCAAACATGAAGACAAAGGCACTGATGACCTCAGCTAGTTTAGCTGACATTTAAAACTGTGACTCAGGTCCTCCCACTCTCAAAAGAATATCGATAACTTTTAAAACCTGAAGGTGCAGTGAAGATGTTTATTCCTGCCTACAAGTCTCAAATTTATGAACTCATCCATGTCAATGTTCTTCAACAATATGAAACTTAGAGAAAAGACCAGTTTGAACCCGAAGGATGGCAGGAAAATGAGTGCTCAGGTGTGATAAGTATTAGGGTCATGGGATGATAATGAAAAGCAGTAATTTAGTCTCAAAGGCAACAAAGAGAAAGGGTTAGGAAAAGGAAGAGGAAAATTGATGAAGCTGATATAGTTTCAATATTGTGCAATCACTGGAAAGAAGAAACAACAATTTCACTTAAATCTCAATTCACGATCTAGATACACTTAGGAGAAACAATTCTGCTATGAGTCTTAATATTAATCCCTTTAAAATATGTGAGAGAAGATAATTCCTTAATTAGTACAAGAGGAGGGTTTTGACTGGAGCTTGGGTTAAGGGGGCAGATGGAACAACTCATTTAGAAACACGGAAGAACAGAATGGGATTTTTTTTTTAAAAAGGGGAAAATGTATTAGGAAAGATGAAAGGAAGGAATTGGTGTTATTCATACTGAGAAGTCTTACTAATGGTGTGGAAGAGTTTTCACACTGAATATTATGAACAGCTGTTTTCTTTTGTCCTGAACATAGAACAAAGGGGACGAGACTGTTTTAGGTACCCAGGATGGATATAAAGTTTGTGTGATCAAGGGATTTCCAGACATTGAGGGAAGCTGAAGAAACTCTTACCTAAAATATTATTTGAAATTATTTTTTATTAGGTAGATAGGCAACCTTGATTTCTGAGGTTGCCCTGATGGTGAGATTAAAGAAGAAAGGCCCCAAATCTCTCTCTTTCCAGACAAATGGAGATGTGAGGGCCAGTTACCAAGAACCATCATTTCATGGATTTTGCAGACTGAAAAATGAAAGCTATGTTTCTGAGTTCTGTTTCTGTCAGCATGTTCAAGAAAAGTTCCTCAAACTCTGGCTTTACTTATTATGAAATCTTCTAGAGAAATGAACACTATATTACCAAGCTGCCTCCAGGGATGCATTGAAGATGAGTTAAAAAAAATTGTCAGAGTATTGAAAGCAGAAAATATTAAAATCAATGTTTAAAAATACAGCTGGGACAACTAGACACTTCATTGTTTTATGCTTCTCACATAAGGAGCTCCTTGAAATGAAGCTTATAATTGTTGGTCAGTTTATATGGAGGTGAAGCAGCCCCTTGGCCATAGTTTAAAAAGCAAATACAGACAGTGACAGCCCAAGAGGAAAAAACCACAAATACATTCATATGCACTTCTTTTTGCTCTTCAGTACGTAGAAGTCAACTAAACAAGATCACTTTGAACATGAACCTCTTGTATCAGTCACACCAAAAAAGTTTTCACTTTCCTACATTTGCTAAGTCTGAGCATAAAAAATACCTAAAATCCTGTAAAGACAATACTGAAGCTGATAATATAAAAAAAAAGCAAACTAGAGCAGTCATGATTATGAAATGCACCAGATTAACTGCAGCAGGTTGGTGGTGGGTGATAAATGCAAAGAAATAATATTTCAATCAACTCATGATAATAGGCAGATTCGAAAAGGTAAAATGAATATAATGTAATATATATTTCAATATAGAGTTGT
Organism: Cryptotis parvus; assembly: GCA_021461705.1. Taxonomy (NCBI): domain Eukaryota; kingdom Metazoa; phylum Chordata; class Mammalia; order Eulipotyphla; family Soricidae; genus Cryptotis; species Cryptotis parvus. The sequence goes on from JAJIBD010022040.1 coordinate 154,662, forward strand.
TATATATACTGTGTATGTTCTAGGTTTCAGAAATACTGCAATGTAGTGTACTATACTTAAGTAAGCATACCTAAATAAAACTCATATTCTTCCACAAAAGTCACTAGTACTGTTAATTAAAAAAACCAGAAAATCCTCATTTCTTCCAGTAAAAAGAAATATCTACTGTTACAGTCACAGACTTTTTTTTTTGGATATAGAAAGACAATATAAATTTTAAAAAAATAATAGCAACAAAAACTGCAACAATAAGTAGCCTTACTTAGTGGGGGAGGGAAAGTCACCAAAATAGAAGAGGAAAGAAAATGTCCTCTGAATTCTGTAAATTAGCAGAAATAATCTACATGTCATAAAAATAATAAACCATCTAGTAAAAAGAAGGGCATGGGAGTGAGAGAACAATCCGACATTTCCAGGCCACCTTTCAAAGTCAGCTACGAGAGCCAGGCTTACTCATTCAGAATATTACCTAAGAGCGGTAGTCTATGTGAATGTTTGAGATGGGCAAAAGCCATCAGACCTTAGAGATTACCAAAAATTATTCCCCCAAGAATCTATTGGTTTACTAGACATGGTAAACAACCTATTCCTGGAAAGATTTCGCAAAGGCCACATTGGTTTCAGGAGACACAGTTTGTGAATCATGACGACCTGCAGATGCAGGCAGAACTAGGAAGCTTTAGTTTGGGAGGAAAACTTACGAGTGGGTGGGTGCTTGTGCATACACGCTGGTTGCATAGAGGAAACGAAGGGAGCCACTAGGCTACGGGATGGCTCAGGCCTATGGGGGTCTGGCCTCACCTGCATGGCCTCAGCGCCCGCCTCTTCCTCCCCAGGAGACCCAATGAGGTGCCCCAGAGGCTGCTTCCTCTCGTCTGCTTGCCAATGGAGGACTTCTGTTCTACCTTCTCCTGGAGGAAAACAGCCTGTCACTGTGGGTTTGCTGTGGATCCAACAAACTGCCTTTGTTTCTCCCAACTCTGAAATGCTACAAAAAGCAACAGAGTGGGCAGGTGACTGTTTCCTGGGAAAAGAGCCACAAGTCTGAGCACAAGGGTGGGAAGAGGCAACTCTGTCTATGCACTCGAACCTGTGCGTGTGTGTGCTTCCTCTGAGACACACACATTAACGCAATACACTTCCAGACAAGAGCACACACACACACACACACACACACACACACACGTTAGTAAATCCAATAGAAGTGCAGAGTTGGTTAAGTGCACTCTACTCCAAGTATATTCAAGTTTCTCATGAAAGGAATATGTAGAAATTACTGACGGTTGGGCTCCTCAACACAGACAGTGGACAATGATGCACCCCGCTAAGGCAACAGAGCAGAGGCAGATTTGGAGATCGTCCACCAACGGAAATACGAGAATCAATCTCCTTGTCCTTGGGGAATATGAATGTGGGACAGCTTCTGACTGAGCACACCTCTCCCTGACTGTGTGTATGCATAATGTCTACTCATTCACAGGCATTTTCAACAGCAGCTGTGAGATATCAGAAGGGTTAAGTCGCTTTCATTATTAGAATCTACATATAAATTGCAATGATTTCACTGGGCAATAATCAACTTCTGTTGCAACAGTGGTAGAAACAGATGTCTCTGACGGGGGTTAATTTATCTCTCCTCCCTCCCCCCAAGGTATATCAGAATCTCATTGAGGCATTTTGAACCAAGGGAACCTCTGAATTTGAAAGAGGCCTGGTAGGGACTTTTCACATCCTAATTAGATATAGCAGAAGTCAGGACTCCCATAATACTGGCTTGATTTTCCCTCTGATCTTCAGATTATGCTCTGTCATTGAAGACCCCAAAGTGGTGAATTTGCATTTAGGCAAAAGAACCATCAGATAAACCAGATGCTCTCTGAAATGGAGAAAGTGAAAGGTTGAGAGATATATGTTGTATAAAGGAAGTTTTCTTTTTTGTTGTTGAGATCATTCTCCCTGTTAAGGAAATGTTTAAAACTGGCAGTCAGGCTGCTGTGATCATGTGTTAATGTCTGCTGGGACTCACTATTCTGCTTCATACCCAGCCAAGTCTTGTATGTCACTGAAACAGGAAGTAGCAGCCACTTTAGTACAAGTCCTGCTTGTCCCCAAAAGCCACTGTTTTCACAGTGCTCAGTTATAGATAGGGCAAGTATTTGTTGTTTTGGGGTTACAACTGGCAATGCTCAAGGCTTTCTCCTGTCTGTACTTAGGGAAAACTCCTGAGAGGCTCAAGGGGCAAGCACCTTCCACACTGTGCTCTCTCTCCAGCCCCAGGGTCTATGTTCGTGACAGAGCAACCACTAAAAGACCAGGGAAGTCCCAGTCCTCAAACCCTTCCAGTTTCTCTTTATTTCCTGTCCTGGGCTTTCTGAATTAAGGCAAGGATGTTTACTGTATGTGGTTTCCTGCGAACAAATCTTAACTGAGCTCACTTTACACTAAATTTGGATCTTCAAGTAGTCAGTTTCCAGAACAATAGGCTGGCCCTAAGGAACCCACTAGAATTCAGGAGTTTGGGCCCAGGTAGGTCAATTTGTCCTTTTTGGAGTGAATCTCGGCAACCCAACACATGCCATGCCACCTTCCTTATTTCCTCTTTGCCCTGAAGGAAACAAATCCTAGCATTCCTTGCCATTTTCTGGAAATGCTACTGCACGTTGTCAGTGACTGCAAGGGATTATGTGTTCCTGGAAAAAGGGAAGTTTCAGACACTTTGAAAAATCTTTTGGGTGTTTTAGTTAGGTTGATCATCTTAATGCCTAGTACAAGGAATGAGACTTTGGGTTAGTAATTTCCATGTTCTGCATGTTTTCAGGATAGTAACAAAACTTTTTTCTTTTCCTCTATGCGCAGCCTGAGCACCAGGAGGAAACACAGCTTTTGATAGTTGGCCCCATGTGATCTATTTTGTGGGTACCTAAGAGAACAGCCCTTTCTTTAAGGAAAACAGAGCAGATAAAGGGGCTGTGGGAGCCCCAGTGGGGAAGTTTAGACTCCCCTTAGAAAGCCCCTGTGCCTGGGTCAGCTCGAGAACTCTTTTCACTTCCCCACAGACGAGGAGGCACTGGGTTACCATTTCTAAGGAATTAGGCAGTCTATTGAAATTCCAGAGCTCACTTCCTTTTGTTTGTCACCAAGTCACATGGTTCTGTCCTTAGAGTCCTATTTTTCTTTTCTTGTTTGAAATTTCTTTTTCTGGGGGACAAAAATTGGCCATTTAAATAAAGTTCTTTTCTAGTGAGTAAAGAGGTTTTTCAGAGCCAGGAATCACTCAAAGAGTCTGTCGACTCTGCTCCTGGAAAAGCTCAGAGATTTCTCTAAATACCTTTTGCCAAAACTTCCTAGTTTTGCCATTGGATGTTTGTCGGTTTACATTGTTGGGAGGTGAATACATTTTGCAATCTTTTTGTTTTCTTCCTGGGGGGCTTCCTTACTCTGGACTTCAACTCTTTACTAAATTAAAGAATTCTTTCAGATTTCTCTTAAAGAGCCATGTACCCACAGAAAGAGCACCCTTGCGTTCTCTTAAACCTTAGGGGTATCTCAGGTGGTGGCTTGATTTTCTTGCCATTACAGCAGCACACTGGCAGATCTGATTTGGCCAACTGACACATTACCTGCAGGATCTTCTAGCTCCTCCTCTGAGTCCCAGTAATTCAATTTCATTTTGGCCAGTGGAGGAGGTTCAGCATGAGTCCATCTGGTGGAAATTTTGGTCAGGTCTAATTCCCAACCTCTTTTCCTAAAGGCTGGGCAGATGTGCGAGCCATTATTGGAGGAACCACATGGAGGAATCAGAATGAACTTGCTCTATGCTCTCTTCCCAGGAACTGAGGGGAGTTGGGAAGGGGGATTTATAAGGGTGCTCATTTCCAATTTCTGTCCTGAGGCAAACACTGTTTGGGAGTGGGCAGATACTGTTGGTTGGTTTATTTGCATGTAGGCCAAGCCAGGCATTGGGGTTCTTCCTCTTCTCATAGCAGAATGCACAGATTCTAAGTGGTGGTAGGTTGGAAAGGGTTTTCTTGGTCCTTCTATTGGGATGCCAGCAAGGAAAACTCCTATGACTTTCAAGCTAAGATAATTCAAGTTTATCTTTTATATTTAAGAGCTGTGGTCACCTCCTAGATATTCATGGAGAAGACAGGCAAGCTGAGCTTGAGTAGGAAATTACCCATCAAACTGACTTATGGCACAAATGACTCAGAACATTAGAAATTTGGGGAGGAAAATGTCTATAAAATGTTATTAGAGCTAAAGTTTACAACTCAATTAAATCTACATAGTTAAAAACCCCTGTTATAGAGATTTTTACTTCAGATATTCTGGGGATCTTGGCTTATTACTCAATCTTTCTTCGGATACAAGTGTCCAAATGCTCTCATCTTCTTAGGGCTATATGTTACACATTTAGAGTATTTTTTGTACAAATATTGGCATTTGTTAGGCATAAAACTGCCCACTACCCTTAGATGCTACCAATGTTATAAGCATTAGGAAATTTTAAAAATGTAATGTTTCCATGCTGAGACAAACATTCCACTGTGACTTTTGTCCTTTTCTTAGTTCAGTATATCCAGTTTCCAAGCCATAAGAAGCTTTGAAAAAATAATGTTCTTTTCATACCAGTTCTTGTTCACTGTATTCATCTCAAGAGATCTTAAATCTGGAGCATTTATTTATCTTTCTTTTCCTGATTACCATAAAAAACTTTTTTTGTACTCAAACTAGCATGAAGTTCTTAATGTGAAAAAAAGTGTTGGACTGTAAATTAAAACCTAAAGAATCTATGCTCATCCTCTATTCCTGAAGCAAAACATTTACCCATTCCCTAAGATGTTTGGAATTAACTTAAGAGAACTGACAATCTGAAAGTACTTTTATCTTTTGGACAAGGAGACTGATTGGTTCATTTTCTAAAATGTAGGTCAATTGGGAAAGCAGCTTTGCAGGGACCAGGACATAAAGTAATGTCTTCACAGCAACTTAATTTTCACCCAGACTGGATCTTGCACTCCAATCTACCGTCAGCCTCTCTCCAGAGAACTATCTGTCAATTACTTTAGTCTGCAAGACAATTGAGATGAAGTCATACAGAAAGAAAAAGTCTGTTACTAAGCAAACCTGGATGGCCCAAGTTGCCATATGGGCTTCCCTCACCCCACCAAGTATTTCTGAAAGGGGGTGGGAAAGGAGAGGATGAAAGAGAGAGGAAGAGAGACTGTCTTTAAAAAAAAGGGATGAATATTAGGATTTCAAACACAACTGGAATTTTCACCTCCATGTTCTATAACAAAAGTGGATTTTAATCCAATCGCTAAGCTTTTTTTATGTGACATGTTGGCATTAAGGCAAATGGGTCTCCCTTATATCAGAGAAGGAAATAGCTACATGTGGCCTATACTGGTACCCCAGATCAATTTTTCTGGAAGTATTATAAGTTTTGTCTACTTTGCTGAAGTATGAATAAGGACACTATTTTAATCAGCTGTTGTTAAATGTTTGATGTGACATTTAACAGCATCTAACTTTAAATGTTTGAAGTGACGTTTGACCTTCTTTTATTGGTAACATAAGCCAAGTAACCTCTAGTCATTTTTCTATTATGTCATAATTTTTTAAAATGTCATTCCCCACTCCACACCCCCTTTTTGCTTTCATGGGTTAAATGACTTCTCAAATACCAAAAAAGATTCCAGGGCATGGTTAATTCATGACTACTCCCCTCTATTGGTGGTAAACGGAATAAGAAGTTTACCACTGCTAATTTTAGAAAGCAAAGTTAGCAAGAGGAAAAAGGACTTCTCATTTCTGAAGCTATTTTCCACTAACCTTTAAAGCAGGTCAAATCTGGATACACAGTTCTTGAAAGGACTCACCTCAGAAGTCTGACGTGTTCAGACTTCAAATCAACCATTCAAATCAACATTAAAACTTCTAGCAAGATTCTTACTAAATTAAGGACCACAGGATCAAATAAAAACTCACATCTATGCCAGTTGTAGTAACACTGCTAAAAACCACCAAGATCCAAATGTCTAAATTATACGTATAGCATCAATTTAGTCTCATAGAGTCAATTCCTTTGGAAGATTTCTTCTCATTTGGTGCATTATTTTTTGTAAATAAGTTACTGATAGAAAATTAAATTAAAATGTCAAGTAATATCGAAATAAAAATGTTCTTCTTTCTTAAAAATTGTAATTCGATGTTTCTGCTTTGTTTAAAGATTCGATGTTTTTAACTTTCCATCAAGTTAAAATATGATCGGCAATGAAATAAATTTCGGGGTATTTGTGAGGTTTAAAAATTCCTAGATTTGGGGTTGAATCCCTTCTGAACACTGTCTACACTGAAAAAATACCTAGTATAATTCCTACATTAGGAAAGAGGAGAGAAATCCCAATTAAGAAGCGAGACAGGCATCTAGAATGATACAAAAACTTGGTGGCCTTTGGAATGAGAGATACTGGCATTTGGAAAGATTTTGTTACTCTCTTTAAACCTTTCCTAATAAGTAACGAATCAAGAAGTCACCCAGAGAATGAACATCTCATTCAGACCTTTGAACCATGGTTCACATAACCCAAAGGTGATATTTGAAAGGAAGAATGTAATTTTGGCATCAAGGCATCCTGAATTTGCTGCTCTCTGTAGCTGAGAAGGGTAATGTGGTATGGTAGAGTTCTGTGAATGCCTCCTTCTGGCTGACTCCCAAAGGAAAGAACCCATTTGTCAAGACCTCTATACTACTAGTGTTTTGTTTAAAAATAAAATTAAGAAAGTAAAGTCAACAGAAATTCTAGAATCACAAGAGTTCAACAAGCTTGTTGAGACGCAAGAAATCTGTTTCAGAAAGATTAAGTCCCTCCCATGAAAAGAGAACAGAATTCTAGATGGATTGGTTGACAATAAATTCAGTGGAACAATGTAAGTTTGCTAAAAGTCAAAGAACTACATATCAAAATACAAAGCAGCAGTTCAAATTACAGCAGGGACGGGCTGGCCATAGAGGCCCTCATCAACCCAGGCAATACTTAAAATAATAAAAATTAAGAAAAATTAAAAAAAATATGAAGAAAATATCCTTCCTCTCTTTCAAATATAACTTTAATTGCCTTTTATTCTTTCTATCTGGAAGCAGTATCGCTAACCTTAACAGTCTGACTTACCAAAAAATATATATATATGTGTGTGTGAAATAAAATAAAAAGAGAAGGATTTGGTGGCAGTGTACGCAAAACCAAACTGAAAACAAAATTACTTTGAACAATCTCACTTTTTTTGTTTTTTTTTACACAAATACTGTTGTAAATATATTAAAAAAAATCAGCATTCTATCTGGTAAACGTCACTTTTGCCCCTCTATAAAATTTTGAATTAAAAAGCCTCATGAACTTATTTGTCATTCCCCACCCTCCATTTCTCTTTCTTTTTCTCTTCCACAAGAATATATCCTGACACTTTTTTTTTGTTTTTGTTTTTTGCAAAGATTGTTGGAAATAATCCTTCTCTTGTACCTAGAAACATCGGTGCAAACCTCTGATATCTTTGTTTAATCTGCTTTCCTGCCTTTCATGAAAGTCCCTCTTGGCTGTGCTGAGGCTGCGGCCCAGCGAAGACACTGAATAAATACGATAGCCACTGTTGCTTGATGCTTGTCCAAGTCTTCCTGGCTTCTGCTGAAAGGGGGATTATGGAGGAGGTGGGCCAGGTGTGTGGGCCCAAACAGAATATGGGGAAGAAGCCTGTCATTCGCCTTTCCCACACCACCGAAACCCACTGTCCCTTCCCACCCCCCACAGCCCTTTTATGAAATCAGACAATGTGGTAGGTGGATAACAGCAGGGCCTTTCCTCTGGGTATTCAACCAGAAGTGATATTCCACAGTTTGAACTGGTTACTGTGAAGTCCAAGCGGCCGGAATTGTGAAAATGTCCACTGAAACACTGCAAGCGGTGTACTTAAAGACAGTAGGCCTTTTAGATTTTGTTATATATTTTTGTAGTGCTCTTCACAAGTGAAAAAAAAAAAAATTTTTTTTTTTTACTTTTTTTTAAAAAGATTTTTTTGTAAAGAAGGGTTGTATTTAGAGGCCAGTAGCTAGAGATCCAACCAGTGGACCTCTTGAAGCACTACCAGGCCTTAAGGCCACCATCCGAGGGAGGCTGGGAAAACTATTATTCACCCAAGCCTCCCGGAAATGTAATGTACCAGCAGGCAAAAAACAGTTCTTCATGTAGTACAAAATGAAACGAAACAAAAACAGAAACAGAAAGTAAAAACAAAACCAAAACATTTCTTAAATTCTAGTGCCATAGCTTTTTTTGTTTTGTTTTTTGTTTTTTTTTGTCGCTGTTTTGTTCATAAGGAAAAAAGAAGAAAGATTCTACTTATCCGTCAGACACATGCATCCTCATGTGGTCGTTGAACTGCTCAATTTGGTCAAATTTTGCTGGACAGACGGAGCAGACATAAGTGGTCCCCTCCGTGCAGGCCACCACCCCTGGGGCCAGCTCGGGCACCGGGGTGTGCCCGCAGGAGGGGTCCCGTTGCTGGCACTGTGCAGGGCCACGTGTCGCTCCAGGAGGGTCTTGTGGGAGAATTTCTTTTGCAGATGTAGCACTCATAGGATTTCTCTCCCGGTGGAGACGCATGTGCACGTTGAGAGAGCTCTTCTGGGTGAAGCGCTTGTTGCAGATACTACACTGGTACGCCCTCACTCCTGTGTGTGTCACCATGTGCTTGATAAGGTAATCCTTTAAGGAGAAGGAGCGCCAACAGATGCTGCATTGGTGGGGCTTCTCACCTGTTGATGTGGGGAGAGACAGCAAGCAAGACAGAGAGAGACACAGCGAGGGAGGGAGAATGAGAGAGAAAAACAAGACAACAACAACAAAAAACAAGAACAAAACAAAATTAAAACAAAATAAAATCTGATTTGGTTAATGGATCACCCTTGATTGGAAAGATCCAGTCCTTCCTGGCCTCTTGGGTTCTGAGAAAACTTGCTTTAAGGTGATGTCAGCAGTCTAGAGTTTTCCATTCCCCATGCCAGAAAATGGCTCTCTTGGAAAGCTACAGGGTAATCCCCACTACAATTCTTCAACAAAGGTCATTCTGTGGAGAAAAGGGAGAACTACTTTAAAAGGGTCATTTTCAGGTCATCATTAGGGGATTTACCTGTGTGTTTCCCATTAATATTATCAACACATAAAAATGTGAGAGGAAAGATCTTTGGAGATGGGGTTCTAAGACTATTTGGGAACTAAGGACACAGTCATATAGCCTGGCTCATTGGTGACAGTTTCGCATTCTATCTAGTAAGTTATGTCTTGATTGGAGGTCTGGAAAATATTGGTCAATAGAACAAGACATCACTAGGAAGTCCCATGCTTTCAACTGAGTGTATTTTAGAGAATTCTTCCTAAAATGTAACTTAGGACACAAATGGCTACTTTGTCTTGACTGTACTAGGCTTCAGACTGGACTTACCAGACATGGAAGGGGAGTTGATGGTGGACAAAAGAATAATCTCAGAGGTAAGTGATCTCTTGAAATCTAGGCACCAATGGATGCATGCCATTGTGACAAATACCCAAATGCCTTGGAGGCACACAGTCCTACTTACCTCACCATATTGGTGTTGTGCAACAACTTTCAGAGTACTAAGAGCGGTATGGGAATACTTGCATGCATTCTTATTAGAAGACTATTCTACCCTTTCCCACCCATTAAATGGTTTCCATTATACTCCTGAATCAATTATAAAAATATTTTTCTCTCTATTTGCTCTCAGTCCTTTGGATGAAGTCACTTTTTATCCTTCACTTTTTTATCCTCAGTTTACTGCCTTTGGTTTGTTGATAGCTTAAAAATCCAGTGACCAAACTTATATAAATAGTAGGGTTAAATGAAAAGAATAGTGAAATAGTTAAAATAATATCACTGCACGGCCAGATGATGTATTGTTCTTTCTATAATATCCATAGGCCTGTGATATTTTTCTTTGGAGTGAAAGTTGGTTTTGCTGGTGCTATTTGTTCTCAGCTCGGCTTTTTACAGGACATAAAAATTGCTTGACAGGTCTCTCTCTTCTATCTCATTACTGCTGTCTAGTTGTTGCTCAGTGTACCTACCCATCTCAGGAATAGAAAGTTCTATGTATTCTTCCCTAACCCTGCCTAAAGTCCAACTCTTTGAAGCGCTCGAGAGTAGTAATTCAACATCTGGACTATGCATCAGGGTAGGAAATTACTTCTCAAATTTGAGTTAACTTCCATTTGAAATATATGCCTTCAAACTACCCCTGACCCCCATTACAAACAGAACAAACTACCCGCCCCCCATTACAAACAGAACAAATTTCTTCAGAACAACAGAAGAAATTTGATTTGTCACTGAAATAAAAGTAATAAAAACAAGTGCGGAGTCTTGTGCCTGCCTCAGTGTTGGTGATCATGATTGGACTCAGTACTTACGATCTGGCTTATGAAACTTTACTTCACAGAAAGTTTATTTACCTGTGAAGTAATATATTTACTTCACTCTGCAAATATGAAAGATGAATTTTTTTTTAATGCACAATTGTAAGAAATGCTATTTAGTTCAGGACTTGCTCCAAAATTGAATTATTTTATTGGTATTTGAACTTGCTCTTCTTCTGTTTTTTTTTTTTTTTACAATCTTTTGGGCCTATTTGCCTCTCCCATCAGCTCTCTTTTGATTTCCGTTCCTTTCATTCTCACTGATGGGACAGTGGGAACCACAATATAAAAGGGTTAGGAGCGAAGACTTTCACTGTTCTACTGAAATGGGGGGTGGAGACTTTGGAAAGCTTCTTTTCTAAATGAAAAGCTCAGTCTATGAATGGTGTTTACATAGAGACAGTTTTTTCCCCCTGAAATAAGAAATTCCCTAAGGAGACAGTCATGCATGTTATTTTTAGTAGGAACATTTCTGTCAGCTGCAAACATGCTGGGAACTCAAGCTGGTATTTGCCATCCCGTGCTTTTATTATACTTTCTAGAGGCTAGAGACATCCTCCAACTTCTCTTAAGCCATGTCTCCCAATAACCTGGAGTGGAAAAATGAACCTTCTGAGGTTCTAGATGATATTTTGGCTGTTGGGAAGTTGCCACTTGGTCTGTTTTTAAAATGGTCTTGTTTGAAACTATCACTTTCTTGCAGTGTATTTTCTTTGACATGAAGTCATTGGTAATTTTTACTTTCATACCCTTCTAATCTGTCTATAAATTGATTCTTCACAGTTAACCTCTTTCTCTCTGCAGCATAGAGGTATGTGTTGTTTATATGTACATAATATTGGCACAGCAGTTAATTACTGGTGTGTCACTGGGCTTTATAAAAGTTTTAATCTTTCTAGATTAATTTTCCCTTCTGGAAGTGAAAAGCGAGACCAAATACTTGTCAATTTCTTTGCAGATTCAGTGGCTTTATGTGCACTCTGCTACAACTGCTGAGGACCCAAGTTCAGGCCTTGTTGGCACAAGAGCTGAGAGCAACCTGCTTAAACCACTCAGTGCATCAGTAGTCCTACATTTTAAATAGGACAAGTTTCTTGTTCTCTATCTTGCCACAGAAAAATGGTGTGATAATTAATGAGGAGAAATGTTTACAAAGCACTTGAGAACTCCTTAAAGGAAAGTATTCTCCATAATTATTAAGGCGCTATGTTAGAGAGTCTAGGCATTTAAGGAACTTCATACTAAATGGAATATAGTATCAGATTAGTCAGGCAAACTACAACTTTTCATTTATGATATGTGCATTCAAGAAAATGAATATTCTTCCGTGATTTTTCATTGATTATAGGATTGTCAAAGAACTGCTAATATTGTATATGAAATGAATGTGATCTGCTGGCTGTTGCATTCAATATGGAGATAAAAAGGCTAAGAAAAATGATATTGGATAACGTTCCTGGGTCTAGACCAGGAACGACAAGTTGATTTGTTATAGAAAGACGAACTCTTTCTTTATTCAGCAAATTATAGAAGTATAACAAAAAATAGACACTATAAATCTCTTAATTTTAAAATTATCATTTTGGGGGAGGGTTATAGAGACATACTGGTCAAATATAATTCTATTAACTTGGCTGAGTGACTTGGGAATGGTACTAAATCTTTCTAAATCTCAGTTTCCTTGTCTGAAAATTGAGACTAATATACCAAGTCTCTGTCTTGTGAAGGAAATTAAAAAATTAAAGAGATTAAAGCATTTAGCACAAGGTATGGGCTAATTTTGAGAAACAATTAAACTGTTCCCTTCAGCATAAAGGAACATGTGATAAATGAAACTGACAAAATAACTTGGATGGCTTGGACAGTAACTGTACTGATTAATAAAGAAAACGACTGGTTCAGGTAAATAATTAGACAAGCCAAAGGACGGCATGTGATTCCGTTAAAGAGTGGTCTAATCTCAGTCACATAACTATCAGAAACCAGGGGTCCTGTACTCATGCCTGCTAAGAGCTGAGACAGAGGTTTCAAAAAAAAAGTAGCAACTGAGCTGTAGGGGCAGAGAAACGAAACAGCCAGTGAAAATTGAAGAGGTGAAGGTTCCAATGGGAGAGGGCGTGGGGGAAGGCATGAATTTTCTCTAACGAGCTACTTTTCAATTCCTTCTTGTGGCCTAGCACAGAGTAACTAGAGAGGAAAAATAGAGGAAGAAAGGTTTTGTTAGGTTAGGAGAAATAAAGAGGTGTAGCCAAAGTTCAAATGAAACATATCCGGGAGGGTTGAAATATGCCAATTCTGAACTGATCTCCGTGCTGGGGCTGGACAAGATCTACTCATTCTGCTGAATCGTACTCATTCTAGGCAGGCTTTGGGGTGAGGAGAGGGAATGGATGTTGCAGCTGGGCGTTTCTCAGGAACAATGTTCCCACCTGTCCTTCCATTCTCATGACTTCTCTGTTCCCTGTTCTAGCATAAGTATTTCTTCTTCAAAGCAAGGAGTCAGAAAGCCAACATAGGGGCTTAGTCAGAGAATACTCAGTAGGAAGTGAAATATGGATGGAGAGGGAACGATCTGCTTGCCTACTATTGAGGAAGCTGATGGGGAACTTGAAACTACAGGTGCTCTGAGTGCGGAAAATCCAGATCGAATCAGACAAGGGAAAAGGTTCAGTAAAGAATACGTGTGCCCCAAAGGAATCATACAGACCATTCTCTGGCTAAAGAAGTTGTTCCTTGCCAGAGAAATATAGCTAAAGGGTGGACTTCACACCTGACATACAGTCACTATAATGCACACCTGAAACACAGTCACTGTAATGTACACCTGACAGAATACGGTCACTGCAATGCACACCTGACGGACACACCCAACAGACATACAGTCACTGTCATGCACATGTGACAAACACTGTAACACACACCTGACAGACATACAGTCACTGTAACACACACCTGACATAGTCATTGTAATACACACCTGACATAGTCTCTGTAATACACTCTTGACATACAGTCACTGTAATGCACACCTGACACAAGTCACTGTAATGCAACCTGACATACAATCAGTGCAATGCACACCTGACATAGTCACTGTAATGCAACCTGACATACAATCAGTGCAATGCACACCTGACATAGTCACTGTAATGCACACCTGATAGTCACTCTAATGCACACCTTACATATAATCACTGTAATACACACCTGACATAGTCACTGTAATACACACCTGACATATAGTCACTGTAATACACACCTGAGAGACTTACAGTCACTGTAATGCAACCTGACATACAGTCACTCTATTGCACACCTGACATACAGTCACTCTAATGCACACCTGACATACAGTCACTGTAATGCACACCTGACATACAGTCACTGTAATGACCTCACAGGCTTTCCTTTCCAAAGCTTATATTCCTGGTGTCAGTGGCACTGTGCTGCCATCTACAAGGAGTTGCCAATAAAGGCCATATTAAATTTGCAAAAGCATCCACATATGGATGACAACTAAGTGTTTTGTTATAAGCAGATTTTTTGATGAGCTCAGGGATGTCCATCCATGTGATATTTTTCTGACAAAACTATGACTAAATAAATATTTAACATGCATATTTATTTGTTAGGGCCATACTCAGGACTTACTCCTGGTTTTGCCCCTCAGGGATTTATCTTGGTAGGCACTGGGAAACCATATGTGGGGATCAATCCTGACCTAGCCATATGTAAGGCCAATGTCCCTCCCACTGTACTATCTCTCTAGTCCCTAACATAAATATTCAACAGACATGGTATCTTCATTATAAAGGTACAGAAACAGGGGCTAGAGTTTTGGTACAGTGGGTAAAGCTTACATGCAGCCAACCTGGGTTGAATCCCCAGCACCTCATATGGTACGCTGAGTGCAGAGCCAAGACTAAGCCCTGAGCACTGCCGTGTGTGGTCCCAAAACAAACAAATGAACAAACAAACAAAGTATATAAATATTCTAAAGTCATCCAGCAAGTCAACAATGACTGAGAATATAATGCCGCCAACTCAGAGTATCTTCTTCCCCTGTGAACAATACCTGCTCCCAGGATTCCACTGAAAAATGGATGATGGATCAGGTTGATTATGGAATTTAAGGCCACTTAGTCAGAAAGTGCTAAAAACATGGTTTCCTTACTTCAAGACTTTTTTCATTACTTCATTGGGTCGGTCTAATTAAATTATTAGTCCAACCCACATAAGAGAATTAATATTCTATCTTGATCTCATTATTTATCATGTGATCATATTACATCGATATTATCACTCTATTTATATAAAAGTCAGGCTGAAATAGCTCTATTTCTCAAAAATAACAAGCAAAATTCTCATTTGTGCAGAGGTAACTACTGAGCTAAATAGTTACCAATAAATATGCCATAGTAATATAATTTTAAAAAGTCCATCTTTCAATTTTTGTGAAGAAATTTTAAATGGGAATGGAGACAGAATAAATTCTCTAGACAATAAAACAAAAAAATTGAAAGGTTTTGTTTCTCATTGAGCATGAACACACTTATATGTAAATTTTGAATTAAATTTTCCTGGAAAGTGTGCCCAAATTGTGGGGGTCTCATTCACATATTCAGCAAATATTTGCTAAGCGACTGTATATGCTGTTTGTATTTGTTTCTAGATTTTAAAGCAATAAATACTAACAAAAGTTAGTATTTTTGAAACACCAAAATACTTAGAATAAAATTTTACTTAGACAGCATTGTCAGATAAAATATGTCAAAAACAGTTAAATCTGAATCCAGGCAAACTGTAAATAAAACCTTACTATCAGTACGCCACCAATATTGCATAGGATATACTTAGAATATACCTTTTGAAATACAAAATTAAAACTTAGCTGAGAATCTTGTATTTTTGTTTGTAAATTCTGGGAATCCAAAGTGTGGCAATCAAAATACTCCTGATTTCACTATCTGTACCATTCTATTACACGCAACAAGGTAAGAACAAACAGAATGTGGCTCAGATCCTTGTTGAAAGTACTTAATGCATAAATATACGCAGTATTTGTTATTTCTTCTATAGAGCTACATCATCCATAACTATGGAAATGGATTACCCTTTTCCATAGGGAAAAGAGAAATAATCAATTTATTGTTTGATCAAATGTGTTTTTATTCAATATATTGACATCTATCTATATATCTGTTTTGTGCACAGAGTTTATATTCTAATGGGAAGGTTTACAGATACCCACATAATGATAAAAACAAGTCAATACTATTGTATTATATTATTTACCTCTATAAAAATCAACCTGTTAGTGCACAGGGAGATAATATATTATAGGGTTACACGTGCCCAATCCAGCTTTGTCTATTACACTACTCTTAGCACCACCACGGTGGCCCTGGTGGCCTCTGGCACCATAGGGCGTGACCAGTGCCCCTGAACCTTGGACCCTAGCACTCAACCACTGGTCTCTTTAGCTGGTCTTGTTAGGAGTGGTGTCCCAAGTCCAGTAAGCATCACTTGGAAGGCCTACCCCCAAATCATATAGATATATTTAACCTGTTACCATAATACTGTCTTACTTTACCCAAGGATATCTGTATTGGTAGAATTATTATTTGTTTACTTCTTTTTTTTAATCTTACTGGCTTCCCAAGCAGTGCTCCCCAGGGGTCTGGGGGAGCACTCTGGCAATACTAAGCTTAGCAGCTGCAGTTCAGTGCCAGGATCCTGCAATTTAGTGCTGCTTGGGCACACTAGAGGTGGGGGTCACCAGAGTCGCTAAGGCCAGAATTCAGTGCCAGGATTAAATTAAGGACTATGTGCTTGCCAGGCTCCAATCCTAGCCCCTTAAAGAACAAAGTTACCTAAGGAAGCAGTGTGATGCCATCCTCCCCTAATCACCTAGTCCTCCTGGGAAGTGAGTCTTAGTATGAATCTGGGTTTCTTAAATCACACATTGTTGGGCTCCATCATTAGGGTTTCTGATTCAGTGTTCAAACAGGCCTGAGAAATTTAAAGCAGCTGGGATGGAAATCAGAGTCTGAGAACCAGTACTCCTGGTTTATCTTTGGATTTTCTCTATTACTTGCCTTCCATATTCACACTGACACCAAGCCATCTTGCTCTGCCCTCCTGCCTTTCTCTTCTATCCTGTTCTTTCACTATTTTCACTCTTGAGTGGCGGAGGCATAGACAAGTCCTGCTTTATCTTTTCTTTCCCTCCAATTACCTTATTTTCAAGTCAGGTTCTTAATGCTTGGTTACTTTTCTCAGCATATTAATGAAGTTGCAGTAAAACAAATTTGAACAATTCCAAGAATAAATAAAGTTTGACTGCAGTTTGGCAGTGGATAGAATGAATGGTTATTCAAGAGATTTTCTTTTACTAAAAAAAAGAAATCACCCTGAAAGATGATTTCTCCTGACCAAAAACAAATTCCTGTCATGAAGAAAGTTCATGGGAAATCTAAAGGGTATCACTCTACTTTAGCATTTGAATGCCACAGAGGAAGGAAACACATCTAGAGCTTATTATTCAGAGGTGGGAGACAGAGCAAAGAAACTCAGTGTCTCCTGGGTGGAGGGAGATAAAGATTTTTATTTTTTACATTAAGTAGTACTTTTGCCTTTTATGAAAAGATCTCACACGCTTCATACCTTTACAGATTTTCAAAAGACAGGAAAATTATTATTTCTATTTTAAATTCAAAGAAATTGAGGGTTATGAAATTAAGTGATTTGCTTAAGGTCACATAGCCAATTAAAAAGAACCAAAATGAAACCCAAATAATCTAATTTCAGCACAATCAACCTTCATTTATATATGTATAGAGTTATAATCATTATGGAATATGCTTTGACAATGGATTTCTTCCTTACTCAAAGGTAGTGCTTATTCTCAAAGACAATAGGACAGACTACTTATTTGTCTCTTATACTTGCTTTCAATAAATATGGATCATTATGACATTGAGCAACAGAGAATTTTATTTGGAATCTAGTTTTTGGAACTGACTCTGCAATTGTTAAAAAGCATAATTTATATGAAATCCTAGTTATTGAAACTATAAGTCAGTTATCATGCATAGTAGACGTGATACAGATAATCCAATTTTTTTCTTGTTTTTGCTTTGCCAAATGACTCCTGGTAAGATTCTTTTCAGTTAGACAATAGGTAAGAACAATGAATCCATCTGAACTTTCCCAAGTATTTCCAGTACTTCATAGAGTTATTAATTCTTAGATAATTTGAACAATTTACTCTGAATATCACTTTCCTTGGGCTTCTTTTAAAGTTGGGAGTGCTCTTTTGTGCTACAAGAAAAAAAAAGTTATGGAAGGATTTTGTTTTGAAATGTGGATCCAAATCCTGCATTATTTTCACATATCCATGCTCTTTGCCTTTGGAAAGTTGAGACTAATTGTTCTAAGTTTTGTCAGGTTATATATTCCTTCAGTTACACGAAAGTCTTAACAGACTCAGAGCTCTTCCAATTGTCACTGCCCAACAATCTGGGATGAAAGAGAAGAGTGTTGCTTCTCTTAAATGAGATTCTCCAGTGCTATATGTATATTATTGATTGCTTCCGGATATGGTCAAGTTATAAAAAAAATATAAAGCCATAACTTCTTACTGAGAATCATCATGGTTTACTAGACATCTGAAGGCCATGCTTTGTTCATAACCCAAGTTTAAGAAAATGACTTTACTTATAGCTTTTGTATCTCTGATGTCTAAATGTGCAAACCCATTGCTGGTTTTCTCATGGCAAATCTAGTTATTTAGGTTAACCACAGAGTTCTTTGGTGAATCCACTGGACAAATGTGGTTATACATCAGAAAGACAAATTTTGGTAGCACACTGAACATTTATGTTGTAAATTTAGAGCCCTATTTCAATATACAATCTAATAGGAACTGTGAATTATAAATCTGCTAGTTTTGCTGGAGAATTTACATGAAGGGACGGGAAGAAATATTTATGGATCCAAATTGAACAAGTCAAGTTTTGCTAAGGAGACACTTTTACAAATAGTATCCTTTTTGCCCTCCTAACTCTTAATTGATAAGTTTAAAACAATTACTGAAATGAAGGAAGAAGCAAATACTTGTGAGAGTATTCTACAAACCACAAACTGTCACACAAATATAAGTGTTTGATTTGGATTATTTTTCCAAAGCTATGACACCCACACCAAATGGAAAATTTCTCTTGATTAATCTCAGGTTATAAGTGCATTAATATTTATCCCAAATAAATGCAGTGACTTTCCATTACCTTATTTTCCCTTCTAAATAATTTTTTAGTCACTGTGTTTATTTGGAGTGAAAACTGTCATTTTTAAGAACATATGGTTCTCATTCGAATTTATAGAATATGTAGACTTAAACTAAACTTAAAAGAAGGCAAAATATATCTTAAGCAATGTCCATTTCAGTCACACACTTCCAAGTTGAGCAGCTGGTTTCAGAGACTGGTTTTCTCCTTCCCTTCTACTTAAAATTTATGATGTCCTATCACTTGGATTTCTGCTATTGTTTTGAGGAATTAATTTATTCTTGTTATTTAATTCATATAGGTTACTTTCCCTAGCAACTTTAATGTCATTTAACAGCAGTATTCTGAAACCAGATGTTTTCTAGGAGAATGACTCTTTTAATAGGAATTTCAGCTATAGTAATCATCATCGGGATTTAAAGTTTTAAGGTCAAGAAAAATCTTTGAAATCATATCATATATATGGTCACTTATATGGAGGGTAATCTATGGAGTTATGACCTCTTTGTCTGCCCCATTCTGGAAGAGTGACTGAAAGGTCTCTGGAATCACAGAATTACAGAATGTAGTAAGATGAAACACTGCTAACAAGATGAAACACTACCCGCCCCTGTCCAATG
The DNA here is from genome assembly GCA_021461705.1 of Cryptotis parvus. NCBI lineage: Eukaryota > Metazoa > Chordata > Mammalia > Eulipotyphla > Soricidae > Cryptotis > Cryptotis parvus. The sequence goes on from JAJIBD010022040.1 coordinate 174,060, forward strand.
ATCACCTAATGACTGAATTTCCTCTTAACCATCACTATGAGATGATAATTTACTCTTTCCTTGAATGCCTCCAATTACAAGAATTCAGTACCTTTGGAGGTAGTCTAACCCATTTCAGAGGAGATCTGATAGCTAACGCTAATGTTTTCTTTTACTTAGTTGAAAGAATGTTCTTATAGCTTCCAGTCATTGGTCCAGTTTTATCTTTCGTGTCAAACAGAACAAATATAATGTCTTTCTTCCAATCATAAAAATAATGCTATAAGTGGAGATAATACCTACCCTTTGTAGAATGCTCATGATCTGCCACAAATAGCCTTAATGACTTTATATATAGTAATTCATTTAATCCTCAAAATCGTTTAGAAGAACAATATACCACTATTAACCCTTTATACAAATAAGAGCTAAGCAATTTTGCCAAAATTCTGATTACAAAGTTCTGAAATGGCCAAGTCTAAATTCAAATTCAAGCATTTTGGCTGGATCCAGAGCACTAATTTGGCTACTATAGTATAATAGCCCTGAATCATAAATTAATATACTTATATGATATACTGAGTCTTGTTCTCTGCAGGCTCAGCATTCCTAAGACACTCAACCATGACCGTATATATGGTGTTACTCATATATCAGGATATGTAGCCCTTTGCCATCCTAATCATCCTTCTCCTAATGTATATCAATCAATCTTCTATCCCTTTAGAAGGCAGCACCTGGGACAGATTGTGATCTCCAGTTGTTGAAAAAAAAGAGACCGAGAAAGTAGAAAGCAGCTTAAGTCTTTAAAGTGGGTGGCTGTACACTTCATTTGGGGATGCCAAATGCAGCATAAGTTTGAATCAGCCTTATCATGGTCACGTCAAGCTGATGATTCAGACAGAAGCTATTACAGATGAAAGCTCTCTTTCCTGCTTTACCTATATAACTTTGTTCTAGAAAATGATGTGAATGGAGAATGTGCACTCCAAACATTTCCGGTATCTAGGATCAAAGAGTAAGTATATCAAGTTCGCACATTTAAGGTGTGCTGTGCCTGCAAATTCTTTATCAGTCATTCCCATTTGACCCTTCTCTAGAAAGGATTTCAGTGTTTGTCTTTCTGTGGTGGGGTAGCTTGTTCCTATCCAGGGCTTCTAGGAGCTGACTTTCATGAGGGGAGATCTGAAGACCTGAAAGATGACTGGCTGTCTCTGACTCCGGATCCTCCCCTGTACTTTGTGGCTGGTCCACCCCAAACCATCCCTCACCGTCAGTCCTCCCAGGGGTCCTGTACTCACCTGTGTGTACGAACATGTGCTTGACGTAGTTCTGTTTGGCGGTGAAAGTCTTGTTGCAGAGAGTACACTCATAAGGCTTTTTTCACCCTGCCCGCTGGCTGTACTGTGGCCTGCAGAAGGGGCCAGGGGCTGTGGTGCTGGCAGCTGTGCAGTAAAGGTGGACAGGCCGGGCTGGGACACTGTCACAAACTGGGTCTGCTGGCCTCCCAGGGGCTGCGGCAGGCTAAAGAGAAAAGGCTTGGGGCCGCTGCCTGCGTGGCTGGGTAGTGAAGAGGGCCGGTAGGTAGGTGTTGCCGGCTGTGCCAATGACCTGTGTGTTGCTGGTTAAGGTCAGAGGCATCCTCAGATTGCTGGTGAGGGTTTCTGTCTGGCGAAGTAGAGCTGGGTTCCTGGCAGTGGCTGCCCAAGGGACGTGTTGACAGAAGGCTGCTGCAGGACACTCTTGTCGGAGCTGTTGCTGACAGTGATGACCGTGCTATCCATATCCACCTCGTTGCTTCTCTCTGGGGGGAGGCACTGGTCTCTAGCTGGTGTGGCTGGGAACCACCCTCAGTGGGGCTTCCGCACCCTGCTCGGGCTGGGCAGGTTCTGCCTGACCATCCCGAGCTGCCGCTGGGCCCAAACTGCTGCTCCACTGAATCTGGCTCGGTGCCAATGGAGGAGCTGACGCCCGAGTCGAAACTCTCCCCCCTTGGGCTCACTCTCAGTGCCCTCGGCCTGGTCGGTGTCTTCCGTGCACTCCTCAGATTCGTTGCGTTCCAGGATCTGCACCCTCTGCTGCCCGTAGTAGTCGTAATCATCCTCCATCTCCTGTTTAATGTGGATGTTGCCCACCAGGGTCTGGATGCGCACGGGCCGTGGCTGCTACGGCAGTGAGTGGTCTCGGGCGTGGTGGACAGGTAACGTTCCATCTGCTGCGAGCGCCATGGATGCGAGTGATCCAGCTGGGGTCTTCCATGTGGTGGTCCCGGGCAGGCCGAGGGCTGTCTCGTGGTGGCTGACCACCGCACCGCTGTAGAAGGAGCTCGCCGCTGCCGTTCTGCATGGAGCAAGCATAGAGCGCTGAGTAGATTCTGTCCACGCTGTGCTGTGGGTGGCTCTGCAGGTAACCAGACTCGTGTCACTGCTCTGGCCCGAGGTGCCCGACTCAGGGGTGCCCGGGGTGTGTCCTGGCCCGAGTCTTGGATTCCTGGGAACACATCACCCACGTTCTGCGACACAATGCGCGGGCACTCGCCGATGACCGTCTTTATCTGCAGGATGCTGGCGGCCGTGAGGATCTGCAGGGCCTCTGACTGCGACGCGCGCAGCACGCCGCTGTACATGAAGTCAATGAGCTTTTGCACCGACTGTACCGACACCACGGATGGGATCTCGATGTCGCTGTAGCCTAGCAGCAGCTTGTCCTGGAAGAAGGGGCTGCCGCCGCCAGCACGCAGAGCGGTGCTGCGCAACATGCTCCGTGGATGCGCACCGTCACGTCACAGAAGTGGCCACGGTTGCGCTGCTCGTTGAGGGTCTCGAGCACGGAATTGCTGAAGTTGTGAAGGTTGATGCTGTGAATGCGCTCGGTCATCCCCTTGCAACTGATGTCACCTGCGTGAGGACACACGGAAACCAGGCATGAGTCAGAGTTCCCGGAGGGCAGCTCCTAATATCCAGGCTTCAGAGAGGAGAGCTTAAAGTGGCCAGTAGCACCCGCACGCCCCTAGCCCCCCCCACGGCCACACAAGCAGGCTTCGTAGCAAGATGATTATGGCAGGTTTGGGTGGGGGCCTAGGAGGGTGGGGACCTGGGGGACTGTCAAAGTGCTAGTGTGGCCAAGGCCTGGGCATTTGCTTCAACAGTGCTGCAGTTCTTTTTGGTATTGGATTCACGTTAATTCTGTAGGGCCAGTCAGGTTTGTCTGCTGAAACAGAGGACCAATAAACAAATGGAATTTGCCTACAAGTTCTATAACTTCAACAATAACAGAAAAGGACTGAAAGGTCACTTCTGTAGCAACCACCATTTTGTTCTCATGATAGGAAAATTTACTTCTGTATTGTTTTGGTCTGTTCCACACATGAGTGAAATCAATGGCTGTCATCAAAAGCCAAGGAGCACGTGCTGGCAAAGAAGTGGAAGTAAGCCCTCCGAAACTGGAATGGATGTTTAAACCGATAAAGCCACTATGAAAAATAGGATGGAGAATCCTCAAAAAATTAATAATGGAACTACCATATGATTCAGCTATTGCATGCCCAGGGATATCCACAGAATATGAAAACGCTAACCCAGCACTCACGAAACCTTTTAAGTACACAAGATTTGAAAAATAACCTAAATGCTAATTGGTGGATGGATGGATAAGAAAGTTTAGTATACATAATGGAATACTACTTGATTTTAGAAAGATGAGATCTCCACATTTGTGACACCTCGGGTGGGCCTAGAGAGTATTAAGGTCCAGAGGAAGATTCTACATTCTTGCCTTTACGACTGAACGCTCAGCTTGAGAGAAGTCGTATTTGAAAAAGTTGAGGCTCTCAAAGTATCTAAATCAATTGCTCAAAGCTTCCAACTTAGTAGCAGAGTGAATTCAAATCCATGCTTCTCATGCTCTTTTGCACTGCAGAGATCACTGGGATCACTGCGGGAATGAAACTTGAATCACATCCATTTGGTCACAAATAGCATTCTAATTCTCAGGACAAAGCCAGAAAGAGAAAGATACCAAAGGTGATGATGACGGTTGCATTAGGAGATGAAAATAATCAACAGCAAAGTTGTCACTCTGTCTTTCTCTCTCTCTCTCTCTCACTCACTCTGCCTGTTGACTGACCCGATCAAGCATACTTAAACTTTCAGATAACCCTATAGAAAGAATACAAGAAAGCCAGATAAATAGTTTCAACTATGCTGTTGTGGTAATGTCCCTAGCTTCATTAAAATCCACAAATTCAAACCTGTATATGCATATACAACCTGATAGAAAGATCTTAAAACATCTCCCTGAGTACACTGGTCCCACACTGCTGAAGGCAGCCATGAAAGGCTAACAAGGTTTTGCTGATGTGGGTACAGATGTGAGGAGACCTGCCCCTCCATTCAAGTGTACCTACTGCACACAATGCTGAAGCAATTTCTTTCCCAGGCTCTCTTTTATTTTTACACTAATACAGTGGGAAAAAGTTTCTGTCACAGCAAGGCAATGTCCAGGCTTTTGTGAAACATGCCCTTTTTATCCAGTGGGCATTAATGTATAGATTCCAATGGAATAAATCTGAAATACTCTACTGTAGAAGGTTTGTTCCCCCATTGAAAACGAATCTTGATTAGATGGTTATTCAGGCACTGTATGGGGAAGTCTGGTGTGAAAGTGCTCACTCCATTCTTTCTGCGATTGGCAATGAATAGACATTTAGGCTATTCAGATAAAAGAAACCCTCTCAACTCTACAAACCACACAACCTTACAAAGATTATGTGTATTTGGAGACACCCCACTCTGCACCAATAGTGTGAACACAGAAGTGATGACAAATGAAAAAAAGTGATAAAAAACCTCCTATGCATTTTAAAATAATAACCTACCCCCCACCCCCTTTTCCTCTAGACTAAAAATAGAGTTAGTCGGTAATGGCACTCAATTGAAACATGGAAGGAATTCTATCACAGAAAGTGATCATGCATTCTAAGTGATTGTGTTCTGTGGGAGAACACAATTATAGATGGGGCTGAAACCAAAGTGGGTACCGAAGGGAAATTTATTTGTGGTAAAATAGGTGATAGAAGGCCAGGCTCTCTGTTCAGTAGGACCCTCCTCCCAGCCTTTGCTTGTCCCTTAAGCTGCGGGTGTCCAGGGATAGGACTTAGCATGAGAATAAAATGCCGCCTGTGCACAAGGGAAATGAACAAGAAAGGAAACAGCAGGCAATACAATCTCTTTTAATTAGGTGTGAAATCCAGTCCTTTCTCAGTCCGGATATATAAAATGAAGCTATGCAAGGGCGAGGCCCCACGGAAGAAGGGAATTTGAAGTCTCTGTGACTTGGGAGGGAACACCCGCTCTAAAATTAAAAGCAATATGAATTTAGGTGAAGTCAATCGGCCTGAGTCAAATGGGGGGGGATGAAAAGTCCTTGAGCTTTCAATGTGGGCCACCAGGCTCAGATGAGATTTGCATCAGCACAGCAGACAGTGCGAGGGTGCCCAGTTCTCCAGCGCAGCCTCTTATATCACATTTATATCATCCTCTTTCCTACACTCAGTCTTAGATCTTTAGCATGTTGAAGTTGCTCTTTTATAGTTCATGTGATTAGTGATAACTTTAAGCCATCATATATTGACAGCTGGTGCCAACATGGTTACATAATGAAAAGGTGATTTCAGGAAGTAGGAATGCACATATAACTGCACATATTACTCTCCTACCTACATATGCCGTCCTGTCTGGGGCAAGAACTCAGTGATATTTGCTTTACTTAAATGTTATGGGGGACTGACAGAGTCTCTATACTATAGGAAAGATGTTGTGTTCTCATAGATGCTTACATGTTAAAAGGGACTTACAGAGCCTATACGATAGGAGAGAGGCTGTTCTCATAGATACATGTTAAGGGGGCTAGAGGTTGTGTTCTCCATAGATACTTAAATGTTAAGAGGGACTAGAGGCTGTGTTCTCATAGATACTTAAAGTTAAGGGGGACTTACAGAGTCTATACGATAGGAGAGAGGTCTATGTTCTCACAGAGCATGCCCCTATTCTCCCTTCTACCTTAATAACACCATCAGAGTCTCTGAAGGGTGTCTGGGGGCTCTAGGGAATCATTTTTTTTCAACATTCACAAGTCAATCAACATAATACATCATATCAATAAAAAGAAAAAATAAAAAACCATATGATCCTTTCAATAGACGCAGAAAAAGCATTTGACAAGATCCAGCATCCGTTCATGATTAAAACGCTCCAGAAAATGGGAATTGAAGGGACTTTCCTCAAGATAGTTACAGCCATCTACCAAAAGCCCACAGCGAGCATCATTCTCAATGGGGAAAAGTTGAAAGCCTACAATAGTCCTCTTTCCCCTTTAAACACTGAGCATTGTTTTTTGGGTTGTTTACTGTTCCTATAGGCAAACCCTATGAGATCATCAGCCATTACAACGAAGAATTGCTGTTTCACTCGCCCTTTGTGGGGGAGGGGGAAAGAGGTAGTTTTGGACTAGCCTACCTCCCCCATAAAAGTTCTCTTCTCTCTTTAAGATATTCTTAATCCAGGTTATAGGGACCAGAATTTTATCAAGGCATCATCCTTATTTCTTTAGCCACAGGTAAAGCATAAAACAATTGTTCAATTTGACTTTGAGCAATCTTTCTAGGAAAACACCACTACAAGTTGGAGAAAGTTATATAAAATTATTAACTTGGTATAAGTGTTTATAATTTTATTGTATTCAAGCTCCTGATAATGTTGTTGTGTATGTTTTTCATATTATTTAAATTTTCAGTCATGCAACATTTCTAGAACACATTTAAGTTTAAAGGTATTTAAGAAGTATAGGGATAAGGTTTTCATTAGACTCTCTAGGAGGGATAAAGTTTTCATTAGACTCTCTAGGAGTTTTCCATTTTCCTCAATTATAGAGTCATGAATCTGAGCTTCCCCTGTTAGCTCAGGTCTTTAATTTGCTTAATTTCAAATGAAATCCACTCAATCTCCATCATTCTATCTCCAAGAAGGAACTAGAAATGCCTGTAAATATTTGTATAAAATAGCCAATAAAAACTGATTGATGGGGGCTGGAACGATAGTCCAGAGGGTAGGGCATTTGCCTTTCATTTGGCTGACCCAGGTTCAATCCCTGGCATCCCATATGGTTCCCCAAGCACCGTCAGGAGTAATTCCTGAGCGAAGAGCCAGGAGTAACCCCTAAGCATTGCCAGGTGTGATCCAAAAAAAAAAAAACTGATTGGTGGGTGGGATTATTTTATTTTATTTAGGGGGAGGTGTTGGTGCCCCAACTAATGGTGCTCAGGGCTTCCTGGTTTTGTGCTCAGGGATCACTCCTGGCCGTGCTCAGAGAATCATATGCAGTGCTAGGTAATCAAACTGAGGTTAGCTGTGTGTGAGCAAGGGCCTTTATCCCTGTACGATCTATCTCTCAGGCCCCACTGTTCATTTTATTTTTCAACACTTTAAGAACATAGGTGATCTATAATCTAAAACAGTGCAAAATATTCATTTATAAGGGTCTTTAGTGTTTGAAAAGTATATCAATAAGCCAATTTTTCCTAGTGTCAGAGCCTAGAAAATGCTATGTATTGTTTCTTTTTTTTTCCACTCTGTGACTATTATATCAGTCAGGAATTGAAACATTAGTACATGGGTGAGAGATACAATATTGAAGATAAGGTGATTGCCTTGCATACAACCAACCAGGGTTCAATCCCTGGCACCACATATGGTCCCCAAGCACCATTAGGACTGATCCTTGAGTGAAGAGTCAGGAATTAGTCCTGAGCAGCACAGTTGGTGGGGCCCCCAAACCAATAAAAATCAAAAAAAAATCTAGGTCATATTTTAGCAATTATTATATAGGACCTCATGGGTCCTAGAATATAGGATGCAGTTTTGGGTATCTGCAGACTCATTCTATTGTTAATTCCTTAATTTATGTCTAATCTGATTTGCTCTGACAGTTATATGTAAGTTTATTTTCCTACATATTCATTAGTATATTGAATATTCTTTAAGTCAACTTAAATCTTTTATATTATTAGGTAAGGCTATAATCAAACACTAAAAAGCAACTAAATATCAATTTTATGGACTTCTAAACATAAGTCAAACTACTTATAGGTATTTTAGCTACATATTTTAGAAATTTCTATACTTTGGGCGTCTGATTCCAGTGGAATAAAAAACAAAGTACAAATACCATCTTTGCTCTCATATAGTACAGTTTCTGAGAGCTAAGTTTTATCTCTGTGTACAATTATAACATTGTATAGCTCTAATTCTAGTCAACATTCTTAAAGACACCTATGCCCTCATCACAAAGTTGAAATAAAATGGCTTTGCCCCGAGGAAACAAAACCTGCTGAGACTGAGGAGAAAGTCAATGAAATCTGATGTAGATGTCTTTAAATTCTCCTCTATCATAACCCTTTGAGATAGCTTTTAGGAGTCTAGTTTTTTTGACTAATGCTCTTTCTTACAAATTTAGCTGCTGCCCTATTGTAACCTATTCTTTTGTTCCCTAAATCTGAGGAACAAAAACAGAGAGATGCTGCATCTGTGGGTGGGATACAAAGATGAACAAAAGGATCCACTTAAATTCACAGCTAAAGTGTGCTGTGTGAATGTAGACCGGCTGCAAAAAAGGATCTATATATTTATACAGAGTTATTAAATTTGGTTTTTGTTTTGCTTGCCCCCAAATAATAAATTTCAGAAGCATTTCTATAAAAACCAGCATCTGCACACTAATCTGTTCTTTCTGGTCTCTGTATCATCAAGTACTTATTTTAAAGGAAAGATATTAACTTTATAATTTCAAAGATCTAGCTTAACTTTCAGGAATGGCATTACTTTGGAAAATACCATCAACGGTGATAAAATATAGTTAGGAAAGAAATCGTTTTTTGACTTTGGTATAAAATTTTTACTTGAACTTCAGTGAGTGAGAAAACAGAAGTCCACAGTGTCATTAAAAAAGCTTTTTTTTGACTGAAATGATCAGAGTTTCCCAATTTGCAGAACTTCCTTTAGTACTCTGCTGCAGCGCTGTTTTGAAATTTCTTTTGAAGCATATTTTGGATTCATGCCCAAATGGCCTTTCTGTGTCTTTCTAGAAAAAATAAATTGCTTCCAATGTGCAATGGGTTTGTAAGCAGAGCTCAGTATATCTGTAAGAGAAGAGTCTACTATTTGTGTAGGGGAAATGTGGGCTTGAGTCACAACAGAGAGATGAAATAGTTTCCCTCAAAGCAACAAGGAAAATCCACAGAGAAGGTGAATTTGCTTTACTAGATGACAGGTTAAGCAGGAAGCACAGAAGTGATTTGATGCCCAGATTTCAATAGCCCATAGAGGGTGAGACTTTACAGAACAAGACACAGGATTTTCTTAAAAAATTAATTAGATGCAAGTATTTTTTTTGGCTCATGCAGATATGAAGATCCTAAATTGTCAGAACTCAAAACCTTGGCAGCACAGTAATAAGTGAAGTATGACTTACTTTTAAATTAATAAGGAGTAATAAATTATAACCAACTTTTTATATATCTTAACATTCTTTTAAAGTTTAATTTCTTCTTGTTGTGGTTTTGGGCCATAATCAATGGTATACCCATAGGTATCCCTGGCCCTGTGCTCAGAGTTTACTTCCGGTGCTTGGGGACCATATGTAGTACCAGGGATCGAATAGTGGTCAAATTTGTGCAAAGCAAACACTTTACCTCATTCCTGTACTCTCTCTACTATCATACATCTTTTAATAGAGGATCTTACCATATTATTTGCTTAGTACAGAAAAAGTCTACTCTTACCAATAACCTTGCACTTTTATTTTTTGATTTTGGGCTATACCTGGTGGTACTCAGGGTTACTCCTGGTGAGCTCAAGGGATTATATAGGAACTGGGAATCAAGCCTGGATGTCTGCATGAAAGGCAAGTACCCTACCCACTTTAATCTGGCCTCAGCGTTCTAATTATTTAATATCACTCCATCATATATTTTTTTCTTTTTTGGGGCCACATCTGGCGATGCTCAGGGGTTACTCCTGGTCCAGCATCCAGGAATTACTCCTGGCAGTGCTCGGAGGACCATATGAGTTGCCAAGGATCGAACCTGGGTTGTCCGCATGCAAGGCAAATACACTTCCCGCTGGACAACCACTCTGGCCCTTCATTCCATCAACTTGATTTGATCCTATTTTATTATTTTCCCTAAATGGAGTATGATGATCTTAGAAGTTGACCATTTGCCATCCCTTGCATATACTGAATTTATTTTAAATTTTCTTCTACTGAATTTTTCCTGGATGAAATTACTGCATTTTCCCCCTCTCCTTACTAGATCGTATACAACACTGGAGAACACTGTTTCCTGTTCTTCTTTCTTTATAGGGTCTAAGCTCTCCTTTCTCTAGCTACCATAGGTTGGTGAGGTAATAAACTCAAACATCAATTTTTGTTATTTTCCCCCACTGAATTAGAAAAGTATATGCTAAAAAAATTCAAGAACAAACAAGTCTTGTACACTATCTGGGCTCCCTTGTGTAGAGAGTTATGGTTTCTGAGTCTAAACTATAAAGTCAAAGAAAAGTCTCCCCCATCCCCTCCAAGACTTTGTTTAGTAATATAGTTCTCTGAGAGAAATAAAGTTGGGTCCTTTTTGGAGTGAGTAGGGGATGTTGGTGCTTAGGAATTCACTTGAAATGGTCTAACATGGAAGAAAATTATCTCTACTCAAATGAGGAAGGTTCCAAGGTTTGAAAGTCTCTCCTAGAATACAGCTCCTGCATTCTGTTGAGGTAAATTCCTTTACAGGTAATTCCTGTTAAGGTAAATCCTCAGCACACTTCTCAAGGTTGGACTTAAAAAGGTATTGCTTTTATTTTCATAGCAGCACTATTCACAATAGCCAGAACCTGGAAACAACCAGTATGCCCGAGAACTGATGACTGGATAAGAAACTGTGGTACATCTACACAATGGAATACTATGCAGCTGTCAGGAAAATGAAGTTATGAAATTTGCCTATAAATGGATGGACATGGAAAGAATCATGTTGAGTGAAATTAGTCAGAAGGAAAGAGAGAGACATAGAATGACTGCATTTATTTGCATGACATAAATATACCAGGTGATCTTACCAAAAGTGGAAATTGCCACAAGTGCGTGGGAGTCAGAGGTTAGGTAAGATAGAGAAGGGAACATGTGTGAATAAATGTAAAAAGGTCTGATACCAACATAGAACTGAGCATTAAATACAGACAAAAAAATGCAAATGATGGCTTCTAAAAAGGTATTGGTTAGACCGGTACAGCTATAGTTATATCAGATCACATAGGCTTCCAATGAAGCAAGGTAATAACATAGGGACAGAATAAATAGCAAAAGCAGCCTTACATGATGAATGTGAACACATGGGTTTAAAAGACACATAGAGCATTTTACCCCCAAGCAGCAAAATTCTTATTTTTTCAAGTGTACATGGAACTTTTCAAGGAAAGACCATCTGTTGGGACACAAAACAAGTATCAAAAGTACCAATGAACTTGAGAAGACTGAAAGCATACCAAGTATTTTTTTTTATCATTATGTTATAAAGTTAAAACTAAACAAAAAAAAATTTTAAAAAAAATCTCTAAAATATGGACAGTAAGCAATATGCATTTCAGTGATGCATAGTTAATGGAGAAAATAAGGTAGATATTAAGAAAATATTTGAAGGTTCATGAAAGCAAAAATTTAAGTTCTTAGAACCTATGGAATATAGCAAAAGTGTGTGTATACATACATCACTTTTACTATTACTAAAATGTATATTATATACATAATATATATTATATATGTGTATATGGAGAGTCACAAATAAACAATTTACTTTTACACCTGAAACAATTGGAAAAATAAACACGAAAGTTAGTATAAGGAAAAAATAAGTAATCAGAGTATAAATAAATAAATAGATAAAAGACAAAAATTCCCCACAAAAGATTACTAAAATGAAGAGCTACATTTTAATCAAAAGAAAAAAAACTGATGAAGCTTTAGCTTAGTTTATAAATTCAACAGAAAACAATAAACAGAATCAGAAATGAATAGAAGAAATCATAAATGTGCTGTATAAAAATAAAAGACAAGGATTACAAAGAATTACATAGAATCATGAAAAGCTATATGCTAACAAATTAAAAAAATTTAGAAGAAATGGCTAAATTTTTTATGTAAGTACACTCTCCCAAGACTTAAATAAGAAGGAATAGAAAACATGAATCAACTAATCACAAAACAGAGACTGAAACTGATCAAAAACATAAAGACTGTGCCTGAGCGATAGTACAGTGGGTAGGGAGTTTGTTTTCCATGTGGCTGACCCAGGTTTGATCCCCAGCATCCTGTAGTATGATCCCCTGATCACTGTCAGGGAGTAATTTCTGAGTGAAGAACCAAGAGTAACCCCCCCAAGCATTGCCTGGTGTGACTCCCAAAAAGGTAAAAAACAAAACCAAACCAAAAACATTAAAAGACTAGAAGTACAAGACCAGATGATTTTACTAGTGATTTTTACTACCTTTCAAAGAGGATCTTAATGTCAAACTTTTCAATAATCTGAAGAAGAAATACTTCACAAAACGGTTTGAGGCTCTTTGTATTCCTGAAGCAACCAGATGCCATTGGGCTACACTGGCACGTGATAGAGTCAAATGGAAATATTACTGGCACCCGCTTGAGCAAATCGATGAATAACGAGATGTCAAGTAATCAAGTGATCAAGTGATTCTATTATCTCACCCTTCTTAGGGTATCACAACGCAACAGACTAGTACCTCTAATGAACACAAATGCAAAAATATCTCATAAAATGCCACCAAATAAATTTAACAGTGCATCAGAAGGAGCAAACATCATGACCTATTAGGAGTTAATTCTAGGCAAGCAAAGTATGTAAATATATGCAAATGATAAATTTGAAACATGATACAAATAATAGACAAAATCATATGATATTATCAATATATATGGAGAAAGTATTTGACAAGATTCAGCACCCATTTCTGATGAAAAAAACTGAGGTTGAAAAGAACAGATCTCAGGACAACATAGATCACATGCTATAATCTGTATAATTAATATTATACCTAGTGATGAAAAACTAAGTCTTTTCTATGTAATCAGAACAAAAATAAAGCTGTCCACTCCATATATATTTAATTTGGTTTTACAGGTTTTATAGCAATTATGCAACAACCAATAAAAAATCTAAAATAGGAAAGAAGTAAAACTACCATTATTTGCATATGGCATGATAATGCACATGAGTGTACATATAAAACACTAAATGCTTCATTAAAAACTATTACTCTATCTATAGTTTTGTCATTTTAATTAAGACAGAAAATGGAACAGTGTGCTAACAATTGTGAGGGTACTAATGCCAACCTAGAACTGAGCATTAAATAGAGGCAAAAGATACACATGACAACCCTTTAATGTATGTTCTGTAGTCATATCTAGAAATGGAAAGAAATAAAGAACCTGCCATGGAGGGCGGGGGGGGGGGGGAACCGGGGGACGTTGGTGGTGGGAGATGGGCACTGGTGGCGGGATGGGTGCTGCTACACTGTATGACCAAAACCCAAATTGAACTTTTAATTGTATATCTTTGTAATTAAAAAAATAAAATGACTAAACTGCACTACCAAAAAAAAAAAAAAAAAATAACGCAGTCTTCCTCTTTTAAGCAGTAAACAGCACCATGCACAGTAGATAACCAGTCTAAATGAAAACACATAAGCAGAATATTTGTGTGAAATAAATTAGTTTATTTTATTTAAAAAAATTGCTATCTTAAAGATGACATTGCTTCAGCACTTTTTTTGAATAAAGCATGTCTTGAATGCAGTAAAAAAAAACCTTCGAGCTTAGCCCAGCGGCTTGCGCGGCCTGTGCCGGCCTCGCCGCCCCAGCATCCCATATGGTCCCCCGAGCACCGCCAGGAGTAATTCCTGAGTGCAGAGCCAGGAGTAAACCCTGAGAATCGCCGGGGTGGCCCAGAAAGCAAAAAAATATATATATTAGAGCAGTGAATACAGAAATTAGTTATATAATATACAAAATCCATTGCATTATCATATAAAATAATGAAGAAATAAAGAAAGCAATCTAATTTATAACTGTATCCAAAAAAAGTCATAAATCTATATAAATAAATTTAACATGAGAGGTAGAATACCTATAAAACAAAAACTATAATATATGTTAAAAGACAGAATAAGACATTAAAGAGTGGAAAGGCATTCAATATATATGTGTGGGAAGAACTGATATGGCATAAACTCCCAATATACAGAAACTAATGTGCAGATTTAATGAAAGTCCAATAAAAATTCCAATGAAATTTTAAAAACAAACAACAAAAATACTAAAACTTACATGGAATCATAAAAATTCCCTATAACTATGGCAATCCTGAGTGGGGGGGATGCTGAGATCTAAAAATATGAGTACAGAGGCCTGAGCAATAGCACAGCAGGTAGGGCGTTTGTCTTGCATGCAGCTGAGCCAGGTTCGATCCTGACATCCCATAGCACTGCCATGAGTAATTCCTGAACAAAGAGCCAGGAGTAACCCCTGGGCACGCCAGGTGTGATGCAAAAAAATAAAATATGAGTTCAAAGTATACTACAATAAAATAGTAGTTAAATGGAATAATGTTGATCAATGATAGATTCATAGATGAATAAAATATAGTAAAAAGTCCAGAAACAAACCTATACATTCACTTTTTATGACAAAAGATCTTGCAATGAAGTAAGGACAATTTCCTTAACAAACAGTAGTGGGAAAATTGGACAGCTACTACTCTTTAGCTTCATATACAAAAATAAGATCAAAATTAACTAAAGATTTAAATCTAAAACTTGGAACAAAAGTACAGAGATGAGAATCTAGGTGAAATGCTCTATGGAATTAGTATTAGAGACATATGGGGTGCTTGACACAAACAGGAAGGAAAATGAAAGTAAACCACTGATACACATTACATTGAAAGTTTTTTCTGAACAGCAAAAGAATATATAAGTAGCATGAAAAGTATAGAAGATATTTACATACCATATATGTGAAAGGTTAACATCCATGGTATATAGAACTCATACCACTTTAAAAAAAACACTCAAACAACCAAAAGAAATAGACAGATTTGAACACTTCTCCAAAGAGGACATACAGATGGTTGGTAGACAATTTAACTGATGATGCTGTTAATACAATTGGTGACAATATTGATATGCCTACTGATAATGATTAATAAAGAAGATGCAGTACACATGTATGTGCTTGGTCACCAACAAATCTGTTCTTCACCTCCATCCTGTTAAGCTGACAGAGAGAATAAGACAAACATGGCAACTGTCCAACAAAAGGGTCACTGAATAGCCTTAGGCAAGGGGCTGCCTGGCATTTTATTTAGTGCAACATTTGCCCTCCAGCCTGAGTCCGTTCTATATGAGTTAACGCTAATTAAGAATAAAGGCTGTCAACCCCATCAAAAAA
This sequence comes from Cryptotis parvus, assembly GCA_021461705.1. Classification (NCBI taxonomy): domain Eukaryota; kingdom Metazoa; phylum Chordata; class Mammalia; order Eulipotyphla; family Soricidae; genus Cryptotis; species Cryptotis parvus. Next base: position 189,612 of record JAJIBD010022040.1, read on the forward strand.
TGGGGAGAAGAAATGAACAGAAACTCCTCACAAGGGAAGAAGTTCGAATGACCAAAAGACATATGAAAAAAATGCTCATCATCATTAGTCATCAGAGAGATGCAAATCAAAACAACAATGATCTCACACCTATCATCTCACACCACAGAGACTGGCACATATCCTGGAAGAGCAAGAACAACAAATGCTGGTGTGGATGTGGGGAAAAGGGACTCTCATCCATTGTTGGTGGGAATGTCAACTAGTGCAGCCTTTTTTGGAAGACAATATGGACATTCCTTCAAAGACTAGAAATCGAGCTCCCATTTGGCCCAGCCATACCATTCCTGGGAATAAACCCTGGGAAGCCTAAAATACACAGCAGAAACACCATCCCTACTTTTATGTTCATAGCAGCATTATTCACAATAGCCGAATCTGGAAACAACCAAAGTGTCCGAGAATCGATGACTGGATAAAGAAACTTTGGTATATCTACACAATGGAATACTATGCAGCTGTCAGAAAAAATGAGGTTATGAAATTTGCCTATAAATGGATAGCCATGGAGAGATCATGTTGAGTGAAATTAGCCAGAAAGAGAGAGAGACATATAAAATGACTGCATTTATTTGCATGATATAAATATATATGTACATATTATGATACCAATATCCAAGGTCAGGTGAAACATGGAAAAGGAGGTCTTGTCAAAGGTGGAAATTATCACAAACGTGTGGGAGTCAGAAGCTAGGTAAGACAGAGAATGGAACAGTGTGCTAATAATTGTCGAAAGTGCTGATACCAACCTAGAACTAAGCATTAAATACAGGCAAAAAGATACATATGACAACCTCTTAATGTATGTATTGTAATCCACAATGTGGAAGGGAAGAAAAAGAGAAAAGAGAGAGGCAGAGAAAGAGAAAGAAATTAAGAAACATGCCACAGAGGCAGGTTAGGGACGGGGAGGGAATCGGGGACATTGGTGGTGGGAAATGGGGACTGGTGGAGGGATGGGTGCTGGAACAATGTATTACTGAAACCCAAATATGAACATCTTATGAACATCTTTGTAACTGTATATCTCACGGCGGTATAATAAAATATTTTAAAAAAAGCAAAAAAAAAAAAAAAAAGAACAAAGGCTGTGATGCTTACAACAGTGGCCATAGGGTCCTAAACAATCAGCAAGCACCTTTAGTATATAGATTTGAACTTAAGGGACCCTCCTGTTATGCCCTAATCAGGATATTCCTACTCTCTGCAGGTTTGCAACCACTATATACATTTCTAAACTTATTTATCCAGGAGACTGTCCCTACCTTGGGATTTATATTACTGGGACAATTGCCTACATTTTTACACAAGGGAACCCTATTTAGTTATTTTTTATTTTATTCCATTTTATGTATTTTTTATCAAATCACCATGAGATACATAGTTACAAATTTTCCCATGATTGGGTTTCAGTCATATAATGTTCCAACAGCCATCCGTACACCAGTGTACACTTCCCACCACCAATATCCCCAGTTTCTCTCCTGCCCCACCCCTTCCCGTACCTCCCTTCCCCCAAAACTCTTAGTCTGTCTCTATGCAGGCACTTTTCTACTTTCTTTCTCTCCCTTTGGGCATTATGGGTGCTGAGAAGTTATCATGTTTGTTTCTTTACCTAATTTCAGCATGGAGTTGTGTTTTATTTTTTCTTTTTGAGTCACACTCAGCAATGCTCAAGGGTTACTCCTGGCTCTTCACTCAGGATTTACTCCTAGTGGTGCTCGGGGACTATATGGGATGCCGGGGATTGAACCCAGTTCAGCCACATGCAAGGCAAATGCCCTACCCGCTGTGCTATCTGCTTTTGCTCAGCATAGAGTTCTTATCTAGCATGATCATTTCCAAGTACCATTGTCACAGTGGTCCCTTCTTTATCCCTACTTCCTTCTCCCCCAGCACTTGGAGGCAAGCTTCCAACCATGAATTAATCCTCTTGAGCAGATGACTGAGTAAAGAAACTATGGTACAGCTACACAATGGAATACTATGCAGCAACCAGGAAAAATGAAGTCATGAAATTAGCTTATCAATGGAGGGACATGAAATGTATCACACTGAGTGAAATGAGTCAGAGAGGGACAGACATAGAATGACTGCATTCATTTGTGGGATATTAAAAAAAACAGCATGAGACTAATACCCAATAACATTTATTTGGTTGTTTAAAAAAAAATGAAAATTACCCATTTGTATCTAAATGAAAGGAGCCTGTGGCAATTACACAAAGCAAAGTAAGTCAGAAGAAAATACAGGAACTGGATGAATAACCAATGGGTGCAAAATATAGATATAAAATTAATGAACAAAATTAAAAGTGATGACACTGAGCATGACTACTTGAGTATAAGGAAAAAGAATAGGTGGGAGAATATAAAATTTATTTTAACTGAACAAAATTAATGAATTAGTAAGAAACTCCCTTACAAATAAAGTTATATAGGGTAGCTAAGAACAGTAGTGAAATTAGCTATCTTTAGCTATCCCACAGGTAGTTACAGATAAAAACTGTGTGCATCTGTTGCATAAGTGTGTGTATACTTATACAGAGATAGATGATTACCTAAATATAGATGTAGGAATACCCTATACCTGAAGACAGGAGTAACTAGTGAGTTAGTGTAGAAAATAAAACATAGGGACTTGAGGAAAAACACTGATATGCTTGTTGCTAGACCCATGCTCAACTGTAAGAATCACTGTGAGATGGTCCAACCCACATGTAACAGCCCAGAAAAAAAGGCCATAGCTTTAGCAATATCATTCTGAGATATATTTTGCAATAAGCAATATAATTAGTGCCGGCTAAAGGGGAGGAGACATGGAGATGGAAGGTGGGTGGGAAACAAGGGTGTTGGTGGTGGAAGGGCACATTGGTAGTGGGACTGGTGATGGAATATCAAACGCTTGAAACAACTGTACTGTTAACAGCTTTGTAAATCACGGTGTTTAAATAAAATTAATAATTAAGAAAGAATCACTGTGAAAAGCATTTCTAATTCCAACTAATACTGGCACGTGGCAATTAGATAGACCAGGCTCAATGACAACCTTGTTGGTAGACAAGCAAAGTGAAAAACGAAGACTACAATAGCCAGAAAATATCATTGCACTTTAGATTTTATGAGTCTTGCACAAGTCTTACAATGCATGCACAGGCACTTATATAGCATACATAGGTGATTCACAAATCTTGTGTCTTTATTATTTTTCACATGTGGCTTATCTTATCATTATAATAATCTAAGAACCCTAAGCTTCCTGTGGACTGATAGCTTGTGTTGTAATTACAATAAACACAACTACACATGATCATAACTCTCACACTATTTACATTGAGCTAGTCCTATCTGGGTATTAGCCAACTTTCTCCACTGTATTTCACAAACATCTTACAAGTAGGAGCTTCTGGGTATACCTTTACTCTGAATTTTGTCTACATATCTAGGAAGTCTTTCCAACTCCTGTAGTTCTAAGTAATACTCTTCTCCCTATCATATTACTCAACATCCTTTCATGACGGAATTGCCAAAGTTCAATTTTTTAGTATAAGTTTAAAATCCAAGGCATTTGACTTTTTAAAACCATGTTCAGAGTTTCTCACAAATTGTGCATAGTAATTTATGGTTTCTGACACATGCCATCCAGAGTTCTCATATCCCTGATTCTATTTTCTTGATAGCTAGCATTAGATCATCCTGTGAGCTCAGGTTTCAGTAGAACAAAAAGCTGAGCTACACCCTTGTAATGCAAAGTGAGAGTAGACAACCCATCTGTAATGTGACATAAAAATGATCAGGCTAAACTTTCACTACTGTCGCCCAACTTAAGGAAGTTACACTGCTTAGTAACAGATGTTAGAGCCGTATCTATCAATCAGTTTTGATAACATGCATTTATATTTGCATAAACAGTGTCAGTGACTGTTTAGAATATTTTCACTTGGTGGCCACTGGGTGTCCTCATTTGCAAAGTAAATACGCAATATTTAGTGTTGGTCATCAGAAACACCAAAGGAAAGACACTAGTCTTTTCTTTGGTCTTGTACATACTGGGTAGAAATTTAGTGCTGAACTCATAAACAGGTCAGACACTAGTTTAGTTAAGAAACATCAAATCCAACAACTAAAGCTTATAACCTTATTTCTGCAGTTTCCAGAAATAAATTTATAAGACGATTTTCTCCATAAAGGAGACTGTGATCCAGCTATTAGAGTGAGCCCTTATTTATTTGAAAATTGGCATGGGATTTTGACTATCTGCTGAGATCCAAGAGAGAAGAGCAGAGAAGGTCTTAATTTATTCTTGAAAGAAAAGAGAACACCAAATATCTCCATGGGATATTTGTTAGATTCTGTTTTTATCTCAACATTTTGTTGAAAACCAATTAAAAATAATAATGAGAAAGAGAAAATGTCCTTTGCCTGAGAAACCTAAAATAATATGAAAAGTAGAAGAATGAACTAGGTCATATCATGATTATCAACCATTTCATATTAAAAAAAACACAAGATTTAACTTCTTTGTGTTGGCTATAGTTATTCTGCCGATAAAGCAAAGGTACTGGGGTTTCTCAGGTCACTGTGGAATAAATAAAATAGAATATTGTGTACAGGGTTTGGGGAAGAAAAACTTTAGATGAGGTAAACTCAAGGCCTCACTAATATTTTATTTGTGGTTGAGTCACAGTTCTGGACTTGTCTCTGGGGCCAGATAGATGTCAAGGCCAGAGTTCACTTAGTCAACAGTATGCATCGATTCTTCTGCTCCCAGGCATGGAGTGTAACTCACTGCTGGGCAATCTGTGCTCCCGAGAGTCATTTTCGCAATGCCTGGGATTGTCAATACTTCCAAATTCTTATTACATACATCTCTGGGGCAATTATTTCTTTGTACAACAGAAAAGAGGTCTACTTCCACACCTTGCAATTTTCTCAAATTTTAGATACAGAACTACTCTTAAAACATTACGTATTTGCCTCTAAATGCTTAGCCAACTAAGCAAACCTTTTTTGAAAGCAGAGCTAACTTTAGTGCAGCCATGCTCTTTACTTGTGTATAGCCCTTAAAACTCATAATTATTCTCGGGATGTCATTCTAGTACATAAATTATCTATATAATTTTGGGCAATAACCTACAAATTACACAGATAAAAATGATAGATACTATTTGGAAAGCTAGAAAAGCAGTAAGGGGCTCACTGCCTTTGGAGGATGTTCAGTAGTCTTATTAACTTTGCCTAACAGTCTTTTCTGTTTTTAAAGGACCACCCACTCTACAGCTTCACAGGGCTGGCTGAGTCTCAACTGTTAATCAACTGTTTAAACTGTAACAATGCACAATAGCCAGGTCATTTTTACCCCGAGATTCAAACAAAGGATCAGAAAGACTGAGAGTCTATAGTGAAGTGTCTCAGTTCTTCTAAAGATGCTTAAATTCCTGGGACTGATAGCATTTACTGATTCTTTAATTAGCAGGTTCAATTCTGAGCTACTGTAACCTTGAAGACATATCTGCAGAGCCTACTGATTGTGTTTTACCAGAGCTTTTCTTTATCCTATCCTTGGTTTGTTCCTTTGAGTTTCAGAACTTCTTGAGGCTCGTGGCAGAGCGCCAGAGTGCAGGCCTTATCTGATGTCCTGGCCCCGCATGGTTTAACACATACTGGTGTCTTGTTCTTGAAGTACAGGACTGATATTCTAAAACCTTGACTCCAACACAAAGGGGATCATTAGCTTGTTTTAAGTGTCATTTTTCTTCCCTCGTGGACGTATTCTCCCCAACCCAATACTTCTATAGTACTACACACTGGCAGCAGATGGCAACCATATTCCTAAGCTGAGTATATTCAAAATCGTGCCATGGAGAACAGAGTGTCTTCAAAGTTAGTTTCTATTCAAGTGGGATGGCAGAGACTTTGGGAGGAGTGAACTCATCTCTCATTCATTTAATCCCCTATTCATTCAGTCAGGAAATTGTTTTCCTACACATCCCTCTACTGCCCAGCCATTAGAGAGGGTGGGTATGAAGAACTCTCTGGAGGGCTGTTCCAGCAGGAGGGCCATAGACATTCTATGCCAAGCTCTTGTTTCCCTGGGCTAATTCTATCTGTTGCTGATCAAATCATGCCATTCCCACGAGAGGAGTTTGGGAGCACTGTGGGAGGATGGGAGAGGGTGAGTTTCTCCAAAACTGTCTCTTTAGAGATTGATACTCACATGATACATTCTCTAGACAAAGATAAGACCCATGGAAATGGTGAAGCAAGGAAGGCTGTAGAAAACTGTGCAGGATGGTGTAATAATGATGGGTGGGAGTGAGAAAACCTTTCTTTTTTGTTGTTTAAAGGTTTGTTGGAGTTTCCCCTAATCATCTGTTTGAGCATCTTGAAAATAAGTATCTATTTTCATGATATCTATCAAAAATAGGCACCACATTAGACTACAAAGTTGACCTTAACCCTGCCATATTGCTACTAGAATCAAAACATGTAGCAGGCTATATCCAACAGAAAGCAATTCTGTGTTCCAAATATAAAAACCAGAGGGTATCTGTGAAGTACTTTGAAAGTCTGCAAAGCGGGAGAAAAAATCAGGTAAGCAGGCAGTACCTAGGAGCCCAGTGCCCTGGGAGCTGAAAACCTCCACACTCCATAATCACTGCCATGTTCCCGGTTGGACTCCACTGCTCCATGAGCCTCATCCAGAAATTAATCTGTTGAAAAACTCAGGAGTATAGGTTTTGTGAATGAAATATCCAGGTTTCATGGAGTTGGGGATTGGCTACCTCCCCCCCCCTCCCTGTACTTCTGGAAGCCCTGGCAGTGGCACACACGCCCCAAAGCTGCCACTCTGTTAAAAATTTAACTATAGCTATATCACCCCCAAATATTAAAAATTTTGGACTTACTGGAGTGCATAGCAATATACTAAACTCTACTAACACTGATAAGCCAGGAGAAGAACACCAGATTGGATGGGGTGTAATCACTATCACTATCACTATCTTCCCGTTAATCATCTATTTGCTAGAGCGGGCACCAGTAATATCTCCATATGTCCTGTCTCATGCTAGTAGAACCCAAAGGCATCTGCTTGCTCCAGGAACAAAAAGAGCCTCAAACCATTATATTAGGCCACGGGAATGATCTAATATAAATGTTACTGGTATTTGGCATAACAAATATGACACGAGCAGCTTGCCAGGCTTGCCGTGCGGGTGGCATACTGTTGTAGTCACCTCTAAATAAAGCATTTATTGATGAACCCGCGGCTGCTGGCGGCGCAGAGCCAGGCTGTTATAGTCTGGTCTGCTGGGTGGAGTTGTGATGAGAGGGAAGTCGGATGTGGAAAATGGCAGGCCCCATGGAGTAGGGAAGATGGGGTGTAATACAGAAGACAGTCTTGATTAGCAAAATATAATAAACATAGGAGGCTTACCCTGTAACATCTTAGTAATCTCTCATACAAGGGCTTAATGGTGCCATGGTGAGATACAATAATCTTCACTAACTTTCTTCTACAGAAATACTTTTTGATCATCCTCTTAGCAGATTATAACAAGCAATATAAAATAAATTATTAAGGGTCTGCTATGGGGGCATGCTTAAGAGATGGTTGGGAAAATCGGAAATAATGGTGGTGCGGAAGGTGCAGTGGTGGTGGGATTGGTGTTGGCACATTGGATGTCTGTACTAAACTGTGATTTAAGAAAGTTATAAAAATAACCCAATGCCTATACTTTCACAAATGGATGGAATGCTCACAAGCCAATTGGAGTCCTTCTCTCCATCATATTCACCCATTCACAACAAATGTTTGCTGAGCACCTAGTATAGAAAAGCACTTAGCTAGGTGCCAAGAACCCAGCAGTGTATGAGGGAGAATTTTTTTTTGTTGTTGACAAATTCTTCCACTAGCCAAAACAAGTATTATATAGCTGTCAGAATCTTATCTGAAGGACAGGAATAATTCAAGCTACTTAATACTTTTTGTTTGTTTGTTTGTTTGTTTGCTTTTTGTTTTGGGGCCACATCTAGTAATGCTCAGGGCCTACTCTTGGCACTACACTTAGCATAACTCCAGAATTTGCTTGGAGAAGTACATGGTTGTACCTGGAATTGAACAGCTGTGTGTAAGGCAAACATCCTACCTGTTGTACTGTCTCTTTGGCCCCAATTTAGTACTTTTTTCATTTGACCTACAAACACAGTTATTGAACGTTTTGATTTCTTAAACCAAGAAGTTTTGTATTAAAGTGCTCTACTGCTATATTCATTCCTTTCTGGGCTGAAATGTGAGAGTTCATATTGTAGCTGGTACTGTGTGTGTATGTGTGGTGTGTGCACGTGTATGTGGGGTGCACCTGGGTATACACATGTAACACTGAGGATTGTTACTTTTCAAGCTACACATACATTTTCTCTGTAAATATTGTACCATCTAATTTGTGTCTTTGGATTCTGCTGATTAGCCATCAACAGACAAATTAAGAAATACTGCATATAAGATGCAAAAATCATGACTCAGTAAAGCTCATTCTGGGTTTAAACAGACTTACACATAATCTTGTTTAGCATTTGATCTTCAATTATTACTAAGAGATTTGTTGCTCAAATTCCATACTCATGTGTCTCTGGAATTTTATACTCAGTACCAAAAGTACTCAGGAATTAAGAGAAGCAAATGTCAGAAATTAACTCCAAACCATGTAGATATCTTAAGATGGGAAAGACTCCATGGATACAATGAGCCAGCATGTCTTAATAAATATTTGAAGATTACATTTTTTCCATTTACTGCAAAGAGCCTCAGAACGGTAAAAGTTAAGAGTTGGAAGAATTAGAGCTGTCCTTCTCTGCAATGAATGCAACATGACCTGGGCCCTACGAAAGCAGGATGAGCATGCTATTCGGGTCTCCCAGAGAGGAATCGAAAGAGCTATGCTTGGAATATCACGCCTCACTCAAGTGAGAGAAGGAATCTGGAGTTCTGACCTCCATCGCTATTCCAGAATCAGGGACGCTGTCTCGTTTGCCAAGGCATCGAAAATCAGATGGGCTGGACATGTAATGCAATTTGGAGACAACCGCTGGACTAGAGCCGTTACCGACTGGATTCCACTGGATGTCAAAAGATCACATGGCCGCCCACCTACAAGATGGTCAGACTTCCTTAGCAAGGCTCTTCATATTCCTGAATCAACCAGATGCCATTGGGCTACATTGGCACGTGATAGGTCCAATGGAAATGTTACTGGCGCCCACTCGAACAAATCGATGAATAACAGAATTCAAGTGATCAAGTGATCAAGTGGAGCCCGCTCGAGCAAATCGATGAATAACAGAATTCAAGTGATCAAGTGAACAAGTGATTTTTAAAAAGTTTTAAGTCCTTCATAAGTCTCTTTGGGAAGGGCTCATTAAAGTGCAAATCAGCACATTTTACTTTCCATCTAAACACTTCATATTCTGGTGTATTCAGGATATACACCTGCTATTGCATGCTCAAAACTGAAAAAAAAAGTGACATGTATTCAATCTGAATACTTTTTTCACTTTCTCTGTGATTCTTGCAGCTGTCTTTTTTTTTTTTTTTTTTTTTTGCTTTTTTGGGTCACACCGGCGCTGCTCAGGGGTTACTCCTGGCTCTGCACTCAGGAATTACTCCTGGCGGTGCTTGGAGGACCATATGGAATGCCAGGGATTGAACCTGGGCTGGCATGGGATGACTGCAAGGCAAACGCCCTACCCGCTGGGCTATCGCTCAGCCCCTCTTGCTGCTCTCTTGATAATTCCTTTTGACTACCCTTTTCTACATGGTCAGTATATAACACGCATAAATGTTAAGGTCTCGTAGAACACACAGTAACTGTACTCTGAATGGGGAGTGGCTAGGAGTAAGGTGCTAATTTGACTCTCATCCACTCACTATCCTGAGAATATCTGGTATATGGTTCTTTGGCTCTCTTTGGGGATCAGTTTCTTTATCTGTATAAAAATGAATTAAGACCAGGTGACCTTTGATCTATTAATGTTGACAAAATTTTTATCAATAACAAAGGCCAGAGAAGATAAAAGCCCAAAGTGCTTATTCAGCAGATGAGGTAGTAACAGGTTTGATATGAACCCTGTGTGAGTTGATTGATGAAAGAATGTGGTTTACAATTTCTTTCAAACAAGGAATTGCTAGCATCTTCATCATACTTTGAATTGATTAAAAATGTAAAGACTGCAAGGAGGGAGAGGGAGAGAGAGATAAAGATAGAGAGAGGGATTTTATGTGTTAATCAGGTTGTGGGAATAACTGATAGATACAGAGGAGCACTAATTTTATATAACGAAAATTGCCACTAGCGGAGAAAGCACATATGAAACTGTCACTAGCAGCTGCAGATAAGAATTAAAGATGAACTTCAACAAGACAGAAAATGACGAGATAAAGAATTGAGCCCTGAAAACCATCAGTCAGTCTTAACATTTATATGTGTACAATCACAAGCATAATGCAATATTGGGAAGTATATGGCACTGGGTAAACTGAGCAATGGGCCATGAGGCCAGATTTGTCAAGGAACCTGGGGAGGATTTCATAAGAAGACAGATATCTAGAATCTGGGGATTCTTGGGATTAAGTCAATGACACAATTCCAGCATGTGGGGCTAGAGTGACAGTATTCTGGGTAGGGTACTTTCCTTCCATGCAACAGACCTGGATTTGATCCCTAGCATACCAAATTGTTCCCTGAACCTGTCGGGGGTATTTCCTGACTGCAGAGCCAAGAGCAACCCCTGAACACTGAACCCCTGACAAAAAAAGTATGTGGCCCCCAAAACAAAATAAAACAAAAGTGATACTTTTAGGTGACTCCAGTGGTTCTAAGAATGAACCCTTCCCACCAAGGAAATTAATTTTGAAATTTCTTCATCAATCAATTATCAGTAGTTCCCTCATAATGCCTCCTTATATCTACTGAGTGTGTGGAAAGTAGGAGACTTTTGCTTCCTAGAAAATAAACGAGTGGCTTGTCTGTGACTTATTTGAAAGCAAATGTCTCCAAAAGGACATAAAGTTAAGCCCAAATGAATTTTAGTAACGGTAGCTTTTCTCAACTATAAACCATTGAAGAATGACATGAGATAGTGCCTAATAAGGTCTGAGTATCATAAGCAAACTTTTCTGCTTTCTGAAAGAACCATACATGCTTCTTGTACTATTACTGATGTTCCTTCTTCCTGGAATGCTTTTCCTTCATGATCCAGGTCTAATGTTTCCTCCCCTGCCATACCCTTTCTTCCCCACTGCTTTAACTCTGTCTCAGAAATCTGGCAGCTTTATCATTATTACTATTATTATTTGAGGATCTCTGGAAGAGCGCTCTTGCTCTAGCTACCTTGTGAGGCTAGGAGCAATAGGACTGGTGAACAGATGCCCAGGCCCCTTATCCAGCAAAGTTGAAAGATAATTAGTTTGGTTGGTTTTGGTGCATTATTGAATACTTCAGTGAACGTCTGGTTTCTCCCTTTAGCACTATCAAGTTTGAGGAATTGTTTCAGAAGCACTTTTCTGAGTTCCTAAAGAGAAGTGATGGAGACACTATCTCGCCTTCATCTTTACCCATGAGATACCCATGAGGACCAAGAAGCCAAGTCCCTCATAAATGAATTACGAGGAGTGACCACCAGAATAATTATAACCAAATGGCCAGGGAAGTTATTCATGTAAATCAGCATTGTAGGGAGAGTGCAAGTTTTTATGAAAAGAGGGACAATTTTATAAAAACAGGTATATTAGAACATGAAACTTTGAGATCTAGAATAGAAAAAAATATTAACATACGGAAAGTGAAAATATAAGCAAATTAGAAAAATATACAAACAAAAAACTGGTCTTCTAATGTCAGTGCTAGATTAAACACTGCAACCTTTAAATCAGAGGGCAAAGGTGAAGCATATTCCAAAGACATTATGTGTCAGTGAACTCAGGCTGAAAGCAAACTTATAAAAACAGACAATCTTTAAAGAAATGAATCCATATCATAAGAAAGAGATTTACTTGGCTAGTGAATTAGCAGATAAACTGTTTAAGCTGTTAGCAGTGCATTAATGTACACTTTTTTTTAAAATAGGGAGAAGTTGAGTAATATGAAATGCAGGAATTTTGGGAGATAATGCGAGCCCTTGGCTATATCAAAGATGCTCCACTCCTTAACTATTAAGAAATCTTAGAAAATTTACAGTAAAGTTATAGAATGACTGACCATCTGTGGTTGCTTATTCCATGTCATTTTGACTATATTTCTTCTGTAAATTAGCATGACCCCAAAATGTTTTCAGGATTGTCCAACTTGTCCTAAATTCCATAAATAAACTCTTTCAGAGGATGCTGTTTTTTGCCATGTCTCTATTACAGCTCCTCACAGATGGACCATTTTTGTCCTTCCAAAGTCTAAGAATAACTCTTTCAGTTATCAAGACATACCAAAACCCAGTTCAGCTGCTCCTGTGGGATTCCAGTGAGTTTAGACACATCTGCTGAGATACATGCGTTTGAATCCAAATGAAGCTTTTGTTTGGTTATACATTTTGAACATTTATGGAGGCTTTTTTGGGGCCAAAATGTTTTTCATTTTTGGCACTCCAAACAGAGATCTTCATTTATAAACACTGCCTTCTGAGCACCTCCAGCAAAACTGCAATCTTTTCATATGAACAGGTGCCTCAGGGAAGTTTTTTGGAAGGTTTTACACTGAATCAGCTTTCTGATTGGAAACTTTCTGAACACGCAGTCAAATTTGCCAAAGAGACCTTCAAACTTGCTTGAGCAGTTTTCACTCTTACAGACATACGTTCACACGTACAGACAGCCCAAGTAAAAGCAAGTCAGAACCCTATGAAACTGAAATCTATCTCTTAAAGATGAAATATCAAGTACAAGCAAATGGAACGAAAAGAATACATCACAGGAGAGATCAAGAACAAACAGAAAGAATAGGAGTTGGAAATCTTCATGAAGTATGTTCCTTTAGAAGCTAACCTTGAGAGTTTGTGGTCTCAGGAAAACTTCTTTCTTAATGATTTTGACTAAATGCTCAAGCACTTTCATTTTAAATAGAATGCCTTCATATATAACCCTGAATTCCTTTAATCATAAACTTCCAAACAGTCAGTTCAAAAGACTTCCTTCTCCCATACAAAGAGGTCAACCAGATTCAAGTCTAAAGGGAAAACCAGTCTAAATTAGAGGCTCTTCTGCAAAGTCCATGTCTTACTCATTTTTTTTCTTTTCCAGGTTTGAGCATAAACTAAAACGTGGTTGCACAGTTGAATAACTTTTTTAGAAGACCTAAAAAGTTATTACAGAGTAAAGCACCTCTACCCCACTGAACTGCCCAGAATTCAGGGTGGGGGTAGGAGCAATCTGCTTTCAAGTCTTTCTTAGGTCCTGAACCAGATGCTCTTAGGTGGCCAGAAACCTTTGTCTACACCCACTTAGCAGATTTCTGGCTCTTTATCAGGGACTAAGAAGTTTATTTGCAGAAATGAATCATTTCCTTCAAAATATCCTTTACCCTATTTACATGCTTGCATATTCCTTCCATTTTGTTTTCCCCCTACAGCTTTACTAAGGGAATTAATTATCTAGAAGAACAGGAACATACAGTAAGTACATCTGAGATACAGGATGAGACACAGTATGTCAGCTATTAGGCCTGGCTAAGACCAGCAGCTGACGCTAAATGGGAAGGAACATGCACCAAATGTTTTTTAATCACAAAGTTAGTAATTAATTGCTCTTTAAAATACATTTTATGCTTCTTTCTGTCTGTGTACATGAAATGCACATTTATTACATGCCAAAAATTACAACATTATGGTTTAAATGTGACTGGCACGGAAGTCCGGAAATCAGAGTTAATGTTCCCACAGCAACTTTAATTCCGTCCGTGTGCACATGTAGAGCTATAATAGTCTTCCGTTCCAGGATAATACATATAGATGGCGTGGGGAGGAAAGCAAAAGACCCATATCCTCAACTGTAGTTACAGGGGAAAAAAAAAAGGGAAAAAAAGCTATGTTCCTTTCCATATATGAAAAAAAAAAGCTATGTTCCTTTCCATATATGAAAAAAAAAAGCAACGCACACACAACAAAACAATGTCCCCGTGTCCCGTATTGTGTAATCAGGGAATGAAAGGATCTGCTGTGATGCAGCACTCATGAGGACAGTTTCTGTTGCTGTGGGAACCTGAACTTTGCATTTCCTGACTCTGGGGTAATTAAAATGTCAGCCTTAATGTGGCATTAATGGAGTTTGCCATAAAAAATCCTCTCTGTTTTGTTCTCTAAAAAATTGCTTCAAAGTTCAAACTAAACAAAGGAGACTGAAAATTGGAATCTCCGGGAGTTGGAAGGGGGAAGCCAAGGGCCGGGAGTGGGGAGGGCTCCTGAAAGCCGATGCCAAGAAGGAGGTAAGGAAGAGCCCACCAGTCTCCTCGCCAGTGCTCAGCCCCGGTGGAGTCATGCTACCTACAGAGCTAAAGTTAAACCCACCCACACAACAGTTTGGTAATGTGTAAAGGTTAAATTAAAAATAAATAAAAACTGTTAATGCGTAAGTGCATCTTGGCAAGGACACACACACAGTGAGATAATCTGATGAGGGCAGAGTAGAAGAAGGAAAGGTGAGCAACCTCGGATGAGTTTCCCACAAAAGAACACATCAGAAGACCAGAAGACGGCTCTCCAGGCAAAGGAAGGAGGCCTGCGGACCAAGGCCTGTCTTCTCTCTGCAAAGGGAGTATTATTTGGGACGGAGGGGGAACACAATAAAAATAAATACATCTAAAAGTTCTGGTTATGGATAAATATACACAGACATGTGTATAAGACTGTGATGTTCCACGGCTTGATAACCATCAAGAAATAAAGCTTTTCTTTTTCAGTTGAAAAATATTTTTTCCTCCCCATCCTCTGATCTGTTTCAGAGGGATCCCCCAAAAAGCAGAGCTGTCAGGATTGCCTCAGTGTGTATGAAGGCAGCACCAGGGTTTGAACTCACAACCATGTACCTGCCAGGCAAACACTTTAAGTCACAGAGCCATCTCCTAGGCCAGAGAAAGGCGTTTTAATAAGTAGAGTAGTTTTTTTTTTTCCTCTATGGAGCTGGCTTCATTTTGTTTAACCATTTTTCTTTTCAACTCAAAGGGCAGGGTTTTTTATGTGTGTATACATACATATATATATATATATATATATATATATACATGTAGATGCATGTAATACATGCATGTATATAAACCTATACACACAGGCGAGCCCCGCATATATCACAAAAAAAGCCCACCACTTTGAAGTTACAACATGGCTCAGCCCCTCCTCAGCCTGCTCAGTGAGTATCTGTACTGTCAAATACCTAGGGGGTTTGCACACTTCGCATTCCAAAACTCATCTTAATGCCTTCCATTATCATCATCAGGGCTTGTTTACCATTAGACTTTGGAAAACGGTAAAGAGGTGACAAGCGAGGAGGTAATAGGGGAATTTGTGAGAAGGAAACTGTTGGTGTACTCAGAAGAGCCTACAGCGCAGGAGCAATATTCACCGCATCACACCACACAGGGAAGCATTTCTTAATCACAGCCCTCATTTAGAATATTTCTGGTGGCTTTGGACAGCTCTACTGTGGTTCAGTAGATTCAATACTCAATGGGGAAGGGGTCAGGTGTGAACTCTTTGCTCTGTAACATGGCCTGTGTCCTTCTGAAGCAACAATTTCATGATTCATTCATCCATGCCCATATGCTGCCTTTTCTTTTGGGGGAAAGGCTTATCCATTCTGAGTTATAACATGGCCATTTACACATTTCCATGATGCCTGTTTCATACTAGGAATGCTATCTCTAGGCTTGGAAAAGTCAATTCAGAATGCAGGGTGAGAGAAAATATCTCAGCACTCCCTGAGTTTACTACCAAGCACATCTTTCATCTAGTTGGTGTAAATATTCTCAGTTTCCTCATCTGTAAATTGGGAATAATTATAATGAATGGCAGGAAACGGGCACTGAGACATGACTAAGAATAATTTTGCTAACCACATGACAAATAAGAAAGTGTTATAAAAATTCAGGCACTCGTGAAAGCTTGGAATACCACACACTGGTGGAATGCTTCTGAAGTTGAGAGGCTAGCAGTCAAGGGCACTATTTTTAAATGCCCCAAATCTGTTAGTTCTAAATAGGAACTGAATATTTTACCTTAAAGAAATTAGGCTTTTAAATTAATCTATAATAGGGATGACATTTTAAAGTAAAAAAAAAACCAAAAACCACAAATCCTCTGAATACAAGAGCATCCAAAATTTTTAACACCTTAAAAAAAAAATAAACCTCTTCCCTCTCATCTCTCAAGCATTCTCCAATTGAATATATTTCTGTGAATCTTCTGTAAAAATTTTTTTTCTTCTAAGTGTAGGCTCAAATCAGGACAAACTACAGTCCAAATATATTTGGAGAAAAGTATTATCCAGTGAAACATGTTGGAGACAGAAAACTTAATAGTAAAATCTAAGTGACTTTCCAAACAGCTGTGGAGATTAAGTTTCTCCCTATCTGTTTTCCTTTCAGTTACACCCAGATACCTTTCTGAGCTCAGATTCACTGGCTCCCTGAGGTTCTGTGTGGGTACCATGCTCACACTCTTCCTCGTACACATTCACTGTGAATGCCAAGCCTGGCCGAGATAAACGGTAAAGCACAGTAAGTGAAGCCCAGGTCTTTTTCTCTTCAGCAAACCCTTCACATTACATTAACAGGGGGTTTCTGGGCCCAGGCCATTTGGTGTAATCTTCTCCATAAGGTGTGGCAGAGAGCCAGGCAATGAAGGTTTGCGTGCAGACGCTCCAGGCCCTTCTCCACAGGAACAGGCTACCTTCCTGGTAGGTAAGGACAGTGTGCGCATGCCTACCGGCTCTGTGCCACAATCTTTTCCAGTTTTTCCTGTAATTACTATTACAGGAAGAGAGCCCTGCACAAAGCATTGAGGGTGTAACTTTTACAACAGTCGCAGAACAGTGGGTCTTAGCTTCGGCCAGTTTGGTACTCCATAGAGGTAGTGATTTTATACAAACTAGAAAAGCTGTAGAGATTTAGGTCTCCTCACTTCTCTTTTGCCCTAGTGATAGCTGGAGTGTGGTCTCAGATCAACCCCAAGTAGAACAAGCTCTCTTCCCCACAATCTCAATCCCTATATCTCAGCCCTTTATGTAGAGTCTACTATGAAGAAGTAAGCAAATAATTGAATTTTCCAGACTGACTCACCTACTCTTTGGGTACAACAAAGTCTTACAACTGTTTTTCCAGAATAATAACAGTAAGAAATTTAGACTCTCATTTCCAAACTAATCATTTTTGTCTTTGTGAGTAGGATAAATAGACTACTTAAAAAAATCCTTTCCTAGTTATATCTTTTTCAGTGTAAAGAATATAATACGTCAGCCTCTTGCCTGCGACCAAATATCTCTGGAGATCATTTCCAGAGTTGTTGAGTAGTTTGGGGGCATTTTAAAACTGAAAGAAATATTCTTTTGGATTAAGTCTCATTCCATTTCTTTTCATTGTTAACACATATGTTTCTTTCTCTCTAATGTATTGGGTTACATTTCAGAAAGAAAACTGTCTCCTAAACGTGATTTATCAACTTTCTTAAAATAGAATCTGAAGAAGTGACTCCCAGATTAGTGGGAAGACAGCAAAAATAAACAGCAATGGAGATTTCAATAGCTACGATCTCATTAAGCTGCCCATTTCCAAATTTAGCCCGTAGGCAGTTTTTTTAATTAAAAAATATTTTTAACCTGAGTTCTTATTGGCTACGTGAAGCCTGGGTGGCTTCTGAATTCTTGGAAGTCATTCTCTTTTCTTCTGTAAATTTATGCTATCCTTTAACCACTTCAAAATAAATTAAAAACTGGAAAGAAAGAAATTCAGCCAAGCTACATGAGACTCCAATAACTAATGCAAAGCTGACTTGTGTTATGTAATTTCAAAATGGATGTTTCCTTGTGTCTAACTGGCCTTTTGAGGTCCATATTTGGCAGTTCAGTTTAGTCATGGTGGAAGTGTCCTGATTCAGATCAACAGGACAAAAGAATAATTAGGAAGCAGCCCACAACTTTTTTCAGGGTGACGGTTATGAGAGAGAATGTGGCTCGTGTCATTAATCGGCCTTGTGAAATCACATGGCCGGTTACCTGTTTTAAAACACACTCTAGCTCAGAAAATATAGATGCTGGCTGAGGCAAAATGGTGGCAAGTCACTTCTGGCTACTTTAGAAGGACCAAATGGAAACAGCTTGCTGGGAATGCAAGAATGTCAGGGGCGAAGCACGCTCAAAGCACCGCAAAGACAGCATCACCTTAGTGGTGTACTCACAATCAGATGACCCTGTGTGAGCGTGAGAGTTTGTCAGTGAATGTGTTGAGTGGATGAGGGCTGGGTCTGGAGACAAAACAGCTTCAAAGTTCAGGCAGGGAAGGCCCGGCTTGGCGCTGGATCCACCCGGCTGAGTAATCTCATTCTCCTCAGATGCCTTCTGGTTTTCAGCTGTCTTGGGTTTCTTCCTGAAAATAAACAAAGGGCCCTTTGAAGGAACTGACTGCATATTTGGGAAAAGGCATTTTTTAGAATCTGTTAAAGATAACTTGATTTTTTTTCTGAGGGGTGTGGGGGGGGGCAGTCCAGTATGTCCCTTGTTTTAAAACAAGCTGATTCTTGTTTTTTTCCCCTCCAGTAATGGCCTAACTGGGAACACATGAAAGCATATGGGCCAAGCAAACAGCACCACATTTGGACTCTGTTGGCTGCATAAAAAGACCCTGTCCCAGAACTTTAGACAGCTTGAGCTACGTATGGCTGACATTATCCAAGAAAGCATCCTTTTTTCCCCCTTAAGAGTTTTAACATGGTCTGGAAAAATACTAGTGGAGGTTTACCGTTCTAGCATTTGTCAGGAAGCTTAGAGACAGGACTCGTGGAGTAATGGGAGGAGCACTGGACTGGGAGTCAGGAGACTTGAGCTATGGTACTAGCTGTGCCTCTACTTTGCTGTGTGGCCTTGGGCACCTCACTTCACCTTTCTGGACTTCAGTTTCCTCATCTGTAAAATAAAGGGCTTGGATTAGAAGGCCCTACATGTTCCTTCTAGCTTGAAGTTTCTATTCATGGAACACATGGAACATTATCTAACATTGAACTTTCTTGCTTTTATTAGACGTTTAGACCAACACATAATTTCACTCAAATCATAATCAGAATTTGCGAGCGGAAAAGGTAATAAAGGAAGTGATGAAGATTTTTGTTAAAACAGCACGGAAAGGCGAAAGGAAGAGGTTAGGTTCCAGTAGGTTAAGAGGTAAGATGTCACAAAGACAGCCAATGTCTTACTCTCTCCCCCTTTACTCAACCAAAGGTTACATTTCTTTGTGCTTTGTTTTTTCCCCATTTTGATTTAGTGCATGATCCTGGAGCATCAGAGTAATGAATGCATGCTTGGGATGTGAGGAAGAGATGGATGAAGGGAATTAGAGAGTAATTGTTGGTAATTGCTATTTGGGGTTAGAAATCTGAAGTAACAGAACTCAGCTGCAGGTCAGCTTGTCGCCTCTCCAGGACAACACAATTGATGAAAATGAATATGTACTTAAATCACATCAAACACATCCTACACCCCAGCCAAACTGGATTATTACTCATACCCTGAACATTCCTCTTGGTTTCCCTGGCTCTGTGCCTCTATTTATTATTATTTTTAACATTGTATGGAGGGTAACTAGAGAGGTTTTTTTAATTTGGTAGATTACTTATGAAACAGAATTTTCTATAACTAGGTTTGTTTCCACATCTTGTTTATTTCTATAAGCATGGCAGTAGACTTGTCATGTAGAATATTTTGCTTGGAAATTTGATGTACTGGGTAGTTAAATCTGTCCTCGCAGAATATGGTATTATGATCAACATTCTGGGTTTCTGGTCCAATAGGTTGTGAAATCAAATTTGATTTTTCAGAGGGCAGGAGGCAG
This sequence comes from Cryptotis parvus, assembly GCA_021461705.1. NCBI lineage: Eukaryota > Metazoa > Chordata > Mammalia > Eulipotyphla > Soricidae > Cryptotis > Cryptotis parvus. The sequence continues at coordinate 209,725 of JAJIBD010022040.1, forward strand.
AAAAGGCAGGGTAAAGATGAAAATAATGGGATGCTTTCAGTTTTTTCAGGATTTTTTTTTTTTTTTTGTGTGGTAAACCAAGAGAAGGGAAGCAACAAACTGCACTAACTGATTGTTGGATGAGAGACTATGGCATGACCCCCAATCCTGAGTGCTTACATAGATCTTCAAGGAGCTGGTTTTCGGTTTGAGGAGGTATCTAAGACCAAAGTTTCCAAAGCCCACCACTTCCACCTAGGAAGACTCACATGTAAGCTTCCTATTTCTTTCACTGCTGACTATCATCAGGCTTGTCACCATCCTAGAAACCTAAGACTCATACCCCTTGCTCTGCCTTAAAGTTAGTCAGGCTTTGACAATTCTACTTCCTTCAAACTTTTCACATTTGTTTCCTTTCTATTTCCATTACTATCACCTTTTAGACAACTTTAGACTCTAGTTCACTTACTGGTGCTCCATTCTCAGTTCCTCTACTCCTAATTCTTTGCATTCACTAAATCTGAGATGATCACATGAGCTTGGCATGCAAGGTGAAATTCATATCTGCTTTATCTTAGCTCATGTGCCCTCCATATTGGTCATACTGGTGTCCCACTGCTTGAAATTCCTCATAACATCCTGGGAAAATTCATTCTTTACATTTATGCCCATTTGTTGTGTAGGTCTTTTTTCAACTCTATTGAAGTTTGTCTCCTCTTGTAATTGTCTTGTCTTGATTCCTGTCTCCCAGATAGGACACCATTTCTTCTCTCCCTTCCTCCTTTTGCTCTCTCTCTCTCTCTCTCTCTCTCTCTCTCTCTCTCTGGAATTCTTTTCTTTTTGCCTTTACTCTGACATTTTCAAACAAAAATTATAATTTAAGTGTTTGCTTTTTGCTTTCCCGAGTACTGAAACTGTCTGAGAGAAAGACAGTATCTTAGGCACTTATAAAAATATCTGGTATTCACCCTCCTTCCTTCTTCCATCCTACCTACCATTCACTTACTCAATCACATATTTCACTGACAAATACTTACTCTGTGTCTACATGGAGCTAGAATGAGTTAGCGAATAAGTCTGGTTTCTGTCTTAAAGTTTGCTGTCTAGGATCTACCATTAAACAGAGTAGCTTAGACAAAGCTGTCATTCAGTATATGTTTATTGACGGAATGAATTGAAGCTGAAATTAGCGTATATTATGAGAGTCATCATACTCTGAATCCCAATTACATTTCATATTCTATGCCGCAGTGAAATCTATCTTGCTTTTCCTTCAGATTTGTGAAGGGTATTTGATAGGATTATGATCATTTTGCTCACACAACTAGGCTGTTCCTTGGACATTAGTTAAATATTAGGATGAAATGTTAATGACAGATATCACTTAACAGAAAAAAATTGCACCAAGTCCAAGGCAAATTTCAGGAAGCGAAGGAAGCCCACTTGCACATAGGATTTAGGGCCAAAGCACTTTATGTACATGGCCAAGTACTTTATTTTTCACATTGTGAACATTATATTGCTCTTTATATCAGTGCTCTTCTTTCCTTCTCTAGATTTGATCCTGCTTCCTCTCTGGTGCCTTGCACGACGCTTCCTACTTGATGTCTTAAGGGAGGCTTGTCCTAGCACAGAGATACTTAAGAGTAAAACCTTAAGGCTCAAGTTCTTGGCTCACCCACCTCATTTGCCTATTACTATTTTGTTTTATACCCTGGGCTCTTTCCCGATAACAGAAAGTCATTCACTGTCCTTCGAGGAGATTCATTTTCTATCTCACCCTGTAGGATAGTTCTTTGGGATTCTTTTCTTCTGGAGCAGATAATCACTAATACATAGCAAAAAACTCTGTTTAGAAATGCCTAGGTATGTTATTTCGACCTGATTTTTCCAGCCTGTAGATTTCATTTTTCTAAAGAAGATCAAGGTCCGGGCAATTAACCGCAAATACCTTCTCTTGTTGAAATATTATATAAACATGGCCTATCTGAGGGTCCATGTGTGTGCCCAGCCTCGGTGGCTGTGTATTACTCCCTGGTGCCTTTAGAGGGCAGCAGCACACCGGTTGACTGCAGGCAGCATTTCAGAGAGGCAAACTCCAGATCAGACTAGAACCTTCCTCCTGGTCACCATGCCAAAGGTTGGTTTGCCAAGCCCTGGCCGCTCAGCCTCTTTCTTTCTTTTCAGTCTCTGTCTCTGTTTCTGTCTGTCTCTGTCTCTGTCTGTCTCTCTCTGCCGCCTCCTTCCTTCAATGTTAAAATTATACACTCTGATGAAGTCGCCCCTCAACCGGAAAATGAAAGCTCCAATGAAAAAGTTAGACAGGCCAACAACAACAAAGAAAGAAACCAGGAGAAAGGGGACTGTTGAGAGGGAAGCATTTAAGAACAAGAAAAGGGCAGATGTTCCGTAAATATATGCAAAGCAAAACTGGGTGGACCTCGAGCACTTCCACAGAGAAACAGACCAATCATTGTCCACTTCGTCCCTCCACAGTGGTGGGGCTGTGCTTTCAAAAATGAAAGTGTGGCCTGCAGGCACCTGCCTTTCAACGGTCACTTCTGACATTTTGACAGAATCACTCTCAATTGTCCAGAGAAAGAACAAAAACATTTTCATCTCCCCATGGCAAACATTTCTGTTAGGAGAAAAAGGCGGTTTAAGGTGATGGCGGCTGAGCTAGCCAGTGAGACCTCCTCCTTCTTCTTTTTTTTTTAACTCTCACTGTGCTGACTCTGACAAGTTTTGGGCTGAAAGCTAGCAGTGACTAGGGCGGTGGCTAATGTTGCCTCTTTCCTTAGCAGAACATATTGCATATGGAAAGAAAAAATATGCATTGAGACATATTGATCGAGACAGTAGATATTAAGCATGTTAAATGCATGAAAATGAACTAAATCAGTGGCATTTGATGTATATATTTCACACTTCTTTGCACAGACTGCACACATACAGCGATGGTGATGCCTTCAGCAACATATGGAAAATAAATATTTTATGGGTCTTATCGGTCTTCAGGGGTGTTGGGAGGAGGCGATTCCCTCCTATCACCTCTCCCTCCTATTGCCCTCTCCCAATCTTTTCTCTGCACTGGGTCTGCTCACTCTTTGCTCATTAACATGCCTCCCACTTCTCATCCTGGCTGAACAGGAAAGAATCAATGAGGCCCGCCTTTTGGTAAATCACTGACGGAGTCATTGCATCATGATTATTCAGACCAGGGATGCCCACCTGTTCCATCATCAGTCTTTCTAGAGAGGTAACCCTTGTTTTCTTGCTTTCTTTTCTAACACATGGAGAAGCTGTACTACAGCCTTTTGGAGAGAGGATCAAAGGGGGCGGCAACTATAGTGGGGTTGGGAGCTGACAGCAACCGCGTGATCCACCATCTAGTACCTGTGTGCCCTGATCAGATTATTCTGTTATAACTCATTTTCCTCATCTGTAAAATGGGAATAGTAAGACCTATCTCCTAAGACTGTTGGGAGACTCCCATGAGATAATGCATGTCAATGGTTTATACAGTGCTACACCAGGTCAATGATCAATTAAGGTAGATCTTTTCAGAGTGCATCAGATCTGTGATTGTTTTTATTTCAGCTACAACGAGACACTTCCTGTGCTTTAGAAGTCTTTTTTTAAAATATCTGAATTCTGTCAGGGACAAATAGATTGTAATTATAGCTAAGGCAGAAAGAATGCTAGGATAAGCAAGTTCTTTTTCAACACTTTGATACTGTATGACCCTCCTGACTCATTCTGTTGATCTGTGTGTCACTGCTCTTGCTACACCAAGCACTCCTCTTGAAGTTGAAGGTCAAGCAAGCTACACTTGGCCTATAGAAATTCATCTAAGCAGAGCACTCTGGTCTATTCATTGAAACCAACCTTTGGCCCTTTTGAGCTTATCATTTCTTCTTACAATTTTTCTTTTCACTGCTAAGTCTAATGCTCTCAGATCAACTTAAGATGTTTCTATGATTAAAAAAATTATTCTCCTTTTTTTAAAACCTTCTTGACAAGGCTGATTGCTACTGTTTTTCCACTGCATTTCCCCCTCACTATATCAGTCAGGAACCTGGTATGAAACAGATGGTGCTCACAAAGGTTTCAGCTAAAGAGGGTTTAATGAAAAGAGTGCACTGAGGTACATATGAGGTTAAGGGACTGTCCAGGGATGGCAGTACTCTGGGGACCAGTAGCAGTAGAAGGCTGCTAATCTTTGCTTTAAATTGCTAACCCAAAGCGACAAATGAAGGTGTGGGGCTCTCTAAGTCCAATCAGAACTGGAGTTGGCAAAAGGGAGCTGGAGTAATACACCCTGACTCCTTTCTCTTGTTCATTTCGAAGGGAGCCAGGGAAGAAGGGAATTGGGTAATGTAGTCTAGAGTAGTCAATTTCCAGGACCACTTAACAGGACAGAGAATGGTTTAGTGTGTGTGTGTGTGTGTGTGTGTGTGTGTGTGTGTGTGTGTGTGTGTGTGTGTGTGTGTGTGCTCGTCAATATATGGACTCTTACCTTTTTTTCAATTCCCTCTTTTTCTTTAAACATTTTTTTCTGGAAGGTAAAACTAAGCAAACTAAAATGAAAAAGTTCTTAGTGTTCATGTGCCTATTTCATCTACTTGCCATCTATGGGGGAAGAAAGCTGAGTGTAAGTCATATGAGAGTATGGGTTTTAATTTATCTTGTGTCTGCTAAATTTATAACTGTAGAATGGTACGTAGTACCTTGTACAAACCGCAAATTGTAGTTGATTCATTAAACATATTCATCTGTGCTGTGCCAACACTATATGTATATAAAATCATCTTATTATAACAACCACCCAGGTAATGTGGGTAAAACCAATGAATAAGGTCGCATAGTGGTGAAGTAGTAGGAAGCTTTGAAGTCTAATACTGTCCCATCCTTAGCACCCCCTAAGCCTTGAGACCCTTCTCAGGGCACTGTCAACTCAAAGGAAGGGACACATTTTCATAATTAGGATACTTTACACATAATGTGTATTTGGTGAGGTGAGCCATACTCAACATTTCCCGGGGGCTGTTCTTGGCTCTGTTCTCGGGGTTGCTCCCAGCAGTGCTCACGGAACCCTGGGTGCAGGGTCAGGTATATTCAAGGCCAATGACTTAACTCTTGCGCTATCTTTTGGGTGCCATTTTCAATGGTTTATTCACCTTTCTTGCTTTGTACTTAGCAGGTCTATGAGTGTTGTTATCATTTCACCTTCAGATAGAAGAAAGCTGAGTTTCTGAAAAACCAGACACTTCCAGGAATAAAACACAGTCTCACTGCTTTGCAAAGCTGAGAGGAGACCGGCACTAGCAACCCATAAGGTGAAAAGCTTTGATAGAAACAGACGCCCACTGATCAGCGCTCCCTATGTACAGAAACTCAAGTTCTGATTTCTGGATCTGGAGCTGGTTTCTCTGAACCCAAGAAGGAATGGGGAAGACTCTTATCCTTCCCAAATCATACAGACAATTTAAAACCAGTCTCTCTTCTAGTACACTGTACTACTTGCAGCAGCAGAGCTAATCTGTGATGATGAGCAACTCAGCAAATTACCCAGATGTGAGAGTTTCTAGGGCATTCCTTACACTTGAACTTAAGGATGAGTGAAGTCTTTTATGTAAGTTCCTAGCCTGGGTATAGAACAAAGAAACTCTGCTTTAGATCGCCTATGTGTTCTCTCCCTTATTCCTCAAATCTGTAGAACAATACAACATGCAGTGGGTGTCAGACCTGAGCTGGGCAGGTCTGCCCATAACGTATATGCCAATTACCATCAATTACGAGTCAGGTGGTTCAAAGCATGGAAGGTAAAAAGCAAAGCAAAATAAGAAAAAAAGACAAAAACTCTGGCTTAAATGCCTCGGATCTGACTTATACCAAAATAGCTAAAGACATAGAAGATATAAAAGTTTAAAACTCCTACCTGGAGCCTAAGAGCAGTGTTAGTCTCCCAGCTTTAGCGTTTCCCAGTACCAGAGATGTCTGTAAAACACCATCCCATCACCTGCCTCAGACCGTACAGGGAAGCTTGTGAACACAATAACTAGAATGAATTCTTGTTTAAAAGTGTACAGTTAAGTTCCTTTGCAAGCGTTGCTTTCCTAATAGTTTACATTTCTGGCTTTTCTCACATTAATAAAAATATTTTTTACCTCTTACTTGCTATCAGTCTTTCATCAGTATTCTCTCGGGGGGGGGGGGGCTCAGATATCCTATCCCAATTTTTCTGGCCCCTGGCTTGCAAAGATTGTCCTTATTCTGCATAAAATGCCAGGCCAACACCACACATCCAGAGTCATGCCTCCATAGGGCAGAGGTAAGTTGGTGTCGAGGCCAGAGACAAGACAAAAAAGGGTCCCAGAGTGTCAAGTCAAAAACACTGACGCCCCTTGCATGGCAGAGAGGCCAACTCTGAGGCAGCTGAGACACTGAAGAGAAAAGCTGGCTTGTGACTTTGACCAGAGCAGCACTAAATGACAATTTGCTGTGAGATTAAACAGTGGTGCGGCTGGCAAATGAGAGATAAAAGATTGGGCAGCAGCTGCCACCACTTCAGGTAGAGCCTCAGATGCAGCAAGACAACTGCCTGGTCCCTGAAGGTGCGCTCCGCTGCAGCTCCCACAGCTCTGTGGAGGAAGAAGTGATGCGCATAAGTGAGCTTCCCCAGCCGGAAGTAGGTTTCACTGTGGGCAGCTCAGAACAGGGAGGTAAACCCATCTACAATTTCATCCGTTTTTACAACTGTGTGCTAGCTTTTTTTTTTAATTAAATAAAGTAACCTAAGAAGCCTTTCATGCTAGGCATAATATACTCACAGTAGTTTCCAAATAAATGGTGTCACTCTTCAGGTAAATCACTCCAAGACTTGGGCCTAGTGCAGATGTTCATTGGGGCAGGGGACAGAGAGAGGCTGCATCTAGAGCATACAAGAAAGAAAAGTAAGAAATGAGAATCGCAAACCAGGCAAGGAAGAATAAAGAGAGTGCTGGCCGGGCCCCATTTGCAGTTTTCCCCTAACTACCTCTCCAGAATGAGGTCATCAAACAGCAATCTTGGAGCTGACAAGATTTTTGTGGGTTTTGAGGTATAAGCTGAGGGGGAGGTGAGTGAGAGGAGGGAAGGGAAGTATCCTTTGACTATCACTGTAGACGCTTCTTCCAGTTGCAGTTACCACCTCATTGTTGCTCAGTTCCGACCCATTCTACAAATGGTCACCATGTTTCTAAGTGCTTACCTTCTTGCCACCCTCTCCTACAAAGTCTCCGAGGGCCACTCATCTTGAGTTCAGCCTTATGAACTACAGAAATAATGACTGTCTCAGGGCTCCAAACCCAGTGCTCTCACCTCCCACCCCCGGGGATCTTGCTCCTATGGCCAGAGTTGAGTTCAGGATCATTCAATTTCCAAAACTTTTCTCCCTTCTCAGGAGTTAGCTCTTCGGCCTCCTTCACTGGTTTGTCTTTCCCCTGCTCCCTAAATGTAGCCAGTCCTTGAGATTCTCTCCGCAGACTTTGCCTACACCTAATATTCATGATTTCAAAACACACTTCTCCAGAGAGAATACCCACATACCTATCTTTAAATTATGTTTTTTTATAAAAATCCAGACAAAAAATTCTAGATAGCTATTAATTATTGGCTAAAAAATTCAATCAGTTCTTTGTTCATTCATTCAGTGTTTATGGAGCATCTATTAGGCACTGGAAAAGAAGATTAAAGAGGCATCTAATACTAAGATGCTCCCATCTCTCAGATATTGCAATGCACTTTTAACTTAGAAAGCTTGAAACAGAATTCATTCTTTTTCTCACAGCATGTTCATCCTCTACCCTTCCCTTCCTGCCACTAGTACCATGATCTTTATCCAGTTACTTGGGTCTATAATTGTTGAGTCATCTTAAATTCCTTTTACTTCCCATATCCAATTAGTTGTCAAGTCTCAGGGATTTACTAGGCTATATGTATTGTGATTTGATAAGATTTTCACTGTATCACTGTCTTCCCGTTGTTCATCGATTTGCTCGAGCGGGCACCAGTAACATCTCCATACATCCTGTCGCAAGCAAGTGTAGTTCAAGGGCATCTGCTTGCTCCAGGGACAGGAGGGGCCTCAAACCATTCTTCAGGTCATAGAATTGAGGTACATAATTGTTACTCATTTTTGGCATAACAAATAAAACACGGGTAGCTTGCCAGGCTCTGCATTGTAGGTGGTATGCTATCAGTAGAAGGCTCTCATCTCGAGCATTTACTGATGAAACTTATAGGGGAAAGATAAGATTTTCCCTTGGATGGAGCACTGAGGAAGTATATCGGTTAAATACTTATTTGTGCTCATAGATGTCCAAACCTTTGTAATCTCCTGTGTTGAGTGTGATAAAGGTCTTCTGTTATAGGAGTAAAATGCATACCCCTACCTAGGGAAGGTGGTGGTCTGCCTCCAAACCAACCAGGAGTTTTGCAAGTTAGAATTTCTATTTTCATCCCTAAGCTAAAAGCATTCAAGAAAGAAAAGTAGAGGTTTTGGGGATTGTCCAAAATATAAGTTAAGCTCATTTGTGCCTCTGTAATGAAGCTACTGTAAATACCGAAGGGAGTTGGTTTGCAAAGCTTCCAGATTGGAGAGCACTTGAAGATTTGGAGAAAGTAGGAGACCTGGAGAGGTCTTGGAAGCTCCATGCTCTTTCCTTAGACTTTGTGCTATGGGGCTCCTCCAACTATCCAGAGTTATTGCCTTTGATCATAAGCAATAATCCAGGAAGTAAAATTCAGTAAGTAAAATACATCTTTGAGTTTTGAGTTTGATAGCCACTCTAGCAGACAAATGAAAGACAAAGAGCAGTAGGGTGTGTGTGTGTGTGTGTGTGTGTGTGTGTGTGTGTGTGAGTGAGTGTGTGTGTATGTGTGTGGGATAGGAACCTCTATGTATAGCAAATTGGTCAGAAATACAGGTAAGAAACTCAAGACTAAGTCTAAGAAGGGAATACTTGGAATATTATACCTGTAGCTAGTCATAATTATAGTGACATCTGGGTTGCAATTAAGCCGAAACAGTGGTGGGTATTCTTGTAAGTATAAGTCCTTAACCTATAAAATCCAATATCATCTTCAGACATACATAGTGTCAGAAATAAGCTGAACTTTAGGAGAACTGGCTTCATTTCTCCCAGATTCTCTCGATCACTAACACAGCCTTCACAGAAACACTACATCAACTTGAATAAAGGATTATAATATGGGGCCGGAGCGATAGCCCAGCGGGTAGGGTATTTGCCTTGTATGCGGCCAGCCTGTGCCGGCCCGGGTTCGATTCCCGGCATCCCATATGGTCTCCCCGAGCACTGCCAGGAGTAATTCCTGAGTGCAGAGCCAGGAGTAACCCCTGAGCATTGCCGAGTGTCACTCAAAAAAAAAAAAAGAAAAAAAAAGAATTATGATATGGCTGCAGTTTATTTGCTCTTGTTCACTAGATAAATTAAAACTTTTTAATCTAGTATCCAAGACCCTGAACATAATCCCAGTCTAATTTTCTGGTCTTATCACTACAGTTCAATCTATTAGAACTGTCTATTCTAGCCAAGTCACAATCTTTCTCATCAAAACATGGGAGATTCCAATCTCTCCCCAATATCTATCTATCTATCTATCTATCTATCTATCTATCTATCTATCTATCTATCTATCTATCTATCTATCTATCTATCTATCTATCTATCTATCTATCTATCTATCTATCTATCTATCTATCTATCTATCTATGCATGTATGTATCTATCTATCTAATAAAAAGCAATTCAAAGACTACAAAATGTAGGATACTTTTCCCATAGGAAATGTCTCTTCTCAAATAATCCCTAAGCTCTATTAGTATGACTCCCTTTGCATCTTCTATAGACTAATAACCTTCTATGTAATTTGTTCATCCCCCTATACGCTGTGAGAAGGCAGAGACTATTTTGACTTGGTATCTCCAAAGCATGTGATGTCTTGCACACAAGTTGACACTCAGCTATGTCTTCTGAAATGCATTAGAAGGGATAAAGACTCCTGCTTAGAGTCATGGAAATCAAGGCTGAATTGGGAAGAAATTAGGACCCATTTATTCCAAACCCTCATTTTCAGATAAGGAGATTAAGAAAACCATCATGCAACAACCTTATAAGTGACAGAGCCCAAGATATTATAAAAGGTCACAAGTTTTTCAGTATATATCAGTGTGTGCTTATCACCAATAGTCTCAGTAGATCTCCAGGGATTGTCAGAGAGTGAGGGTTGAAGTGTATAGAGCAAAGAATATATGTACTTCCAAAGAATTAAGAATTTTGCTTTTTCACTTTAAAAGAGCAAACTAGACTCAGGAGAGACAGCTCAAAGGGCTACCATATACAATTTGCATGTTGTGGTCTGTGTTTGGTCCACAGCATCACATGATCCTCCAAACACCACTGGGAACAATCCCAAAAGTGGAGACAGGAGTAGGCTCTGAGTATGGTCAAGTTGTCCCCAGAACCAAAACAACAAGAAAAAACATACAGGATCTGGGAGAAAGGATGAAACACATTCCTGGCATGCATAAGGCAGATTTTGATTCTGCCCAGTATAACCAGGGCAGTCTTGGGTTATACCACTGGGTCTGAGCACTAAAAACATCGGGCCTAAGTACTGCTAGATGGGTGTGATCACTAGGTTCCCAGAATAGCTGTGAGTTTCTTAAAGTGGGTGATACTACCTCTTGGAGATAAGGGCTGGAATGATGCAGGTTTAGAAAGTTCTTGGTCATAGCAATTTCAGATGTGATCAGATGATGCTTCTATTTGTTTATTCAAGAAGACAGATTTACTAAGGCAATTCTTTTCTTTTTGAGACAGGATGGTAGGACAAATAAATTTGGCAACCTCTGTCATAGATGACCTTTATGAAGGTGGATTTAAAAAATAAAAAACTCAAGCCTTTCAAAGAATACTAGCAGAAATGTTTATAATGATTGTGAAGATACCACTGGGTGATGAATTCAGGATTGAGAACTAGAAAGAAGACAGTATATTCAACTGAGTTGCTTGAGAACACGATTCAGTGACTCTATGGCTAAATCATTAGCACCTAGAAACAGGCTACTGCCATTCCTGGTCCTATGCCGCCATCCCTGTATCTTTCTCTACCAGGCTTTCCACAGAACCCACTACATTTGCTTATAATTTTCTTATTTTCTTTCTTATTTGACTAACTTGCTTGCAGAAATTCATAAACTACTACTCCCAAGCCTATTGTAGTTTTCTTCCCTTATTTTGTTACGGCAGAAGAAACATTGACTGTTTAATCATTTCTCTAGCTAAAATCTTAACTAGAATCATATAAACAGTCCAACAAGCCACGTCCAGGGGGATAACAGAGTGTACCTAGGTGAAGAAAAACAGATTCCCTACTCCACTCCCGACCAGTGGATCTCAATTGTACTCAACTTGGCCAAAACAGCTCAGCTCTTAAATGTTAGCCCACAAAATGATGAGATTTCACCTTGCTCTTCCAGGTTAACTCCACTCATTGTTATACACCAGAGAGAAATGTAGTATTCTTATTCATATTTATTTTGATAGGATGGTAGAAGCTGGCACTCCAGGAAAGCATCCATGAAATAGCAGCCAGTATTCGCAAAGAAAGCCAAGGAGGCAAAGCTCTTCCTAGTTCTGGACAGACTACCAACATGTCACCAGAGTTTCTGAGCATCCTTGTTTCAGGCCCTCAAGGACAGTAAGATGAAAAAGAAAACCACTGATCATTATGTCTAGTACAATGTAGTATAATACAGAGGAAAGTCACTTGGAAGCACACAAATCCATTACATAATTAAATAAGTGCCTAACATATCATTTAAACTGTGCATTTTATAATTAAAACAATTTCTCAGTCCCCAATTCTGCTCCTATTATTTTCCCATCAGTTCTTGGCAAATTGTCATCTTTCCCCTGCTTATTATTTCTCCGCTGGCCTTAACACACACCTGAGGATCTATGAAGCAGAACCACTACCTGCTGTGCCAGGTTATATCGCTGCACTCTGGAAAAAGCCTCAGTGGAGGTGACGTCATGAGTTTTCCTATTTACTCTCTTCTAATGCATCCATCTTCACTGTATTCAGTTTGGACACTGAGAGAAAAATTTGAAAGGATGTGGATTCTCCCTAGAATCTGGAAATCCAGCAGTTCTCTCTGCCTCTTACATCATCACTGTCATAGCCGGCCAAGTTGTTGATGGTGTCAGAGACAGGAGAGGTGGCAGGTTATTTCCACTTCAGCAGGCTTTATTGTTGACATCTCGGCAGCTCTGTCGTGACACCCTTAGAGAGCAGGATTGTTTTGTAACACACTGGCATATAATACTGCAAGGCATTTTCTGTGGAGCACTCATTGTAGTATGGCCCATCCCATTTTTTGGGAAGTTATATCAAATCATTTTAAAATGACAGAGGTGATCTTCAGGACAAAGCTTGCAAAAAGTGATAATTGTCAGTAATAGCTACCATTTATTAGAGGTCTAGATTTTCCTACTAACTGCACTATGCATTTTCATTTACTTTCTTTTTACTTATTCATTTGGAGGGCCATACCAAGGGGCCCATTTTTGGGGGTCCATACTAAGAAGATACTCCAGATTCTGTGCTCGGAAGTAATTTCTGACAGTGCTTGGAAGACGATTTTGAGCCAGGAATCCAATGAACTCAGGTCTCCTCTCTGCACAACATGAGCTAAGTTCACTAGCCTACCTCTACAGTCTCTTTTTTTAAAAATATTTTTCTTATACATCTGTGTGATATACAATTAAAAAGATGTTCATGCATAAGTATATGTATACATATACATATATGATACCAATATCCAAGGTCAGGCAAAACATGAATCAGGAGGTCTTGTCAAAGGTGGAATCTACCACAAGCGTGTGGGAGTCAGAGGTTAGGTAAGACAGAGATGGGAACAGTGTGCTAATAATCACTGAAAATGATAATACCAGCCTAGAACTGAACATTGAATATAGGCAAAAGATACACATGATAACCTCTAAAGGTATGTATTGCAATTCACTATATGTAAGAATTGAAGAAAGAGAGAGATAAAGAGAGAGAGAGAGAGAAAGAAAAGAGATAAAGAACCTGCCATAGCTACCTGCCCCTCGAGGTGTTGCAAGTGTGACTGCAGTGCCCAGCTGCATTGGGAGGTGGCAGACAGAATATAGGCTTGTCTACACTCCCAGGGCTCTGCCCTGTGGGCCCTGGATAGTGGATGGTCTGACATAGGAAAAGACTGGGCCCCATGGGATGAACCCAGAGCCATGGCAGAGCCTAGCAAGCTACCCATGGTGTATTCAATATGCCAAAACCAGTAACGATAGAGATGAATTGGGACAAGGGACAGACCAGACATATAGCTGTGCTGCCTGGACCATGTGGAGCAGCCCATGGAGTCTTTGAGGAATTGGCTAGTCCCCAGCCGAGACCAACGTAGCTCCTAGGGTAAGCAGTTATGTGGGGAAGCCATGCTGACAGAAATTGGAGCAGGAAATTGGGCTCCTCCCTCTCCATGCTGGTGGGCGTGGCTCCAGGCTCACAGCCTCCACAACCAGATGAACCAGACAAGGGGCAGACCAGAAGCACAGCTGTGAGAGTGTACAGCCATGCAAGAGGCTTAGATAACAAAGTAGGCTAGGACCAGGTCCTTCCCAGGATCTTTCACATCTGTACACCATAATGATCATTGTAGTTGTAACAAACTGGGGAGGTTGATGGAGAATGAGGAACTATAATGTCACACGAGAACTCACTATTGAATATACACATAGATAATTGCATCATAAACCTTAAGGCAAGTCACAAGGTGTAGGAGAAGAGAGAGGGAAATACAGAGACAGAAATAGACATAGAGAGAAAGATGAGAGACTCAGATGCACAGGGGAGAACCACCATCCGGCTCTCCCCTAGCTCAGCTGACCATGAGGCTCCCAGGAGGCAAGTTGGGTTTTGGGAGTGGGCCCATCACTTCTGTAGGGTCTCAGAAGTAGCTGGATGAGACTCTCTCACCATAATAGTCACCATTTTCATGGTGCAGACCCCACAGCTCATCAGAACCCATGCAAGAGAGATGCTGATCTCAATACCAGCTCAGAGCAGCCGAGTTTGAGCCCAGGTAGGTGGCTCTTGGAGGCAGAAGTCACCGGGTGTTCCTGGAGATGGAGCTGGGTTCCCCATTCCCTTCTCTGACCTCTCCCAGAGGCCTAGTGGTCCCGCCCACGAACTGCCTCAGGGCTCTAGGCCATGTGCAGAGATTCAGATGCATGGGGGAGAGCTGCCATCTGACTCTCCCCTAGCTCAGCTGACCATGAGGCTCCCAGGAGGGAAGATGGGTTTTGGGAGTGGGCCCATCACCTCTGTAGGGCCTCAGAAGCAGCCAGATGAGTCTTGCTCACCATAACAGCCGCCATTTTTGTGATCCAGACCTGGAATATCAAACTAGTGGAACCAATCATATTCTAGAATATATTATAATCTACAATGTGTAAGAAAGGGAAGCGAGAAGTACAAAGAGAGAGAAAGAGAGAAAGGAGTTAAAGAACCTGCCATGGAAGCAGGCTGAGGGAAGGAGGAGGGAGGTAGGGACATTGGTGATGGGAGATGGGCAGAGGTGGAGGGATGGGTGTTGGAACACTGTAGAACCAAATTTCAAACATGAACATCTTGTGTTTATTTTACGGTGGTATAATAAAATATTAAAGAGAACCTGCCATAGAGGCAGGCTAGGGGAGGGTGAGAAATTGGGGACATTGATGGTGGGAAACGTGTACTGATTGGGGGTGGGTGCTAGAACACTGTATGACCGAAACCCAAACATGAAAATCTTTGTAATTGTATATCTCACGGTGGTGTAATAAAATTAAAATAAATACATAAATAAATAAGTAAATAAAAATGTGTTCATGATTGGGTTTCTGTCATACATTTTTCTAGTCCCATTTAAATTTTTTTCTTTAAGAGAAAGAGAAAAGAGATAAAGAACTCTCCATAGAGGCAAGCTAGGGGAGAGGGGAGGGAATGGGGACATTGGTGGTGGGATATGGCACTGGTGGAGAGATGGGTGCTGAAAAAAATGTATAACTAAAACCCAGACATGAACATCTTTATAACTGTATATCACACGGTGGTATAATAAAATATTAATTTTTTTCTTTTTCTTTGTGATTTACAAGTTATTGGTAGTTGAGTTTTAAGTATATAATATTTCAACACCAAAACCACCACCAGCATGAGCTTCCCTCCAACAGTGTTCCCTCCTACCCCAACCTACTACCCCATCCCCTCATGTCAACTTGACAGGAAAATTACAAAATTTCAGTAGTTGCAGCTTAGATCTAGTATTTTTAGCTTTGTTGAGTGTGTGTTTAGGTTATATGGTTATAGCACTCACCTATGTTACCAGTATAACTGAAGTCCTGATGTTTTTCATTCATTACTTTACTTCCTGTTCTCTTTTACCACCCTTGATTTCTTTCCTTCTTTGTCCTCCTCTCCAAACACCCAGTTCCTTTAAAATACATTCCTATTTAATCTTCAAAACAGCTCTGCGGTTGAAATATTAGTATACCTATCTTAGAGCTGAGAAAAAGTGAGATTCAGAGAGCTCAAAAATTCAAGTTCAGAAAGTGACAGATACTGAGGCCAGAATTCAAACCCATACTTTCTGACACCAAAGCTGTAATTTATTTTCTCACTGTAATAACAACTGCACTAATAGCATGAACACATATTTAATGCCCTTTATGTTTTCAGCACAAGAAAAGTGCTAACACTGTTTTTATGCTGGTTCAGAGCACTGAGAAAATAGAATGATTAGATTCTCCAACTAGAAAAATTGGGGAACGTAGCCTATTTGGAGGGATTCTTTAGAAACTATAGGTTAGAGAGAGAGAGAGCACAGCAGATAAAGCACTTGTCTTGCATTCAGACAACCCTAGGTACCATCCCTAGCACCATATATGGTCACTTGAGCACACCAGGTGCAGAAGTCCCTGAGCTCAGAGCCAGAAGTAAGCCATGAGCACTGCCAAAGTGTGACTTAACAACCCCCACCCCCCGTCCCTGTACAAAAAATATTTCCTTCCTGACTCCTTTCTATTTGAAGATGGTAATGTCTTATACTGGTCTAAGCTAATGAACAAATAAATCACCCAGGATTTCTGATTCAGCATGTCTGGGATGGAGCTTGTCATTCTGTATTTCAAAGAGGCTCCCAGGTGATGGATGTTCTGGTCTGGGTACCATAGTTCTGTCTGACACGTCCCTTCTTAACAAGGAATGTTTTTGAAGAAGCAGCTCAAGCTAAATAGCTTTGCTAACAGCTCAACAGTACAACCAATTTCTGATTCTGGGGCACTTTGTCAGGTCATCAGGCATTAGACAGAATTCAAAGAGTTTCTGGCAGAGAACACTTTAGGAAAAAAAATTTCTAGATCCCCCAGGGCTTTTATACCCCATTGGAAATTAAAATAATAATGTCTCTAGCATGTGTAAAGTTCCTATTTTTTACATTATTGTTATTTTTAACAATAATTATCTGGTAATAATTCAGATAACACCTTTCCTCTGAGAAATTCAGTGAGCTTTACTAACCTTAATTGTCTAACAGTAATTCCCAGGTGTAGATAAAGATGTCTCAAAGATCACAGTAAATTTAAAGTTGCTCCATTTCCCTCCTTTCTTTGCCCCAAATGTAGTGATGAATTAGTGGTGAGGGGTTACTAATTGGTAAAGACCAAAAACCTACTATCTTATAATTTGAAGCGCAGGAAATTCTGTAAAGCAAGAGCAAATCTGAGAAATTATCAGCAGAGAGGTGATAGTGGGATAACGTACTACTGGTGGAAAAACAAACAAGGAGGAAAGTCAAAAGGCCTATGAGTGATTTTAGGATTTTACCAAAGCAAATAAAATCCTAAAAAATAAGACATATTGTCTTGGATGAGTCATTTAACCTCTTGATAGCTTATTTCTTCCCTTTGTAAGGAAAGAATGTGGATTTTTTTATACTTTTAAGGGTCCTTAAAACTCTTACTTGTCCCCTGAGAAGAAAGATCTGGCAATTAAGTAGCTCATCAACCTGCTAAATCATTTAAACTATTTTAAAAAAAATCTGTTGACTTTCAACTTTCAAACAAATTAGACAAAATGAACTCCCAAGTCTACCTGATTAACCTCTCCTCTCTGGAAAAGGGTGAGAAAACCATTACATAAACGAGGTACCGCAGGGATCCTAGCCAGAAAATGAATCAGGACCCCATCTTCAGCTTTATGATGCTATCAAAATATTTTGCTTAAACTTTTTTTTTAATCTCTTTCATTCTCTACTAGCTAATATCTATGTACAGAGGAAATAGCTGTGATAGTTTGAAGACCCCTGGGATGGCCCTGGCAGTTGAAGGTCCCAATGTTTGTCATATTAAATCTATGCTCATTTTCTCCACAGAGACCTTTTGATTCCTCTTTGAAAATTCACAAACTCCACTAATAAGAGTTGCATATCCCAGGAGCCTTCATGCTATCAGGTACAGTTGATTCTTTTATTTCTTTGTTTTTTAAATAAGAATTATTGAGGATCAGGATATATCTCTCCATGGTGATGCTTTTCTAGTTTTAATGAATATATAGTGATACCCCTTCCTCTAAGTTGTTAGACACTGGGAATCTTGTCTGGTTCTGGTTTTAGGTCCTTTTAAACTATATTTAGGATTGGGGTTGGAAGTTTGCCTTGCACATGGCCGACCGGGTTCAATCCTTGGCATCCCAAATGGTGTCCCGAGCACCACCAGGAGTAATTTCTGAGCGAAGAGCCTGGAGTAACCCCTGAGCATTGCCAGGTGTGACCCCAAAAAGCAATAAACAAACACACAAATAAATAAATAATAAAAACAAACTATATTTAGGATTCTGGGGGTTGAGAGACACTATAGTGGGTAGGGTACTTGCCTTGCATGTGGCTGACCCAGGTTTGATCCCCCAGCATTCCATATAGTTCCCTAGTCCCCAGGAGTAACCCCTGAACACTGATGGGAACAGTCAAAGCAAACAGACAGCCAAACCAAAAAAAAAACCCAAAACAGCAATGACGTTTAGGATTCTAACATGAACACGCCTTATATATCCCACTGTTTGGTGTTCTACTTGTGTTATACATACCTTGTCCCTTGCACTGAGTATGTCCACTAGACTATTACAGTTCATGGCTAAATGGAAAATAAAGTACCTAGGAATGACAACTTGTGTTATTCCAGACAACACCCTCTGTTGCTGTCTCCACAGCAGACCCCTTTCCTGGTCTTAGCCCTTCAGGGATAACTAGGTTATCACCACCATTATCTACCACAGCTTCACTGTGTGGAAGTTTCTGTGCTCCATATTTTTCATACATTATTTATTTCTCATAATTACTCCTTTCCTAAGTCTTAATCATAATTATTCTTTTTACTGCCTTTTGGGTCACACACACCTGTCAATGCTCAAGGGTTACTCCTGGGTCTTTGCTGAGGAATTACTCCTGTCGGTGCTCGGGGCGACCATATGGGATGCTGGGGATGGAATCGGGTTGGCCACATGCAAGGCAAATGCCCTACCTGCTGTGCTATCACTCCGCCCCCATAATGGCTCTTTAAGGGAAGAAATTATATATATATTACTTTCTATATATTATATATATATTACTTTCTATATATTATATATATATTACTTTCTATATATTATATATATTACTTTCTATATATTATATATATTACTTTGTATGTATATATATACTTTCTATATATTATATATTACTTTATATATTATATATTACTATATATATTATATATATATGTATATATATATTAGTTGTAGCACTTGTCTTCCCGTTTTTCATGGATTTGCTCGAGAGGGCACCAGTAACATATCCATACCTCCTGTCTCATGCTAGTGTAGCCCAAGGTCATTTTCTCGCTCCAGGAATATGAAGAGCCTCAAACCATTTGTTCAGGTCATGGGAATGAGGTCTATAATTGTTACTGGTTTTTGGCATATCAAATACGACATGGGTAGCTTGCCAGGCTGTGCCGTGCGGATGGTATACTCTCAGTAGTAGGCTCTCATCTCGTGCATTTACTGATAAACTGCAACGGGAGAGATCAGTTTTACTCTTGGGTGGAGTTCTGATGAGTTGTGGAGTATGGATGTTGAGAATGACCGCCCTCATGGTGTGGAGGTTCCTCTAGCTTCTTGTGATCTCTCTCTCTCTCTCTCTCTCTCTAATAAAACTAGAGAAAAGCAATGTAGGGCTTTAAGGCAAAGTTTCTCCATAGTGTTCTATGGCTTAGCCCATACCTACTTTGTAATCACAAAAATCACTGATGTCCTGAACTTTATTAAACCCTTGTTCACAGAGGGTTGTCACTAAACAGAAACTAGACTCTATCATGAGGCTAGTTTGTGTTAAGACCTTGAATTTACTTTTAACTTTCTCCAAAAAATTTACATACTTGCTTTATGTTTTTCTTCCTTACTCTGAGAAGATATTTTAATCTAAAATCTCATTATCATTTTTTCTAGATCTCATTCATTCTTTCTGCTTTTCAGTTGCCACCTTCATTATAAGTGACTCTTTAGAGAGAGGCCTTACATTTGATTCCAAGAATTCTTCAGAAATCTCCTTCCTTACTGCCTAAGATACTCCACTGGCCCATTAGTGAACCCCTGCTGGCTTCATTGAAGACCTTGATTGGTGTGTCCCTAACTTCATGATCAATCATTTTAATACTGTTCTCAGAACCTCTACAGATTTCCCTTATTCTTTGACCTATGAACCAACAAGGATTCTTCCTAAAATCTTTGATTATGAGTCCATACTATCACTAACTATTCCCTCTCACTCTTAGTATACAACTTACACATGCCTGCCATCTGGTATCTCTAACTCCTACACAGTATCATTTTCAAGTACAAGTCTATAGTAGTTTTCCTTAATACATTCCTTCATCAAGTGAAGATCTTTAGAAATGGAAGATTCTTGACCAATATTTTAGTATGAAGTGCTAGACAATGCAATGCAGTAACTTAATCAATTGTCATCTCCTTCAGTGCTACTGAATTTTTTTTCTCAAGATTAACCCCCCCACACACACCTCCTTACACATAATTTACAATCTGAGTATTTTCCTCTCTGCTTCTGATATTTATCCTTCCCTCTGATTAACTCAGTGATATCTTCTTTGTAATTGATGACATATTTATCCATAATAGTACTAGGTTAACTGTCACAATGTTGTGTTTTGCCTTCAATTCCTGCTTTTCAAAATTTTTATAGGTGGCATATGCCAAAGTTAGTTTTATAAAATAATAGAATTTAAAGGTGTAATTCAAAAAATGTTTATTGATCAAATAAATATAGGGAAGTATGAATACCACAGACCCCTTTTGCAAATGTGCATAAGAATATTAGTATGTCCATAATGTATACAGAATATTAAAGGTGAGGACCACCACAGCATTCTGCAAACACATCACGTTATATAAACCTCTTTGTCCTTTTCATTTTTTTATTTTTTTTTTTAGTGAAGCAAAGAAATATAAAAAGATGTAGGGAAAGAGATAAAGCTACATACTCAAAACACCAGCTTCTACAGAGAGGGAAACAGCTTCCTTGCTCTTTTGTTTTTTTTTTTTTTTTTTTGGTGGGTAGGAGTTGGGTTTGGGTCACATCTTGCAATGCTCAGCAGATATTCTGGTTCTTCACTCAGGAACTACTCCTGGCAGTGCTCTGAGGACCATGAAATGCCAGGGACCGAACCTGGCTCAGCAGCATGCAAGGCAAACGCCCTACCTGCTGTACTTTCACTCTGGCCCTACCTCATTATCCTTTTCCACAGATCATTTATTAACCTCAGAATATGCCTAGGTAAAAGATGTTTGATGTAATTTTCTCAGTTCCAAACTACTTGGTCTACATATGTAGGCTTATTTAATAAGGTCAAATCAGGCCTCTCAAATTTTTTCCACCAATAACCTATTTGATGTATACCCACAACTTATAAGGTATCAGAAAGATAAAACCTATTCACCTCAGAGCCCCTGAACATATCACTTTTGGCTGCTTGGGATGCCTATAAAATTACCTCTTGCTTCTTCCCCCTTCCACTCATTAGGCAGTTGGATAAATGGACACATTTTAATATTTCCTTTTTTTCTACCTCATTGGTGAGAATGTAAATTCTCTAGGCCATGAAAAATATTTTACACGTTATAGAAACTCTCAGCAGAGCCTGGAAAGCTACCCATGTCGTGTTGATATGCCAAAAAGCAGTAATGATATAGACCTCATTCCCATGATCTGAAGGAATGGTTTGAGGCTCTTCACATTTCTGGAGCAGTAGATACCCTTGAGTTTCACTAGCATGTGACAGGATGCATGGAGATATTACTGATGCCCGCTCGAGCAAATTGATGAACAACGGGAAGACAAGTGATACAAGTGATCCAGAAACTCTAGCATCTGATTTAACCCTTTTTGTACAGTAAGGAATTGTAACCATGTTAATGGCTACACAGAAATAAATGGCATCAGGGAATGAAAAAATTCAAACTTTATTTTTATAACTATTGGGACAGTTGCACATGTCAAAGGCCCAGGCGGAAGCTCCCACTTGTTAGGAAGATTTATCACCAGCTATCATTGTTATTGCCTCTACAGAGGATACCGCTGTCCTTTGGGAAAATAAATACTAGATGTGTAAAAGTATTTTTTTGATATGTCAAATACCAGTAACAATTATAGACCTCATTCCCATGACCTGATGGAATGGTTTGAGGCTCTTTATGTTCCTGGAGCAAGCAGATGCCTTTGGGTTCTACTAGCATGAGACAGGACATATGGAGATGTTACTGGTGCCCGCTTGAGCAAATCGATGGTGAACGGGAAGACAGTGATACAATGAAGACAGTGTAAAAGTAAGGGCTGTTCTGTATTTAGGGAAAACTAATTTGTGTTAGTTGACACCAAAGAGGAAAAGAACAAATAACTGAGGAACATCCAAGGACCCATGAAATAAACATTGGGGAAAAAATGTCTTTCTACCAATGATGAGTAATTCTTGCTCTACCATTCTTGATCATTAAATTACAGAACCTTGGTGGAAAAGAAAAAATGTACTTTCCTACACATGGAACTCGTGGATGGTATTTATTTATTTTATTTTATATAAAAGGAAAAGTATACTTTCCTACACATGGAACCCGGGATGGTATCCTATTTATTTATTTATTTATTTATTTGTTTGTTTGTTTATTTATTTATTTAATAAAAGTAAGGGCTGTTCTGTATTTAGGGAAAACTAATTTGTGTTAGTTGACACCAAAGAGGAAAAGAGCAAAAACACTGTCTTCATTGTATCACTGTCTTCCCATTCATCATTGATTTGCTCAAGTGGGCACCAGTAACATCTCCATATGTCCTGTCTCATGCTAGTAGAGCCCAAAGGCATCTGCTTGCTCCAGGAGAGATGGTGGGTTCTAACCCTTGCCCGCCACCCCAGCAGAGTCTTGCAACAAGCCAGACGACCCCCCACTCCATGAGGGCCTCCATTATCCACATCCGGACTTCTCTCTCATCAGAACTCCACCCAGCAGACCAGCCTATCACAGTCCGGCTCATCGAGATCCACCCTGCTGCAGTCCTTTTTAATCCGCCCAGGTATGCTGATCCAGAGACAGACATGGGGCAGAACTGCTACTTGCTCTCCCTGTGCCCAGCTGCTCACAAGGAGCCCAGGAGAGATGGCGGGTTCTAGCCCTTGCCCGCCACCCCAGCAGAGTCTTGCAACAAGCCAGACGACCCCCCACTCCATGAGGGCCTCCATTATCCGACATCCGGCCTTCTCTCTCGTCAGAACTCCACCCAGCAGACCAGCCTATCACAGTCTGGCTCGCGCGGCCGATTGCGGCTGCGCGGTTCATCAATAAATGCTGGATTTAGAGATGACTGCAAGAGTATGCTACCTGCACGGCAGAGCCTGGCAAGCTACCCGTGTTGTATTTGATATGCCAAATACCAGTAACAATTATAGACCTCATTCCAGAATGGATTGTGGCTCTTTATGTTCCTGGAGCAAGCAGATGCCCTTGGGCTCTACTAGCATGAGACAGGACATATGGAGATGTTACTGGGGCCTGCTCGAGCAAATCGATGAACAACGGGAAGACAGTGATACAGTGATTTATTTATTTATTTTCTACTTTTTGGGTCACACCCAGCAATGCTCAGGGGTTACTCCTGGCTCTGTACTCAGGAATTACTCCTGGCGGTGCTTGGGGACTATATGGGATGCCAAGGATGGAACCCAGGTTGGCCACATGCAAGGAAAATGCCTCCCTGCTGTGCTATCACTCTAGGCCCCCCAGGTATGGTCTTGAGTGAGCCTCCACTGCTTGCACTGATACAGAGAATATACTATTCTGCAAGGTAGTAGCCATTTGAAGAACAGCACAAATGTGAGTGCCTTCAGCAGCAGTACAACTTCCCTCTCTTTAGGTCAGTCTGTGTACATGAAATTAGAGAGATCAAGGTATTTTAGCTACCATTAGCATAGTATGTGACCCGAACAATGCATTCCGTGTTTCCCATAAAATTTGTATTGCCACATCAGCTAAGACGCAGAGCAGGCCGTAAGTCTCAGGTGAGCATTTAAAAACCAGGTAACAAGGGGCTTTAATATTTTCACATCTGTGTTGGCCCTTAGTTAAAATTTATAATAATGTACTAGAGTTTTTATTATTAGGAACTATAATAAATATTTTTAAAATTGGGATTTTTATCGTGGGAGATTATTGGGTGGGTGAACTACATGATTTAGATGTTAAGGACATACCCTTTCTTAGAGTTGTCCCAGAAAGTTTATCAGAGTGAAAATAAACAATGCTGTGCCATTTGGATCTGTATTTGATCACTGGGGCAAGGCTGCTGTTTTCTGAGATCAATGGGAAGTTTCCAGAGTAAAATAATTTAGCTGCTTTCTTTGCAGCAAAAAATGGACAGCTTTCTTCCCGGTAAAGAGCAAGCTCTCTGCATCTCTGTTCGGGTGACCCCCTGGTGAAGATAGGGGCATATTCCTGGCAGTGTTTTTCACTGCTTTAGACACATTTAGGTTATTTGGTACTTTCACATACATGTTCTAAATTGAGTTCTCTTCATCAGGGTGAGTAGAAGATAGAGGTGACCAGTAGCACAGAATTTAAAAGATGAGAAGATTAAGGTGATCTGATGAATCTAAGATCAAGATTTTCAGTAGGAAAAATCACCTTCCCAATACACACTCACCCACCAGATATGAAGTGAGCAACAAACTATGATGCAAACCTGAAAATAAGACGGAGGCTAGGAAGGTCTACCTAGCTTTGCTGGATCCAGTAATACGGACAAGTGAGCAGGGTGACCACAGCCATAGTCAAGTCGTTAACTTTTCTGACCCTTATAGAAGCCTGACAAGGAATCAATAAATGGAATAATTACATTCTAGTGGAAATAAGCTCCCACCTGGAAAAGGGTATTGATTAATCACATTATTGATAATGCGTTTGCCTATCTCATAAATTTGTAAGGCTAAATAAACTGATGTATATGGAAGGGCTTTGTATTCTGTAAAATACTGATTCAATGTGGTCTTAAAGAGTGACTCTGGGAGAATTAGGAAAAGGTCCCATGTGGGCCTGTCAGAGCTGACAGCCAGTCTACTCTAATTCAGATTTTGGGAAAAGCTGTGATAAAGCCCTGGCGCTGATTCAAACTCCACTCCCTCCTCTCCCATTTGCAGTATGTTGCAGAGCATCAACCAAGCAATGTTACTTGAGTGGGGAAATCAAACACCCTAGTTCCAACCACTGTGATAAGTCACAGAGGATTCTGAACCACAGAGCAGGTGGCAATCCCTGCTCCGCCAGGTGTGTGAAACAGGGGAGATGCTGGGGAGCTGGGAGAGGAATCAGACCTCACTGCTCCAGAGGCCCACTTTCCTCTCACACACAGCTCCAGCCCACATGATTTCTCTCAGTAGCCCCAGGAGACAGAAAAGACCCAGAATTAGCAGGAGCCTCGTTTCCTGATAACCTAAGTGCTCTGATTGAAAGGCAGAGGATATCAGCAGAATGGCTGTACCAATTCACATTGATTTCTCCAGCCTTTGTCTGTGTCTGGTTTCTGTCTCATTTGGAGGTGGTTACTGTTACTACAAGCAGCATGAATCATGTCTCTGTTAAAAAACAGAGCTTCAATTGTCTTACATAACCCCTGGAACTGAACGTCTAATAATAGCAAGCCATTTACAGGTAGGGAGTCTGCCTTCCTCCCAGACACATATACACACTCACACTCACTCTATCTACTTATCTCTGTGTCTATGTCTCTCTGTCTCTTTCTCTCTCTCTCTCTCTCTCTCTCACACACACACACACACACACACACACACACACACACACACACACACACCGTACTTTTAAAACCCCAGAGTACTGTGAGTTAAAGAAGGGAAGCACAGTGATAAGGGACAGCATGATTCATACATTTTGTATTTTACTCTTTTTGGGTGGAGCACACCACACTTAGGGCTTAGTCCTGGATCTGCACTCAGGGTGCACTAAGGTTCCAGGGGCCATATTTGGTGCCAGAGATGGAACCCAGGTTGGCTATGTGCAAGGCAAGAGCCCTACCCGCTATACTACAACTCCGGACCCAATTTTTTTTTTGGTAATTTTGAATATATTGAAAAAATATGTATCACAGAGCCTAATGACCAATATTAACCAAGCTAGTAAACTGTAGAAAACAAGCATTCTTCAAACTATTTGAAATAGCAAGGAGTGCCAAACAAACCAACAGACACCTTTTCTGGCACTGTCCTACAATATAAAATCCTCGGGCGGAGCAATAGTCCAGCGGGTAGGGCGTTTGCCTTGCATGCTACCCACATGGGTTCGATCCCCAGCATCCCATAAGGTCCCCTGAGCACCGCCAGGTGTAATTACTGAGTGCAGAGCCAGGAGTAACCCTAAGCATTGCTGGGTGTGACTCAAAAAGAAAAAAAATCCTCAAGCCAAGGAAGAGTGGTGTAGTGGACAGGTGAGGTACTAGTTTCTCAGGATCGGTAAGCAGCTTGAAACACTTAAGCACGGATTAAGACATGGCAATCCAGGGTCTTAAAGGAAATAGGCAGGGTAGAAATAGTTCATAGACTTTTGCTACCATCATTGCATAACTTCCTAGAGAGTGAAAAGCAAATAAAAACACAATTTCAATGCCACAGTATGCAGGTTGTATAGTGTCTACGTAGGTGAATAATAGTGACTATATGTGATATAACAAAACACTGGCTGTATAGGGATAAATATTACCTGAGTCATGGTTTTTGGGGAAAGAGAACTCTGCATCTGAAGACTTGGGTTTTCCAAAAGGCTTGTAATCTCTAGTTCATAAGACACGATGGTGTCTTTTCATTCATAATACTCACTTAGCTACTCATTAAGGTGATTTTTAAAAAAAGGAAAATATAATAAGATCAGGGGTGAAATATAACAAGAACCATGATGATAACTTCTCCTTTAAAGTACTCTTTTGGTTGAGGGAAATAAAGAGGACTCAACAGTGAGTTTAAAAGTTAAGAGGAAAAAATAACTTGTAACATGGATGCTTCTAATTACTCATGGCCTTATCATGGCAATCCTAAGAAAAATAACTGGAGGTTATATATTCTGAGTGTACATTCCCAGGAGTCCAGAAGTGCTATATATCATGTAAACTGAAAAAGGGAGGACTTTATGGAAAACTACAAATGTACAGTACCTCCTGGCATTCATTTGGACCTCAGAAGGAAAACGTGACTCTGTGTTTTGATTGTTCAACAACATGAAACAGTGACCTAGACTAGTTATAATCAAATAATGTACTTGGGCACTTTATAAACTTTATAAACCATCTTGAAACCGGCCCTTGAGGGACTGGAGAGAGTATAGTGGGTAGAGTGCTTGCACTGCATGATGCTCTCCTGGGTTTGATCCCATATGGCTCCCTGAGTACTGACAGGAGTAATTCCTGTGAGTATAATCAGAAGTAACCCCTGAGTACTGCTGGGTATGCATCTCCCCAAACAACAAAACAAAGAGAACAATATAAACAGCCCCTGAGCCATTCTTTTTCTTAAGTTACATAAGGGTATGCAAAGGAATACAGATACAGTTATAAGTCAAAACAGTTGTGTGTGACCTCAAAATAGGACTTCCCTGCCTAAAAGGTCTTCTCCTTAGAATGCTCTTCAGTTGCATAAGCAAAAGAATTTTTAATAAAAGGAAAGTTGGTAAGAGAAAATGGTTTTAAAACAGAGAGAGGTGGAACAGAATTACTAAGGCCACATCATCCCATGTCGACAGTGGGCTGAGTTCGGTAAGAGAACTTCAGCTACAGTTCTCTGTTGGGGTTTGTTATGTGCTACCATGGGATGTGGCTTCCCAAAGGAATGAGTTCTAAGTTCTTCTCACAAATATCCATATGTGGAACAGTAGAACACTAAATCACTCCAAGAAATAGGACTAAGTGATGAAATGAGGCTCATAGGGCTAGACTATTCTTCTTAGTTCATACAGTTTGTTGTCGGGGAGCACCGCCGGGGTCCCCGACAGTGCTAGGAAGTGAGTTCCCTTCTACCTCCGAAGCCGGTGGGGAATGGATGAAGACTCAGGAATCCGATGCAGTTTTACAAGGGCTTTACTATCATAGGTTCCAATATACAATCCAAGAGCAGGGAAAACCTCCGGACTCTGGGTTCCCAGCTAGGCCCCAGCCAGGTGTAGGCCAAGATGGCTGCCACCACGTGTTGAGGCCCAACAGCGAATGGAGAGGACGGAGAAGCAAAACACCAAGGGAAGCCAAAATGGCAAAAGGGGGAAAAAAGAGAGAGAGAGCGCTTTTTTCTTCTTGCAGTTTATTTTATAGCTATAAATCCGCCCAAACTCCCCAGCCCAGCCCATTCTGGGCTGGACTATCTAGAGATGAAAACAGGAAAATAGCTCTATAGAAATGTAGCAACTTCAGGAGGCCATCGGGCTGTTTACAAGGACCCAGAGCTAATTAAAAGCCTCCTAGCAGAGCTGGGAGAACCTATAAGCTAAATGTAACTTCCCCTGGCAGGAAGGATCAAATGCCCTCAGGTAATTTCTCCCAGCACCTCACCTAATGTCTTGAGCCAAGATTTGCCTGGAATTGCCTTTATAGGGTAGAGAAGGGGGTTTCTGAGATGGCATGTCTCTGTACCAAAGACTAATACTAATGCCAGTTAAACATTTCTCCAAGCCTTCACAAGAGTCTCGTCTACTTCATGGTAGTTTTGTATTTTAGTTGCCTTTGAGTTATCAGGGAGCCATGCTTGCTTGCTTGGAGGCAAACAGCATTTCTCTCTGGGCTAATTACTTAGAGATCCAACGTGGCCAGGCAAATATGCTGGTAAGATCTAGCTAGTCCCACGATGATTGTGGTAACATGAGAGAATATTTATACCAGCCAGTACAGAATACATGGTCAGATAAGACTGCCACATTCAGACTACCCCCCCCCTCTCCCCATCTATGAAGTGACCTTCAGGAGGCAATCCAGGGCAGATGCAGAGGCCTAGGCTTTTAGGTGTCCTGCAACAGTTTGTGAATTAAAAATTTTAAGAATTGCTATTCCACGGACTAAATGTCTTAATAAATACATTCATGAGAGCACAGGCTTACAAAATAACCCCTGTCCTCTACCTAGTGTGAATGTATTTACTGAATGGTTTCTTTAGCAAAGACATCCTCAAGACTAGGGTTCTTGTTGCAACTGAGGTGACACCTGCCTGACATTTCATGGTACCGTGTCAGCCTTCTCAGTAGTGTGCTTGACATCTGAGTAAGGACTAGGTGATCCAGACACATTAAAAATGTAAAAAGGAAGGGTGGTAAGGTAGCACAGGGATTAGGACTCTTGCCGCGTATACTATACTGCCACTCTGGTTCCATCCTCAGCACTGATTATGGTCCCCTGAGCATAGCCAGAACTGATCCCTGAAACAGAGCCAAATTTAGCTCTTTTTTTTTCTTTTTTGGGTCACACCCGGCAATGCTCAGGGGTTTCTCCTGGCTCTGCACTCAGGAATCACTCCTGGCGGTGCTTGGGGGACCGTATGGGATGCCGGGGATCGAACCCGGGCTGGCCCAGGCCCGCCGCATGCAAGGCAAACGCCCTACCCACTGGGCTATCGCTCTGACCCCCAAGTTTAGCTCTTGAGCACTTGCTGGGTGTGGCCCAAATCCTCCCTTCCCCTCAAAAAAATGTAGAAGTGGATTATTACACATTTCCCACATTGCAACAATAAGTATTTCAGAGTTGAAGTTGACAGGTGAATCATAATAACTATAAGTGGTTCAACAAAACACACGGTGTTATATCAGAAACATAGAGTTAATATTTCCAAATGACACAGAGTTTTTTTGAAAAGGAGTAGTGGTGGGTGGAGGCTTTATCCACCTTTCAGTAAACATTCATTGAGTGTCTATTGTTAATGATTGACTTATACTTCATAGAAGGAAGCTGGGCTCTGCCTATATTCTCCTCATGATCATCTCTGACAGTGAGTAAAGTTAGTAAAATACTAAGTACAGTTCTGTTCTAACCTTGCAGGCAATCAGTACATAGTAACAGGTGCTATATCAGCGATGGTAGGAAGGGGCACTACTAAATGGCCTCCTTACAAAAGCACAGCAGTTTAGAACAACCGGAGACAATTCAGAAGAGGAAAATCTTGTGTGATCTAGTTACACATTCCAATAAATGTCTTGTACTCCAGAAACCCTGAGAAGTTTAATAAAATGATAATGTAAGCTTTAGAGGAATCACAAGACTCTTATTAAGATGAGTATGTTCTCATATACAGAACAGCTAGAATTTTTCCCAGTACCCATTTGAATTTCAGAACCATTTGTAAGAACCTAACAATTTGTAATGATAAAATAGACTCCGGTCCAAAGCAATTAATTGAGAAGCTAGCTAACAATCAAAATATGCAAAGCGACATTGGAGGTGAGAGGAGGATAAAGGGAAACTTACAGTTTGAAAAGTTAAGAGTTCTTTAAAATAATCACAGAGAAACAGAAGAAATGATGGAATTGCTTGGCTGAAAAGCACCCATAAGTGAGAAGATCTCAAATTCCAGCGGTGTTCATTAGGTTGAATGACCAGACAGGCTACGAAACTTCTCCCAAGTCTCAGTTTTGTCATATAACAAAACACGGAGGGATGGGTGCTGGAACACTGCATGACTGAAACCCAATCATGAACATCTTTGTAATTGTATATCTCATGGTGGTATAATAAAATTTTAAAAGAAATAGATCAAACAGAAAAGGATAAAAAAAACACAAACGAGGAATTAGATGGCCTGTAAGATTCTTTCCAATTAAAACATTTTATGATGAACATTTTCAAGTACCAAAAAGATAACAGAGCAATGTCTCCTCCTCCTTTGCTAAATATATTGCTTTTTTCTGTTCTTTGTCTATGTGGTTTGTTTTAGGGTTAAGCCTCTATGTTCTCGAAGAAGCATAGTAAACACTAAAATTAATTTTCCTAATATACATGAGAAAATAAGAGGCAAACAATTATCTACCACCCCCGTCCCCTTGCCCCTAAATCAGTGCCTCTTCTCAAAAGAAATTTAGATATCTAACAGAGAAATACAGTATCAGGGGCTGGGGCGATAGTACAGCGGAGAGGACATTTGCCTTGCACATGGAGCTGACCTGGTTTCGATCCTTGGCATCCCATATGGTCCCCTGAGCACCACCAGGAATAATTCCTGAGTGCAGAGACAGGAGTCCCTGAGCATCTTGGGGTCTGACCCAAAACCCAAAACAAAACAAAAAGAGACACAGTATCATTCGGACACTCACAAAGGTGCTTCCTCTTCCTCATTGTATTTGTGCTCTTACAGATTTGCATTGAGAGATTCCTATATTTATGTCAGGGTTATTTCTTTTCCTTTTCCAACTTGTTTATAAAATCCTTTGTAAGCATAAAACTATGCCCCCCCCACACACACACAAGAAACAACAAATAAAACAAAAGAGCTCTGTTGGAATAATTTACATTAGTTAAAGCAGTGTAATAAAACATTCTAACTCTCAAAAAAAAAATACTTTCAAAAATACTCCTGTGTCTTAGGTGAAATAAAACAAATTTTTGTACCAATGATTGTTTCATATGATGTTCTATTGCTTTTTATTTTTAAAGAGAATGCTATATGTTGGGTTTATAGTCTGGTGCATGGACAAATTATTTCCTCCAATGTTATTCAGGCCACTGTATCCACGAAGCCAGGAAGATCCAGAGGTGGCTGAATTAACTTTACATAGACAAAGGACCCACACAGAATACCTGGAATTTATATCTTGACTAGAAACTCTGGTTACTTACAACTTGATGGTTTTCATCTCTGTTTTGTTCCTGCGCTAGTTTAATCCCTTTCACCTAGAATGCCCTCTATTTGTCTGCCTTTACTGTGAAAAATTTCCCCCCTATATTTTACAATTTTCTGAACTGTGGCCCCATTTCCAAGAAGCAACTTAGACTGACCCAGTTTAGGACCAAGTGATAATTTTTCATGGCCAGCAAGTGATAATTAGCCCGTGTGATAATCGGAGTCACTGAGAAACACATATATGGGAAGTGTTCAGACAACACTAGAGAAGATTGTTAAGTTGCAGGGTTCTCACCAAAAAGAAAAAAAAGTTAGGTGGCTTTAAGAAGAGGCAGTAACAGAGACTGTATCACTAAGAGAAAAGTGGTAGTTTTGTAATGAAGGGACTATTTAGAATTATCTGAATTTTTATATAAATAAAAGATACTTTAAAAAGAGGACTTGACACTTTTTTGCAGGGGAAAGGAAGGACTGGGCTACACATGGTGATGCTCAGGGCTTACTCCTGGCTCTGCACTTAGGAATGATATGGGATGTTGGGGATCAAAGCCTGATTATCCATGTGCAAGGCAAATACCCTACCCACTGTACTACAGTTCCAGCCCCAGGACTTGACATTTAGGATACAGCAATATAACGTGTCATAAGATTTGACTGTTTCAATTGTAAAGTTAAAATGCCAAGATTTTTAGTGGGGAGGTTAGGAACACAGCTAAAATAGGCAAAGACAGAAACACACTTATTCTGTTCCTTCAGACCTTCTCAGATTGGTTGGCCATTAACATGGGGTATGATAAAGTCTGACTGTGCCTCGCTGGGTTTAAGTGATGGACCATATTATATTATATTGCATCATAGTATCATAGTAAAAGAGGAAATGAAGCTCAGACATGCTGGATGCTGTACTATATGTATATGATTTTATTTATGTGTATATTTTTAAATCTATATATACAAACATATATATTTGTATGATGTTTGGCAACCTCACTCCTGGTATTCCTGTGAAGTAGGCATGTGGTAAACATAATTAGCCCATTAAACAGATGGTAGGGCTCTGGCATATCTCACCATGTTCTAAAATGGTGGAGCTGTGAGGGGACTGAGGGAGAGAATGCAGCTTAATGTACAGTTAACTGCAAATCTCTGTATTGCTACTTTCCTAAAGACAATCTGGGTAGGCTGAATTTGGCTGAGAACTGGGGATGGTTTAGGAAGCTTTAAAAATATACAAGGGGGACAACTTTTCACATTCATTCAGATATAGTATCTTCGTTTTTTTACTTACTAGAGACTTTTTTAAAAAAAAACAGCTTTTTATCTTAACTCATCTGTGTTCCAAGCAAACTTCCAAGTTGCAGAGCAGATTAAAAAAAAATCCACTACATGCCAAATAGAAACACTGGGTAAATGTTACTTTCTAAATTGTCTTAACAAAGTGCACTATTGGAAAAGATGAAGTTGAAAAGAGGGTTAGAATCATAAGCATAAACACATCGTTGTCAGTTTAGCACAGTGAACAGATATTCAAATATATGTGACGAACTTTTACCTGGTTAAAAACTGTGGCCATGTTATTGCTACTCCATGTTATAGCTGAACTTCAGAAAATCTACAATGAAATGTTTCCGCCAATTCTTTGTCATTTGAAATGGGGGTGTCAGCAGAAGTGAAAGAGTTATTAAAAGTTAAGACTTGAATTTACAAATATATTTGAACTGGCTTCAAGAAGACATGCAACCTCAATACATCTGGAGAATAAAACTTGCAATTGACCGTTCTTTACCATCTGGTCTCAAGAACATTTTGCTTGGAAGTTGCATAAGCAATGAAAAAAAAACAAACAAACAACTTCCTGTACCATGTTTTTGGTCACTTATAATGACGCATTACAAAGTATACCAGCTAAATCTGAGCAACCATGCCTTACTCCAGATGACAACAGACATTATAAAACTATGATCAGTGACAGAGAACATCTTTATTTTAAGAGATCAGGACTTGGGAAAATATTTAAGAACAAATATTCTTCCTTCTAAGGTGTTTGCTTTGAATCATATAGGCTCGATTCAGTTTTTTTTTTTTTTTTTCTTTTTGGGTCACACCCAGCGATGGGCGATGCTCAGGGGTTACTCCTGGCTTTTTTGCTCAGGAATTTCTCCTGGCGGTGCTCAGGGAACCATATGGGATACCAGGAATCCAACCCAGGCCGGCACAGGCCGGCCGCATGCAAGGCAACGCCCTACCGGCTGGGCTATCGCTCCGGCGCCCTCGATTCAGTTTTTAATGTCACTACAAAATAATTTCTATATTTTTCCAAAGTTAAAAAAGAATAATAAGAAAGTTTCATCTGGGAATGAAGTGCTCCATATATGTGGGTTTTTTTTTTTTTGCTTTTTTTTTTTGGGTCACACCCAGCGATGCTCAGGGGTTACTCCTGGCTCTGCACTCAGGAATTACTCCCTGGCGGTGCTGGGGGACCATATGGGATGCCGGGATGGACCCACAGGCCGGCGCCGTGCAAGGCAAAGGCCCTACCTGCTGGACTATCACTCCGGCCCCCATATATGTGTTTTAATACATAAACTTGCTTATTTAAGCAATAAGATATCTTTTCCTCTTTTTAACAGAAAACTTTCACAAATTCTTATTTCCTTTAATAGTGCAGATATCATTTGCATTTCCCTCTGTGGGGAAGGGTCATCTTCGTGAATGATCATTGTTTATGTTTTTCAGTGATTACTGTCATTTCTGTTGAGAATCAGCCCCATCCTTCATCACTTAGTCTACCTACTGGGCTGCAATTCTCCATCCATGGCCTGAGCTCACAGGTGTCATTGTCCTAGTTTTTTTTTAAGAGCTATCACCTCCCAGCTTCTACGTAGATGGATTTTCTAGTGTGCTTTAGATGAGAAAGCCAGATAAATGAGTATTTCAGAGACAATAGTGTTTAAAGGCCAGCTCTGCTTAAAGAGTTTTGGAATCTTCATTTGGATATTTGAATGTCTTCATTTACTTCTCTGTTTTAGAGTTGTTTGTTATTCAGCAACTTGACCTGCCAGAAATTAGACTTCGAGGTATTATTGTGCAACACAGCGCTTTTCTTGCTCTACGCTCTTTTCTTTGCAAAGATTTCTACTTTTCAAAGGGTTTCCCAGCAGTCTATTCTTGCTGACTTTAGTAGGTCTCTGATCCATTCCATTTTATTCCCCTGAGGTAATCTGAACTACACAGATTGCACTAGGAGGTAAGGGAATAGCACATTGTTTAGGATAAGGTGAGAAAGATCCTAGCAGTTGACTTCTTACAGACAGAATCAAAAGTATATACTGACAAGTTATGAAATTTCCCTGAAATTTCATTTTCTCTCAACTAGAATTAAACAGGGATCTGCCTTGGTGAATACTGGATGACGCCTCTGTTGCCAGTCCATG
This sequence comes from Cryptotis parvus, assembly GCA_021461705.1. Lineage (NCBI taxonomy): Eukaryota > Metazoa > Chordata > Mammalia > Eulipotyphla > Soricidae > Cryptotis > Cryptotis parvus. The sequence goes on from JAJIBD010022040.1 coordinate 244,691, forward strand.
TGGTAAAAGGGAACTTGTTCCCCTGACACTGTGGGGACCCCAGCGGCTCCCTGACAAGTGAATATTAGGAAAAGTTCCCTTTTAAAGTGAAATTATTTATATTAATCTAGATATTCATAAAGTTAACATCTGATCCTTTTCCCTCCCTTTCTCTCCCCTAAAAATAAGCATAATTCAAAATCTGTGATAATTAGGTTAATAGTACTAAAGCTGAACTTTTGTCTCTATCTGAAAGCAAGATGTCCAAATAGTGTTAAAGATTTCTGGAGAACAAAGAGTTAACTGTGTTTAACTTAAAAGGGAAAACTTTAAAAACTAAAAATACACAATCTGATAATCTACTGATAGTTTATTTTGAGGGTAAGGTTAAAGAAGCTATGTGTCTTGACCCTTTAACATTTCAGTTCAAGATATATAAAATATTCCATGATTCATACTTTCAGCTAATTCAGAAGGATCATCTCTTTCCAAGAATTTCTGAGCCAGTGAAGTTTTACAAAGCAAACATCCTTAGTTTCTTTAAATTAAAATTTTACTTGTGTAATTTTTCGTTAATATTTATACTGTGCTTATATAATAAACAACTAGTCATTGATTATTTTGGGATAAATAGAGTTTGCAAGAAAAGGTCAATTTTATAGCAGCCAAGTTTACTGCAGATGAAAGAAGCAGTTCAGGCCTAAACTGGTTTTCTACCAGTTTTTCACAGTAACATTTGAGGGCATGGTTAATAAGTTCTGAAATTCATTCACAACATCACTAATCATTTAGGAATCTCGTAACCTTGCATGACCTTTCCGTAATCATGAGAGAAAAACCTTGACAAATTAGAACTTGTTGTTATGCCCGTTCTTCCTTTCTTTTTAGTTATTTATTTTTATTTAAAGGGTTTTTTTTTGGGGTTGGTGTGGTCTTGGAATAATCGAAGACTCCATGCTCTATGTTTTTAAATTCCATAGAAGACTAACGATTGAATAATTTTCTCACATCTCTGTTTGCATTTTCACAGTCTAGCTGCATTGATTTGTGTCTCATAAGTAGACGTTTCCTTTGTTGGTTACAAATCAATGCTATAGAACCAACCTGGCAGCACATTACTGCCTCCCCACCTTGCAGTTTGAAAAACAAAGCACAGTTCTCTTAAAATTTTAATCTCATTGAGTGTTGATATACTAAGAGAAGAGAAAGCCCACAGCAGTAAAAAGAGACAGAGAGACAGAGAGAGAGAGAGAGAGAGAGAGAGAGAGAGAGAGAGAGAGAGAGAGAGAGAGAGAGAGAGAGAGAGAGAGGAAAAAATACCGACTCCCCCAGAACGTGGGAAAAGCAGCTCCTCCCAAGCCAAGCTGGTCTCTGCTGCCTTGGCGCTGCTTAAAGCAGGCCTGCCTGGTGGGGAGAGCAGCGCTCTGCTGCCAGCCGCTCCCGGAGTGCTCTTACTAACCCAATTAAGGTCTTCGTCTTCATACATCACAAGACTACACAAAGCAACACACTGTGATGTCACCGTCAGATATGATTTCACGGCAGGAAAAAGCCAAAAAGGCAGAAAAGGTTGCATGTAGTCTGCTTTCATTCCAATCTTCTAAGCGGGGGCAAAAGGAAAGATAATCTTTTTTCCCTAGATTAAAAAAAAAGAAGCTCCAGCTTTCTCGTGTGAATGTGCAAACTGCTCTGAAGATACCCCTGCACTCTCACCCCAAGTGGACAGGCACGAACACAAAGAGATGCTGTCACCAACCTGAAAGCTCTTGCCTGACACTTAGCTACAGGTGGAAAAGAAAAAGGCATGATTTGATTTATCTAGATTAAAAGAGCAATTTTCTGTTCTCTTCACTGCCCGCACCCCCTTTAAAAACAGCCGATCGATTTTGGCTGCGCTACTGCTGACTGTACCAGGTCCATTTTAATACACCACTGATTAAATGGTGTGTTCATGGCTGAGGGCAGAAACAAGCAAACAGCGGAAAAAATTTGGTTATGGCACCCAAGGCCCCAGCTCCAGAAATCCTGCAGATTTCTCTTCCATCCCTCCCTTCCTTTGTCATTTCTTTTCCTCTCTCTGTCTTTTCCTTCTTTCCTTCCCTTCCTTTCTCACCCCCAACACTTTTCTAGGGTACTGTTGATAGCCAGCTTTAATTCAAACTACTGAAACAGTATTTGGGGGATTAAAGCCTGGAATTCATTTAGCTTTTTAATTCTGGTCTTAAGAATTAAAGGAAAAAAACCCGACAAGAAAGAAGCCCTTTGATTTAAAAAAAAAATATGAATGGGAAAAATTCTGTGTCCTAAATTGTTATGACATCTAAAATGAAGATGGAACTTTGTTAGGAACCAGCCTATTTAATTGTATTATGAAAAAAGTTAAAAGTTCGTAAATTACCAAATTAGCATCCACACCAAAGGAACCTATAGTCGTTTAGAGACAGTGGCAGGTAAAACTGTAGGAACGCTACAAAAACACGGAAGGAATTCAGGAGTGTTATATGGAGTTGCTATATGTTGGGATGCACTAAACAAATTTCAGCAATTCACTGAGAGGATTTCTTCAACTTCTGGGAAATAACCATCTTTGTTGTGATGAGAAAGTCTTAACCAAAGTCTGTGGTTGGAAAAATTAAACTCGGAGAGGACTTTCCCAGGCCACTCTTTGACCATACCCACAGAGGTTTCTGCAGGACAAGACAAAAGTCCATCTGACAGGTGAGGCTGAGGCTGGCCTTCCACAAAGGCTCTGGGAACAAGGGACTTGAATCTGGGAATTCCTGAAATCCACTTTAAAAAGAATGATCCTACCCACCCCCCTTTTCACCACTTCCTCTCCTTCCCTCCTTTTCTCTCTCTCCCACTATTGTTTACTTAATCTGAATCCTGCCTTCATAGGGACAAACTGCATCCAGACATACTATTAAGATAAGAAACTTTAGGGAAGAAAGATTTAATGAGGGGCTTAAGAGTTTTGGGAGGAGGACTGGAAAATTATTTAGAGAGAAGCCAGGGGAAAAAAGTAAGAAGTGAAGTATTGGACTCAGCAGCAGGATGGCTGTAAACTAGCTCTGGAGGGACACGCAGATGGTCTGCATTCCCTAGAGCAAAAACAAACAGGAAGTAGAAGGGCCACAGCCCCCTCTTTTTCATCCAGTATAAATTGGGGGTGAATCCAACCCGAAATGTGTTCGGATCAGAAAGTTTCCTTTTTTAAACACTGGAAAGTGACCAAAGAACAGGAAATGTTCCAGCAACAAGACTGCCAAAGGGACCTGAATTTGGTGGTGGTGTTGGGTGTGTGGGGTGGGAGAGCTGGAAGGAACTAGGGGTTAAATCCATATCATTTGGAGAAACGCCTGCTTTGGAGATAATGGACAGTGCAGCAGACAGGTGGCAAACGGGGAGTCTGGAGGAGAGGAAAGACTTCTAAACTGCGGATCAGGGAGACTGCAGGGGGATCATTATCCCTCTGGGGAGCAGAGGTAAAAAGGTTTCTGGGACAGCATGAGAAAAGGAAATCAAAGTAGGGAGCAGTCTCCATGCACTCAAACTCCGGATCCCATCTTGGATGACTGCTTGCAGGCCATGACTTTGACTCACCATGAAATGGAGCTGAAAGGGATGAAAGTTGAAACACACCAACGGCTCAGCTTTTCCCAACTGAAGGCTAAGGGACTGTTTTGAGCAATAAGCATGTCCACACAGAATGCGAAAATCCACAATGGAGTTCAGGGTCAAGGAGAAGGTGTAAATAAGGTACCAGTCACCTCCTTCCCTTTACCCTCCCTCGGCGGGCACAGACTCTGGAAGGGCATCCCACACAGATGAAGCATCCCAGGCCCCTCTGACTCCAGGGGGCAGTGAGGACAGTTTTCATGGTCCAAAATGAATTAGAAAGTAAGGAGTGTCTGTAAGAATAAAAGGGGTGGGAGTGGAGGGTGGAAATAAAAAGGGAAAAAAAATGTGTCCTTGCTGAAAGTTTTAAATTACAGGCTCTGTAAAAAACTGGCATTCCACCACATCCGGTCTAGTTACCAAATGGAAAAATAGGGTCATTAACATGTTTATTTGAATTACATTAGTCCTTCTCTTTCATATTTAATTTATTCTGTTAGGAAAAAAAACAGCACTCTGCATGCTGGTGAAAAGCAGAAGGGTAATGGATGAGGGAGCTGAAATGCAATGATCTTTACCCATTATCTACCCTGCTAAGACCTTTCAGAACTTTACTAGGATTATTTGGGGATTCTGACCCTCAGGAGGAAGGGAAGAGTCCAGAAAGATGTAAGATAAAAATGCCACTGAGTTATTAAAATATTACTGAAGCACATTTGAATTAAGGAGTGGGAATGAGGTTTTAATACGGAAAGGAAGTATTGGAAAAGAAGAGGTTGGAATAAATGATTTCTCTCTGTGGAGTGCCCACAGGCATGGCTGGTACGGGGCTGTTTGAACATTCTCACATACGGACGCTAGAAATGAGGGACTATGCTAAGTTATTCATATTCTGGTATTAAAAGGCTAAGGCTGCTGGTTGATCTCGTGGGCCTTGCTGTTGACCAAAACACCTCGCATCAGCATTATGCATCTTATGAGATCTCACACGTTAAGCATTCTATGGGAAAATGAAAGAAAACAGTATCTTTAAGACGCAGTCTGGAGATGACCTGGTTTTTTCACTGTGTTGGAAGGATTCAAGATGAGCCCCTACTCTGGCACTCTCTAGCTACAGCTGCCTATTCAACTGGCTCAGTTTTCTCAGCCATAAAGTAGGAACATGAGCAGTTCTTGCAGAGTGTGAGGAGGGAGTGAGACCACTTAGGTCAAGCTTCTTTTTTTAAACAGCAAACGCAAGGCATTCTTATTTCACGGAATAGTAGTGCCAGAATCAGGCTCCCCCAAATGTGCCAATGGCCTCAGAAACAGCAATGGAAACAAAGCCGGAAACGGCTCTGTCAGAGCCCACAATGGGGGTGGGGGAAGAAGTTCCCCCTCCCAGCAATGCTGGTTGCATCATCTTTTACCTGGAGGGATTTCTTTCTGGGATCTTGACCTTGGGTTCACGGATTGCCTCCACAGCAGGCTGCCACCCACTCATACTGAGTCAAGTAAAGTTCAAATCTCACTTCATGTGAGCAATGCTAATGCATTTAGGCATTTTAGTTACAGATCTCTGTCGACATTGTCAAAATAGTAGCCTCAGCCTCAAAGCAACACGGATCATGCCAGCCCAACCTCCAACTTGGTTCTGGGTCCATTTGTACTCAACTTCCATGTTTAGGTTTCGAGGACAATCTGGCTACCTAAGCACTGACTGCCTGGTGCTTTTCTTTAGGATCTCCACAAAAAACAAAACTTCCAGACTCTGCCTATTCCTAAGGCAAGGTTTTTGTTGTTGCTGTTTGCTCGCTTTTCTGGTTTTGTTTTCAGTTTGACACAGAATTGCATTTTCTGTTATGAGCCTTTCCCTTTATTCTTGTTTGCTGACTGTTTTGCTACCTATCTAAAGGCTGAACCTTAGATCAGAAACAACTGTACACACACATTCAGGTCTCTCTGGTTTGAACCCAGAACGGGACTTGGAATGTATTTTGAGAGAAGAGTTAAATCACAACAACCCCAGGAGATTATGGCAGTCTACATGTGGGACAGAATTTCTGGGACGTACATTAAGGACATGATTAAACTGAAAATAGACTAAATCATGGTATCAGATAGAGATTTTTATTTAAAGTGGTCAAATCCAGAAAATGATATGGTGAATGTTAATAAAGAAATGAAAGGTCTAAAAAAAGTGATTATGGGTTTATTTATCAAATTGAATATGTGTGAATTAAAAGTCATCTTATTCGTTACAAAAATTTAAGGCAAAAATTGTTATGAGAGCAAATTAAAAAATTAATTAAAGGTCAGTGACAGAAATAGTATGACAAAGACTTAGCTAAATTTGTAAAAGTCTATAGTGGGTTATTCAGGGAAACTGGGATGTCTGGAAGAATATAACTATCATGCTTGAAGTTAGCAACAAGGACAATTGTGTCTTACGTAACAATTTCCTGGTGCTGTGATCAGAGGTTGAGTGATGAACTGAATGTTCATGGGTTGACTCGGTGGGGCTTTTCTGACAACCAAGTCTTCCTAAGAAGTTAACGGTCACAGTCAAGAGAGGCAGTTCACTGGCAGGGCACCTGAGTCACATGCTGCTCACTAGCCCTTCCCATGGTCCCTTAAGCCCAGAGGTAGGAGTGAGCCCTGAAAACAGTCTGGTGTGTCCACAACCCAAAAAACAAAAATTACAAACAAAAAGAAACTAGTGGCCAACTTTAGTGAGGGCACTAGGCACAGTTGGCCAAAAACAGCATGAATTCTCCAGTCCACAACATGCATGCTGTGCTACCTACATCATGCCACACGCCTCCTTCTCTGAAGGAGAAGATATTACCAGGAACTCCCATTACTGATGAAGAGAATAACGACTGGGTCATTACAGAAAGGAAAGTAATCGAACAAAAAGTCACACAGCTGCTTAGTTGACTTGAAATTTGAATCAGCATAATCTTCTTCCAAAGCTCTGCTATCACTTTACTCCTGGTATCTGTCTATGGTCAGAACAGCTAAAGATAACCAGCTTAACCTGTTTAAGTTATATAAAGACTCGTTCTTCATTTCCCTTAGTATCTAAATTGTATCTGCAGTAGCTTTGTACCATAAGATTATGTGTGTACCTACAACCAAATATTAAGACATATCCAATTTCATTAAAAGGGAAGAAAAGAAAGATGCTGATGATTGAAAGTTAAAGGCATATGTAACTAGCAATACTGATCCATTGCATTCAGCTATAGAACACCATGGACCACAAAGATTAACACCTACTCTTCTATAACAACTAATATCACTGTATCACTGTCTTCCCGTTCATCATTGATTTGCTCGAGTGGGCACCAGTAACATCTCCATATGTCCTGTCTCATGCTACTAGAGCCCAAGGGCACCTGCTTGCTCCAGGAACATAAAGAGCCTCAAACCATTTCATCAGGTCATGGGAATGAGGTATAAAATTTTAACAACTAATATAAAGTTTCAATTTTAGTTTTTATAATTAAACCCAAATAGCTCAATAAAAAATTACAGCTAACAAATGTCAAGATGTTATAGATACCAAAAACTTCTTGTCTATGAAATCTAATGTTAAATAGGTTATCAAGTGGAAGACTGGAAATTCAAAAACTATTTGAAGCTGTTTGAAAAGGCAGGGTGAGAAGATATAGTAGAAAAAATGTTTTTAACTTACTGTATTTTACCTCATGGAAAATCTAAATCAATACAAACTAATTCATGATGTTACATGTATACATACAAATAGAAATTTTAAAGTTCAGTATTGTTACTTATACTTGTCTACTCATTCACCATACACTAAAGTTTCTTAAAAAATACGCTAGAACTAGGGGCGGAGCGATAGTCCAGCGGGTAGGGCATTTGCCTTGCATGCAGCTGACCTGGGTTTGATCCCCGGTATCACATATGGTCCCCCCAGCACTGCCAGGAGTAATTCCTGAGTGCAGAGCAGGAGTAACCCCTGAGCGTCGCGGGTGTGACCCAAAAAGCAAAAAAAATGTAAAAGAAATAAAATAAAATAAAAAATAAGCTATAACTAGAAGGGAACAGTTTAATGGGGAAATCAAAAAATTAAATAATAAAACTGTTTCACTGAAAATATAATTAAAGATAACTCCAGTTTACGTTTCTAGATTCTGCATGATTTAATACTCATGAACTAGGTTTTCTCTATATTTTGAAGAGTTTAAATAGATTTTGTTCAAGAGTGTGGCTCACCTAATGGATGTGATACCATACTTTAAGGAGCTTTAAAGAAACCCTTAAAAATTATTCTGCCTTTGAATATGTTGCCAAGTGCCTGTGTCTTAATTTCTATCCTTGTAAAATGGGGTCAGTTTTTAAAAAAAAATTAGAATTATTTTATATATTTCCAAATAAGCCAGAAATCTGTGCATTATTAAGAAGTGAGGTAGAAGTAAAATTATTTATAATTTTAAAACCTTTTTTAAAATTTTCCTTCTTCTGCTCCCTTTTTTTCATTTTTCTAGGATTTCAAATACAGATGTAATGGATTTCTCTAATGCCAACAGGGAACTCACTGCTTTCACAAATATTCCCTTGGAAATGGACTACCAAAGTAGTGATGATCACTGCCTAATTAAAAATCAGTGTGGCTTGATATCATTTAGAAAGAAATGAAATAAAAATTGAAGCTGAAATTCTCTCAGCAGTTAAGAACACGTCTTACCTAAAAACATACTTTCTCGCAATACCAATGTGGCATTTCTCTGCAAGTGTGGCCCGGGGATGTGGCATTAGTGACCTTGACAAAGCTGTGACATGGCGCTGTTGCTTAACTGAAGCAAAGGAGCTGAGATGTGCCAAAGAAGAATGAAGACAAGAAGAAAATGTCTGAGATTATTGTGTAGACCCAGAGAAAAAATTTCTCAACAAAGATGTTCTATGTGTTAAAAAACTTGCAACATCATGTATTGGCTACCTTCTGGCTTCCCTCAATATGGAAATCTCCACTGCCACATTTAATTTTCATAGCTATTTGAAAACTCCAAATTATAGACTCCAAATATGACTGGTTAGTTTTGCTCTCTGTTTAATACCAACAATGGTAAATTCCTGGGATTATTCCTGAGTCCTGCTGGACTCATGCCCTTTAACTCAGGGGACATGAGGCATGTAGTGAAGAGAATGTCAAAGTGATGGTCAGAGCTTAGAGCTCTGGCTGTAGCTTGACTTTCATTGCATTTACTGAGTTGAGCTAAATGACTAACCAACCCAAGGTCTAAATGTCTTCATCTGTACAGTGATGAACTCCTTTTTAAATAAAAAATACCTATTTTGTGGGTCTTGTCTTGCTGGTTCTCCTGGTTAGAACACCAGATTTAATAAGGTTAACATCATAAATTCGTTGCTCACACAAATCAGATAGCCCCATATACTGCTTCATACATTGTTTTTACTCAAATATTTGTTCAAGGACTAGATGTCTCGGTGTAGAGAAAAACCCTATTTCATAGTGAGAGATTCTAATTTAGATTAACTGCCAAAGAGACTATAGGGTTAGAACCAATGTATCTCCACTACTGGTCAAAATAATTCAAAACAGGAACCTCAGTGAGACTGAGTCAGTGGATATAAGACTAAAGTATCATTTGTTACTCCCCACAAATTAGCTGTGAGCACTCATTCCAACCCCCTCCAAAAAAGGGCATTACTCATAAAAGAATTACATGAATTTAAAATTATATAAATAGCTCATCAAATCCTTAGATCTCTCAGTTGAGGCATAAACATTTCACACATTTTTCTATTTTCACAGGGTTAAAGACAAAAATCTACTACCATTGCATGTCACCCCAGTGACATGGTCCTAATTAATACCACACCCACCACCAGTGTCTCAAGATGCCCTACCAGTTACTATAGGGGCAGGGAACAGTCATATTAAAATTAGAGCTACGACTAATTCATAAAATACGTTGTGTGGAGTTTGTAGTTGTGCAGGACACATGCACTTAGGTGCTGCACATACCAGACTTCATATAACAAGAACCACATCATGAAAGATAGGTAAAAGCATTGCAAAAAATTACATCGACACAATGATACAACAATCAATGCTATTAAGAAATGCAATATTTAGATATTATTTGTTCATCACACATCAGACAAAAGAGTAATATCCAACATTTATAAAGCACTTGCAAAACTTAAAAAAAAAAGACATCCTTGGGCCAGGGTGGAGGGGTGGTAGGGCATCTTGAGACACTGGTGGTGGGTGTGGTATTAATTAGGACACCATAAGCCAGCAACTCTTATTATCAACCAGTGAATCATGAAATGATTGAAAATGAAAACAACTAATTTAATTCTTTAGTGATACTTCAAAAAGCTAACTAAAAAGAATTCAAACCTTCAAGATCAAGGTCCTAACCTTAGAATAAGTAACTTCAGATTATAGATGTTGTCTGGTATCTCCAGTTTGCTTGCCTCCAACATCTAAGGTTTTGTTTTGTTTTAGTTTTGGTGCCTTGAGTGTTTTGTGTTCCATCTCCTCCTCGCCTTGCAGAATCTAGCCAAGTGTAGATGCGAAAGGTGAAACCCAATCTCCAAGGGCTGACAGAGCTCCTCTTACGGCCTGCAGAGCAGATCTACTGGGCTTCACTTTTCCTGGTCAGTGACAAGTAAACACTGGCTTTATTTAAGCAGCTCCATTGTAGCTCCTGGGCAGCTGTCCTCAGTGCACATAAGCAGTCTCTATTTCTAGGGGGTTGTAACTCAACCATCAAAATACCAAAACATGCTTGGGTTTGAAACTTGGTGTACAGAGACCCAAGTTCCAGAATGGCTGTGGTTCACTTCTAAATTTAAGAAAATAGTGATTGCTGTAGGTTGTTTATTTATTGTTCTCAGACATGTTCAAAGATCTTTTTATACTTTCCATAGGAACACATATTTTAAAAAAGACTCCAGTTTAGCACCTGTGGAAATCCATTCTCAATTTCTGCACTACACTGAAAGAGGCATTGGTGGGAAAAACACTTTCTTGTTTCATTTTCTTATCAAATACAGATGTTTGACCACTTGGGTCCTCATCAGTGGTCAAATTATTGGTGTGTTATAACATAATAAAGTGGAGGCGTTAACTTCTTTCCTTTAGTGATGGGCAGAATATATTAACAAGTTTTGGGTCCTTGTATAACTTAAAAACTCATTTCAACTTAAATTAATTAATTCCTTCAAAATATAGCCTAATCACCTCTGATGTTTTGTTACAAATAAAAGCACAAAATAGCTGTTGCCCATTTACACTTAATTACCTGTGTGGACTTTATTGCAGGGGACATAAACTTCAAATGTATACTTTGCTTGTGACAATAAACCTGTGCTGTAGTGTTGTGCAAATTCTGCAACGTTCCCTTTTACTCTCCTAAAGAACGTCTATGAAACCATAACCTTGTTCTTTAATTGTTAAAGGAAAGCACTTTATTTTCATAACTCTAGAGAATAGGTTTCATCTTACAGAGACTCAAAGGATGTTAATAATAAAAACAGTATGATTTCTAGAATTCTGCAATACTCAACTTTGCTCCTAGAGTCCAAATAAGTTCTTGTTTGTCTACATGTCTATGTGGGAATTGCTTCTGGTGATTAGGGCAGCCCTATGGAAATCCTTTCAGAGGAATATTCCCAATAGAGAGAAAAGAATCTTGATATGTGTCTAATGTACAAAAGGAAGTAAAGACCTATAAACAACTGTGTAATTGTGAGTTTTAACCTTAAAGGAACTCTCTTGGCTTGGATTTCTTTTCCCTCCCCCTATGATACTTAATAATCAAAGTATATGCCAAGAAACTAATGATGCAAACCAGAGTATTGCACATGAACTTGGCCCTCTTTCCCATCATTTAGTGTGTGTACAGTGTAACCAAGATTCGATTCAGAAAATCAATAATGAAAAATTGGCAATATAACATAATCTATTGCAAGTTGCTATTACCTGGGGAGATTCACTCTCCCATTTCTTACCCTTCATAAATGGGTCTAAAGAGCCCATCCCAAGCTGAGAAATTTCTAAGCAATTCTGACAACTTTGCTGTAAAAGGGAAAAGTGGCAAACCTTCACTAGTAAGCATCCAGGTTTGGCATGTATCCTCTCCTGTGTCAGACACACACCTCACAGTTTTCCGGATGATATCTGATACGGCCATGCAGATGTAATACTTTCTGGGCACAGAAACTGAACTACAAGCAATTTTCTCCAAACTGTGACTGCTTTACATATATCATGCCCTTTAGAACTTCAGACCAACTTTTTTTTGTTTTAAGGACATGGGGATGTCTGGCGCCAGAGACCTTCTCTAGCTTCTCTAACTTTCTAGCCCATGACGGTGCTTTGTGCTGAGAGCCTTCACTTAGAGATGCCTCATATACTGCCAGAGCAATACTTCAGCAGGCAGGGCACTTGCCTTGCACACAGCAGACTCAATTCAGTACCGAACACCCAGGGTCCTCCAGCCCTGCCAGGGAGTGAGCACTGCCAGGTGTGGCCCCAACACCTGTCAACCCATATATATGTATATGTATATATGTATATATACATATATCTGTATATACGTATATTTACATATATATGGAAAATAGAAGGGAAAACAGAGTTTTAACTGAGCTTGAAGGAGAACTAATAGATTTTTCAGTATATTAAAAATAGAAAATTCAAGCTGTGAAATCAGTTGGGTTTCGATACAGCTTCCCAAGGGAAGAAGTGGAAGTTTCATTACTCAGGGAATTTTTAAACTAGTATAGATGAAACACTAGTGGAATATGTTGAAATAAAATATGCGTAGTCCGTCTGTGAATTAGTGTTTACTTTCAATATAATTATAAGTGAAGCAACACTGTAATGGGAATTTTTCATACACAAGAAAGCTATGGCTACTATGTTTCCACATCGACCATATGTTGCACATATTGGTTGGTGTGGATGTGTATCCTTACTGCCCTCTAGTGGATGAAATGTAAGACCTACCTGATCAGACGGATGTAACAAGCTACTATGGCTCCGGGTATATCAATCCTTAATCATTTAGGGTAGAAAGAAAATAGCTGTGTTGATGCATTTTCCATCAAATTATAAAATTGAAGGGCATTAAAAACAACAGAGTCAAACTCTGTAATTAAGACTGCCATTTAATGTTTGTTCGCACACGGTATTCATTTCTGTGTATCCCTGCCAAAGATCCATTGTGTAATGTTGTCCTCACATGACATTAAAAACACCAGTTCCCTGGAAAATGTGAAAAAGAAACCGTGCTGCCTTGAAATACACGGAGTTTACTTTTGGAAACAGAAAATTAATACAGGCACAGTAAGATAATTTGGAACACAAATAATGGCGAGAAGAAACTTGAAAATCAGAACTGCTCCTTAATTTTGAGCAAGCATGTTAGCAATCTCTGGGTGTGCTGGCTGATATTCAGAAGAGGGCAGGCAAAATAGGCTTTAGAACAGGAAAGCCAATTTTAAAAGGACAGGCTAAACACATTCTTATCTACAGTAATGGAGCAGGAAAATGAATCACAAATAAGCACGCGTTTTAGGACTAAGGACATACATTTGATATAACATATTTATGTGCTAACATTCAAATGCTCTACTCCCACCCAAAGAAAGATACGGATCTATGTGTTTATTTAGTGAGTCTAAAGGCAATTCTCTTTGTATACTATTGATTATTTCAAAGGATTCAGACTGTAATCAGTAAAGTTTAGTTTCACACTTTGCAAGTAAAATAATCCTAAGACACCAAAAAAGAAACAACCTGAGTTGCTCACACTCCTGACTTTCTGGACATAATACACGTGAGATATGGATGATGAGAACCGCATCCTTTTCATGCTGAGCAGTTTCCAAGGACCACTGTTATACAATGTGTAAAATAAGAGGGAGAGAGAGAGCGCAGAGACAGAGAGAGAGAGAGAGAAAGAGAGGAAACTGGGATCCACCTGCTATTAAGGCGGCCTGGGGAGGGGGGGGGAGGGGTACATTGGTGGTGGAAATGGGGCACTGGTGGAGGGATGGATGCTGGAATACTGTATTATCAAGAACCAATTATGAACACCTTTGTAAAAAAATAAATGCAAGGCAAAGAAATGGGCTTTCTTCTTTCAATAGCTACATTATTAGGAGCTGGTGTTGTGGCGCTAGATATACATTTGAGGGGGATCTGCATGGGCTGAGAGCCAGACTGCTCCCACTGAGAAAGTGGCAGTTTCCATAATACATGATTCAGTAAAGGACTGATGGCTTAGCCACCAAATGCACATATGGAGTCAAGAGGACCCCTTCACACCTAGATAAGCGGGAACCCCACACGAAACCTCTCATTAGCTGAGAGTCTTAGTAAAACCGGAACCAATAAATTCATTCATTTATTCATCCAATAAATTCATTCATTCCAAACATAAATTCTGGAAACTTGGTTTTCACCCTAACCTGGTTTATTGTACAAACGCTAACATTTCTATGGAAAGATGATTTGTCCTTTAGGGCTAGGAATGGGGGCTATAAGGAGAGAAATGGAGCCAATTTCCTGTTTAGCACCACGGACAGAGCTGTCAGCTGACAGCAACATCCTTGGAGTAATCTTCAGAGTTAAAGAAATACAGAGAAATTGATGCTGTATTGCTGTATGTTAAAGATGTCTCCTTTGGAACACTGACTGCTGCTTCCCAGACCAGCCGTTGGAGCTGAACAGGACCAATCTGGAACAACACGATGGTTTGCCCACCATTGCACATGGAGGAAGGAAAGGCTGGTAAAGAAGCATGATGGTCCCATGACCCTTCTCTATCACTTCTCTGGGTTTTGAAAAATCAAAGCACTCTGAAGACTTTCCAAGATTTCCCATGACATGGTAATTTCCCATATATTTCCAACTTAGAATCTCCAGGGGACAGAGATTGCTGTGGGACAGGACTAAGGAAAGAAAACAAGGAAGGACCATGCTAAAAAGGAAGCCAAGGCCTCTATCTCCTCTCCTCTACCAACAGATGACAGATCGCACAAATCAGGACCTTTATTTTCTCTTAATTCTGTATATTTTGGGGGGGGGGGAGGGGACAGAGGCAAAAGGCACTGTTTTACTGTTCTCTTCTGTGACTGAATAACAGACGTACTGTAATGAATGCAACCACCTTTCCCACTCAAACAGTGAGTGGATTGCCTTTTCTGCCTGCTGAAGCCTGGTGTAGAGACCTAGTTTTATGAAAGAAAGCACCCTAGCATAAATTAACTGACATTAAATCTTATTGTGACTTGCTCAAAGTTTTCAGTCAAAGCTTTTCTTATTTGATTATTAAAAGAACCTTATTTCAAAAAAGAACCTGATTGCCATGGAACTTCTGGGTTGCCGTTTTAATCATTTTTTAAGGGTTTTTCTTTAATATAGTTTCCTTATTAGGTCCTTCTGTTCACAAGGGAGCTTAGGAAGGGTACCAGGGGAGTTGGAACCTAAAATTTCGGTCCAGCTCACTACACACGCACACCAAATGGGGAAAATCCTCACTTTAAACCTCAGCAAGACAAGATAAACTCTTTCTGCCCAGCAGCCTTTCAGAGGCATTAAGGGTAAGAGAGAAGGTAAGTAATTCACGATGCGTCCCCATTTCTATAATGGGGAAGGACGTCTTGATACATTTACAATACTCCTCTGGGGATATTTCATCAGTTATACCTAAACTCTAATGGACAATAATTGATTTGAACTTTCCACTTAGCACAGAGCTGTAAACAGCTTCACTGCAGACGGCAATGTGCCGACGTTTTGTAAAGTGGAGATAGATTCAGAAAACTTTTGTACTGGGTCAGGCCGTAGCCTAACAGCTTTTGTATCCAGGGAAGAAACAGCTTGTCCTCCTGGTTTTAATAGCTGGGCTAATCGAGTTTCAAGCCTGCAGTAGCTATAGGTTATCTTTTGAAGGCATTCCATTTTAACCCTCACTATTGTGATGGGTTTATAACCCAGCCATAAAAATGCACTCATGATCTAGACATACATCAGAACACATTCAAAAGCATAACTTACTGAATGCTAATTTCTGGAGAAAAGGACAAATACAACGTTAAAGTAGTTGTCCGAGGATAGCTGTTCTTTTCTTTTTCTTTTATTTATCTTTAACCCCCTGTTGTGGTCGCACCTCTTGGGGGGAGAACATTCCCTCCTTCCTTTCAATGGCTTTTCTCTGGCTGGTATCACTATCTCTTCTCTCTCCCTGACTGACTCACCCCCTTTTCACTTTGTTTCTGGCTCTCCCAGAATGACCTCAAGGTCCAGCCACTGCAAAACATAGCTGGGGTCTGAGTGTTCCTGTGCTCTCTGGCTCCCTCTGCAAAGCTCTCTCTCACCCTGTTAAGCACAGAGGGAGACGAAGCTAAGTAATTCTTTTATTGTGTGTGAGATACTGAGGACTAAACCCAGGACCTCACACATGCAAGGCCAAGTGCTCTCTAGCTGAGCTATAAACCCAGCCTATTTAGGTCAATTCTTACTCAAATCAGTTTAGTTCTCTTCCAGGCCTGACTGTAGGGGTGGGGGAGGGGGGAGAGGGGGCCTGAGGGAGAGGGAGAGAAAGACAGACAGAAATGAAAGTCATTACTGCTGAAATGGGCTTTCCTAGCTTGTCCCAAGAACTTCTTGCAAAGGGAGTCAAGGAGCATCTGGCAGCCATTCTAACACAAAAGAGCAGTGGCCCCTTTGGACTTGCTGCTTCTCTGGTGTCAAAGATCTACTTGCTTTGTGGCAGTGAAGCGGCACCTTATATAATCACCAGCTAGAGCTTTGTAAAAGCCATTTTAGTCTGATATGTTAGGAACACCCAGTGAAAAGGCACATTTTGTGAATATATCACTATCTGTCATTACTCACCTTATGTGAGTTTGACACAGAATATGAATTTTCTGGTAATTCTGCTGATGAGCAAAAACATCCTTTGTCAGAAAATAGATTTATTCTCCACCCTCAATTGTAGGTCCCTTTCTAGAAACCTACAGATAAAACAGTATACAATCAGACCTTTTGTTAAATGTTGTACAGATTTTGAAATGGATTAAAATAAAACTAAACATAACTTGTTCTGTGTGGCCCTGAAAACATCACTGTAGATTTTTTTTTTTTTTTTTTTTTGCTTTTTTTGGGTCACACCCAGAAATGCTCAGGGGTTTCTCCTGGCTCTGCACTCAGGAATCAGGAATTACTCCTGGCAGTGCTTGGGGACCATATGGGATGCGGGGATCGAACCTGGGCTGGCATGGGCTGGCCACGTGCAAGGCAAACGCCCTACCGCTAGACCATCACTCCGGCCCCATCACTGTAGATTCTAGGTAACAGGCTTTATTTGATCAACTTATGAGTCTGTCTATGATTGGTCATACAGGTAGCAAACACTAAGTGCGTTGTTTAACCTTGCCTTTCCACAGCATTCCCACTTTACATTTGGGTCGCTAATACTACACTTTCATATTTTTGTAACTGAGGAGATGAATAAAGTTATATTATAAGATATAGATTAAAAAATCTAGTTGGTCATGTTTAAAAGTCCTGATTATGACTCTGTTCAATCAACTAGCCAAAATTTATTCCATTTTATCTTCTCTTGGGTAAAATATAATACTAAAATGGCATTTCCTACCTATTTGCTCTGAAAATCTAGTTCTGCCCATGTTCTCCTCCAGACAAATCTTTTTTTCTTTTTTATGATCAAATGACAACATTTTAGTATTTAATTCTTAAATAAAATATGGGATTCTCAAATTTGATTTATCGATCTTAAAAACTTGGCCAAAATTTCAACGGAGTCACCAAGACCCTCTTTTAGCACTGAGCTTCCCAGAAAAACTCTTCAATCACAACATTCCAAATAATGGTACCACGTGACTGAAATGCATTTTCTCAGTGATCAACAACTTAACAGTTATTATTAGTCTGTGAGGTGTTTATACCACAGACCATCGCAGAAAAAAGGTGCAGCTTTTATAAGCATCACTAAACACAGAGTGTGCTTTAAAATAAAATGACGGCAAAAGTTAAAGGATGGATAACAAGTTCACGCTGTGTTTCATATCAACCTTGGAATTCAAAGTTCTGTAATTAATGGAAATGGGAGAAGCTTAGAAAGAGTTCATAATAAAAGGTCATAGAATTTCCTCTCCTTCCTTTCTTAAAACATTTTAAAAGGTGATTTCTTAATGGCTATCAGTAAGATGATGTGTTAATAGATCTTCTTTATCTGCAACTCAGATTGAACATTTAAAAAGGAGCCCTAAGAAGCCATCAGGGATTTGGTTTAGTGTTACAACTTTGACAGTTTAGAAGATGTTAAGGTTTCATATAGAATACTGTGATGACCCCTTGTAAGTTTCAGGAAATACAGTTGGTCTCCATTTGTCTTTGATGATGTAGGTGAAACATTGTCGGAAGGCACATAGAGGAACCCAGTGAATTCTAGATATTGACATCGTAATAGTTTAAAATAAGTTGTTGAGCTCATCTTATAATACTATCTCAAGAAAAGTCTATGTGTGATACTATACTTGAAGTATGCCTACGTGCTAGGATGGCCAGAGCCATAAGGCTCAAATCACATATGAACTGCTTGGGCCTCTTATTGATCAGTTTTTATAAATGCTTGGCAGAGGTCAAGGAAGAAAATCTAACACCTATAAAACAAACAGAAGATTTCCTTGTTTGCTTTTAAAAGTGACATTTACTGACATTTTTCTTTATCATATTCAGCAGTATCAGCCATATTATAATTGTCATCTAACAACCTTAATTCAGGGACACAGCTTTTAAAACAATGTATTATTCAGCAACCTTAGATAAACATGCAATTTAGGAGTGGAAAAGATGCACACAGAGACAAGTAATCATAGATACAAAGCATGGTGAATTTCTGTGTCATGCACTTCACACCCCCAACTCATCTCGCAGGGAGACTAGAGAAGGGGCAGAGCCATTTCCATTATGATAATTCACAAAGGGCGGCCATATAGATATGCATGCGAAGTCTCTCCCCACCTCTCCATTTACATGCCAGGATTTCAACTCTGCGACACTGAGTCCCTTCATTTAGCCAATTAGTCTTTCCAGCTTCATGTAATGCACGCCAAGAAGAAGGAGAAATAGAAGTGCTGACGTTCACTGCTTTGAAAGTTGCTATTCTAATGCCAAAGCTGCCTTTTGAGCAATTTCCAGAATGTATTAACATGGGAGCAAAGCTCTGTTCCTAAAGACATGGATCACATTATGCAGGGAGCCCCCTTCAGAATGTCACAATTGCACACACACACTCCTCCTCCATCCTTCACAAGACCTTAACAGTTGTATGGAGTATGGCTCAAGTTTACGGTCCTTACGCAGGCAAAACCTAGGAGGTCTTCCTCAAGAAAAAGGGGCCAATTTAGAAATATTTAGCAAGCAAGGCACGAAGTGTTTCCTGGAACACAGCATTGGCCAAAGCCTTGCATGGCTGTACTGAAGAAAGCCAGTCAACGTCCAAAGCAAACCAGTTTCTCAGTTTAGGCTAATGTGAAAGATACTTCAGTTTCGGTCTTAAACGTTTTGTTGTACCAGCTAAAACTAGGTTCAATTTAGATTTTTTATTTCAACATGAAATCCATAATTTTCCCCAATATTATGTACTAAATTGAAAAGAGCTGATATTTAAACAAAATATATGTTTTCAAAAATCATAAGGTTATGTAACTGCATCATTGAATGTTCTCTTACATGTGATTTTGATACTTAGCAGTAAGGCTGTTCTGAAATATAGGTCATTCACTTAGGCCATTCACTTCGTTAATGCGGACCATTCAGTCCAAGGCTCAAACAGTAATAGGGATGTTAATATCACCTCCTTTTCTCTCATCAACATTTACACTTTTTTTTGGTCTCCACCTGACCCATTAGAAGTTCAGATTTTTCTCTCTCTCTCTCTCTCTCTCTCTCTCTCTCTCTCTCTCTCTCTGCTTTGCTCATGACATTCGTAAGAGGCAGCACATAACAGTGGAAGAGACAATTGATCATGATCAAAACCGCCTGCACCCAAGTCTGAATTCTTCTAGTCACTTTGCTATTTGGACACTCTTTAGGTGTCCTTCTTCTCCACTACAGAGACTTTTAACATCAACTAAAATGGTCCTACAAGGTTTTTTTTTTTATTATACCACTATGATTATACAATTACAAAGATGTTCATGATTGGGTTTCTTAGCTTGTCTTTTCTCCCAAGAGCTTGTTAAAATAGTTTATTTGTCCCTAGCTTCTGTAGTTTAAAATATTTGCTCAGTCTTATTATTTTAATTATTCCAAAATGCCAAGAATATCTCTTAAACAAGCTGTCTCTCAAAAAATACATATGAAAGATGTTGGGAACTGCAGGGTCCCCATCAGATATTGGGGTGCAGCAGGGTTCACTGGAGTGTTCAGAGTCAATATTTATAATACACACATATAACTGAAGGGTTAGTACAATTCTTCATGTATTTTCCATAACCATCTTTTAGGATGGAGTAGACTGAGTAAATACGTCCTATTTAGAATATAATTAGATGTTCTGGTAGGACCCTAAATTACATAAAGAACATACTTTTCCTTTTTAAAAAAAATAATTCTGTTACCTAAATTCTACATAAACAGTCTATGACTTCACTTAATATGCCAATCTTCTGCCAAATGTTCAGATCTTAAGCTATTTTCCTTCATCTATAGATTCACAATAAACCCTACCAAAATACCAGACCAAATATTACTAAACTTTGTATGGAATCAGAAATGAACTCAAAGCAATGATGAAAATAAAAAAGTAGAGATAATATAAATGAAGTGAAAATAAAACAATAGAAGTAATAGTAGTTTAGCTCCATAATGTTGATCTAATCTCTTAAGCTACAGCAAGCCAAAAATATAGTATTAGAATAAAATATAAACAACATAGATGTGTCTATATCAATGGGCAAGGAAGAAATGAGAGCCCAGAAATAATGCCACATACATACAGGAAATTCGTCATAACAGAGCCAGACTATGCAATGGAGTAAGGAAAGTATTTTGATCAAGTGGTGCTGGAATAACTGACAGTCACATGGAAAAGAAATTGGAAAGCTACCTCACATGATCCACAAAAAAAATAAGTTAACAAAGGACTAAAGACTTAGATGTATGACCTGAACCCATAAAACACATAGAAGAAACATGGGAAATACATTCCACAGTGTTGACTTCTATGATGCTCTGGGGATTCAACTCCAACAGCAAGAGAAGCTAAGGCAAAAAACAAACCAAACCAAACAAAAAAAAACCACAATTGGAACCAAACTGGAATAAAAATATCAAAATAGTGAAAAGACATCCTATGGAATGGGAGAAAATGTTTACACATTGTACATTTGTCATGGAGTGATACCCAAGGTCTATAAAGATGACATAAAACTCAACAACAAACAACTCTATCAAAAATATGCGGAATATCTGAAAAGATATCTCCCTAAATAAGATATATAGGGGTTGAAGAAACAGTAGGGCATTTGCCTAGCCAACCAACTTGGGTTCAAGTGAAGCCTGAGTGCACAGTCAGGTGGAAGCCTTAAACACTAACGGGTGTAGCCCCCAAGCAAAATACAACTAAGAAAAAAATTTAGATTGACTAACAGGCCCATGAAAAAAGGTCATAATCATTTATTATCAGGAAGTAATCAAAACTACAGTGTACTCATGCTTGTGAGAATGGCCTTTATCAAAAAAGATCAAAGAAACAGGTATTCTTGTACACTGCTGGTAGATAAGCAAACTGATTCAATCTCCATAAAAAACAGTATGGATGTTTCCCAAAATATTAAAATGAGTTATATTGTGATATGTTATCAATGAACAATCTACCAATTATAAATCTAGAACTCTATCTGAAGAATATGAGTACCAATTCCCAAAGTTCTATGTTCATAGCAGCTCTATGTACAATAACCAAGATATGGAAACAGCCTGATGATGTATGAGTGCATAACATAGGAATAGTATTGCACAGCAAAGAAAAAAAATGTCTTTTCTTGCAAAACTCAAATAAATAAAACCACTGAATTCTGACTGCAGAACTATGATATCAGAGAGGGAAGGGAATGATGGGGTAGAGGGGTTCCGCTGGATTATATAGGGATTATGGTACTTTGTGGAAGGAATGTGTGATAACTAACATACATGTGAAGAGATGCAAAACTGTATTCCTCAAGCATATTAAACAATGTTACCTACAGAAAAAGAAGAAAAAAATCTCTAGTAGTAGAGCATTTTTAGTGAACAAAATATTTTTCTTCTCATAATAATCAAATGATCAAATAACTTGAATATGCATTTTTTACTATTATCCTGGCCAGCTGCTCATCATTTTCTACTTCATAGCAACTGAGAATTCTAAACTAGCACTGAAAGTCCTCCATGGGTATATGCATATAATATGTAAGAAACTAGTGTCACCAAAGTCCACTTATAACCTGTTAGCAAATATATTTTCCCTTTGGCCCCTTCCTATTGGGAGTCTTTCCATTATGAAGTTCGTTCCATTATGCAGTTCATCTTTCAACTTTTCCCATATCAACTGCTGTCTGTGAAACAATCCCCTCATATACTGAAGAATCTTTTCTTCACTCAAATTGTAACTTAAACCTTGCCTCTGCCAGATTTGCAATCCGGATAATTGCCAAACCTTTATATCAATGTAAAACCACCCTATCACCTTATCTTTCTTAAGAAATGCGTTGTACTATGTAGGTATTGCTTATAAATTCCATGAATAGTAGGGAAAATGTAATGGGTTCTCACCTGATCACTTGATCACTTGACATCCCGTTATTCATCGATTTGCTCGAACGGGTGCCAGTAATATTTCCATTTAACCCTATCACGTGCCAGTGTAGCCCAATGGCACCTGGTTGCTTCAGGAATACGAAGAGCCTCAAACTGCTCGTTCAGGGAATACATTTTGATTACTTTATTGTTTTGTATATTTTTAGACCTTAATTTCAAATGATAATTTGTTTTGTTACTTTAGAAGAAGCAAATCCATTTAAGTCTCCTTTAAAAAAATAGATATAATAAAGGTATTGGCACTTGTTGAATGGGTTGAAAAAATAATCTTAAATGGTTTACTCATGGAAGAGGGAGTAATAAAAAAAAGACGATTACATAAATATTCCATAACAATATCTAAGTGCAATAAAAACAATACCCAAATGAGAGTTTCTCAGAATCCTCTCATCTTCTTGATTATTTAACATTCTATTGATAATAATATACTTAAAAAAAGCTTTGATTTTAAACCACCAAATTTACACACCAAGAATTAGACACTAACAAAATCCCATAGTCTGATTTATTTCTCTGTAATATATGTGTCTTGAGAACATCAGCAGGAATACACCAAAGAAATATGTCTCTCATGGGATCAACTATATAAAAAGACAGAACACATCATCAGCACAAAAATCATTATCCATCTAATTTCTCCCATTCTAGATGGCTCCGGTGAGCCCCTCCATCATTACTGACTAGGGTTAAGATAGAACTTAATGGATTAATTAAACCAAAGCAGGACTGCATTACAGATCAAAGAGGGGGAGCTCCTGGCACAGAGGAGGTAGCAACCCTGTTCTTTCATTCAAATCTGCAAGAGTAGGCTAGCCCCAGGTGCCGTGCATTTATACTGCAAAGTAGTCTCCAAAAATAAGATTTGCTGTCTGTTGTCTGGGTCTTTTCCTTAGCACTCATCAAAATCTAATACTTGGGTATTTATCAAGATTCATTATGTATGAAATTTAACATTAATCCTCCTTTTTCCTCAGGAATACAGACAGCATATGGAAGAGATGCCATGTAAAAGAGGCAATGTGGTCATTTTGGTCGTCAAAAAGCTCTAGCTATGGGAGTGGTTATTGTTTGAGTGCCAGTGTGAATATTCACAGGCTACACAGAATATTCAAAAGAACTGAAGGGAAGAAGTGACCATAGTCATAAAGTCACTGTACCCGCCTCGAGGCAGCTGTCCTAATGGAAACCTTGAGAACTGTTCATATAGAGGATTTTTGAAATTCAAATGTGGAAGGAGAACAGGATGATTCAACAGGCACAATTTAGGGTCTTTTTATTCTTGTAAAAGGAAGTGGGGAAAACAAAAAGGGAAAAGAACAAAAAGCCCCAGGAGTACAGTACCATACTGGCAGTTTACTCTTTCATGAATCAAGTCAGCATATTAATCACACGAAAGGGTGGGAATGCAGCTCTGTGGTAGCGCACATGCCTTATATGTGTGAGGTCCCAGGTTCAAGCCCTTGCACCACACATGCAGTACAACAGCAGCAATTACATACACGAAAACCCACCTTTGTATCCTGGGCAACTAGATTCTATCACAAATAACGTATTAAAGATATAGCTACGGAGAGGAGAAAAAAAAAAACGAAGAGAAACACCTCACACTGGAAAACCTATCCAGACTATCCTTTAGTAACAGGAGCACTCTAAGTCTCTGAGTCTAGACTGGAACTCATTTCCGGAAAGTACCCTTAAGGATTGCAGATGGGGGAGGGTCTGGATAGCTTTTGCTTTCGCTTTTCTGGAAAGACAAGCCTGGCTTCTCTGGGATCAGGATGGCTCCACCTTGTAGAGTCCCAGTGAAAGGTTAGAAACTGAAAAGACGAAGACGCCTCAGTCGGTGGCTGCCCTGAGAGATTTTTGTTGCTTGTTTAGTTTCTGGGCCACACCCAGAGGGGCTTATGACTTACTCCTGACTCTGCTCACGGACCACTTCTGGCCAGGCTGGGGGTGGAGGTGGGAGGGAAGCAAGCATATATCCTTTGTTTCCAGCAGATTTCATTTGAGATTCATGCTTAGGGGAACAGCTCGCACTAAGTTCAAACAATAATACACTTCTCAAAAACACATGTTATTTTTCACAAGAAAGAAGGAATAAAATGAAAGAGTTGGAAGGCTTCTTACCTTAGTGATTATTTAATTTGGTTATTTTGTAAATAAGAAAACTGAGGACTTGCCAATGGCCACAGAGTTAATTATGCAGCTGGCAATTTTGTCAGTAATGAGTCTACAGATGGACTCAAGGCCATCAGGGATCCGAAGGTACTGGGTCCCTTAGACCTTTTATTCAAACAAGTTTTTGTGTGTTGGGGGTGAGTGGGGACTCCAGGGGTAAAAAGAGAGGTTGAGACATATAGAAACAAACATGCATGCATTAAATACGTTGCTGGGCTGTAAGCATAGGACCCTGTGTTGGTTCACTGTTGGCAATGGTCAAGAACCACTGATTAGGATCATTTCCTTATCTGACAAACAGCCATTGAGCTCCAACTATGTGCACATTTCTGAAAGTCAAAATTGTGTACTTGGACCTGGGTTGTGCAGTTTTGAAGAGCTCCCAATGCAGTTGTTTCATATCTGCAACATGACCACCTAAAATAATTGAGTGGTTAAGCTCATTCTCATTTGAATTAATATGAAACAGAATCATCAGTTTTGCATCAGAAAAAAAGGCATAAGCTCTGTATTATATTTTAATTGGAGACTGGAAATAATTTGGAATATTTCTAGTACCCAAATCTAAAGGTTGAGCCATTGATTTTTAATGTGCTCTGTGCATTTTGGCCTGTTTTCTCCCCTTCAGAATCTACGGCACATTCACTGCCCTAAGGAGTTCAGAAATAGTCTCTTTAGGCCTTGTTACTCTGCCTCTGCCCAGACTCTGAGAGGGTATTTAGGTCAAGGATGAGGGTCAAGTTGGAGATAAAAGAATGGACCTGGCTGAGCCAGTTTTGGTTAGTAAGTAATCTCCAAATCAGTTCACTTCCACTTATATTGTAGTTAAGTACTACATAGCACAATAAATTTCCCCCCTCAGATGAACAGAATTTGAGTGCTTAAATGCTGATAAATATGATTAGTTTCAAGTAGTCAGGATTTGGAGAAGTCACTAAAAGTAAGCTTAGACCAAAGAAAGTGATCATGTCGCCTAGAAATTTCTCTTAAAAAGATGGGATGAGTAAAAATAACATTTGAGTGACTAAAACATTTTAAGACTATGCTGAAAATTTAACAGATCTTAGTTCTTGGAAAAAAACCTTTAAGAGTAAATAATATCCATATTTTTTTTCAGGTAAAGAAACTAAGGCATCGCAAGATTTGATCAGATGCACAAGTGAAATGCAATTTCCAGCACTTAAGACAAGGATGTAAGTTTGTTCCTATGAGAAGCCTGTGTTCTTTTGGGCCAGAGTGATAAACAGCAGGTAGGGTGCTTGAGTTGCATGCAGCTGACCCAGGTTTGATTTCTAGAATCACACATGCTCGCCTGAGCCTGCTGGGTGTGCTCCCTGAGATGAGAGCCAGGAATAAGCCCTGTTCACCAGCTGAGTGTGGCCCACAAATGAAAGAAACAAAATCCTATGTTCTTTTCCAAAAAGAGAAACTTAAAGAGGAAATAACTATGAGTATTATTGGCAACATATTTAGTAAGCTACACATTAGGTGCAGAATTAACATAAACACACTTTCTGCCCCGTTTACCTTAAATATGCTAGTATGGACAAACTGACTTTAGATGCAAACAAGAAGAATATAAATGAAAACAAAAAGAATATAATACAGAAAAGTCAAATTCTGTATGTATGAAGTACTTTTTGATTACTGAAGACAATCTGACATAGCAAAATTTTGTGAAGTTAATGCTTACAAACATAGGCATTAAAATATGCCAAACCTTTCTAATACCAGAAAAACCTAACACACGATTCACAAAAAATTTACCACTGTCAATTCTATGTTAAGTGCCTATAGATAGGATTTTATCTGAAAAAATATTTAAAGGTAAGCATATGGTTTGTGAATAAAGGCTTCATTTTCTACTAGGGTTGACATTTTCATTGCTTCTGCTTACCTTGTTTTCGTAAAATGTGCATGGAGAAAAGATGTTTTTCTTTTTTGGGTCACACCTGGCGCTGCTCAGGGTTACTCCTGGCTCTGCCCTTAAGAATTACTCCTTGCTGGGCTCAGGGGTCCATATCGGATGCCAGAGATCGGACCCAGGTTGACTGCTTGCAAGGCAAATGCCCTGCCCACTGTGCTATCACTCCAGCCTCCACATGGGGAAAAGATTTAAGTTTTTCCTTGTACCTGAAGACTTAGCTATAGGGACAGGTTGTTTAAGTAAAAACATTGAATTTCTTTGAAGCTGGGGATTGGCAATTGCTCATCCAAAAGGCTAAGTAGGGCAATTAGTTTATCTTATTCTATTTACTCCACCAGGACACAAACACACACCAAATTTGAGCTGCTCATTCAAATTTGTGCAGGATAGAAACAGAAAGAAAAAAAGGAAAAAAGTGTAGAATTGGAAGACAGAAGAAAGGATGACAGCAGTGTCTGTGGAAATAATATTCTCTCCAGTGGGCACCAAAAAATAAAAGTAGGCAAAAAGTGAGCAGAGAGCATGACACCTCCCAGTAATTCAGGGACCGTCCTCTCCATGGGCTCAGAACTAAGTCCTCTGTTGCCAGGATGCAAGAGATGATTTGGAGAGATTCTACAGAGTTTTCAGCCCCTTCAATAGTATATCTAGGTACCCCAGATGTACTATCATATCTGCAAGTATTTTAGAAGCACTATCATTTCCCATGAGATATTCAAATGCGACAAAAAGGTGCACTCTAAGATTAAATGCATTTGAACTACTTATACTGTTTCAATGTTATTTATCATTTCTTATCATGTTTCAACTTTCAAATTTTCATAATTTCTTGTAATTTCAAAAGCTTATAATTTTCAACATTATTTATCATTTATCACCAGGCTTTAATTTTTTCAGTTCTTCTCTACAATGCTGCAGTCTTTCATTGACCCTTGAACAAAATATCACTTGAATTTCCTTGCTACGAAAATAAAAATGAGGATTCAGGGTAGGGCGGAATCAGATTGCATTAAGAACACCTGAAATCAATGACACAAATGTCAGCTTTGAGGTCCACAAATCTTGGGTGCTGCTGTCAGTTTTACACAGTCAGAACCAAAGATGGAGTTCAGGTGGAAAAGGTCCTCAAAGAACTCTGACAACTCCAGCAGTATTTTCAGAATTAAATTCATAACTGGAAAACTCATATCTGTAATCCAAAGATTCACCTATGCTGGAAAATGTATTGATATTAGTGAGCCATATTTGGGGAGGAAAAGGGTAGAAAATGAAGTATTAGCATCCCAAACCTGTCGCCATCACCTACCACTTTGATACAGGTTAGCAGAAGGCCACAAGAAGGGAGGGAGGTGGAATTTCC
The DNA here is from genome assembly GCA_021461705.1 of Cryptotis parvus. Taxonomy (NCBI): domain Eukaryota; kingdom Metazoa; phylum Chordata; class Mammalia; order Eulipotyphla; family Soricidae; genus Cryptotis; species Cryptotis parvus. The sequence continues at coordinate 272,636 of JAJIBD010022040.1, forward strand.
TCTTTCTTATACAGACAGCAGAGAAGGACTGGGGGGAACCACACAGTCATATTTTGCTAATGTAAAAGTCCCAGTGGAAACATTAGCACTCAAAGACATTAATGTGGATTTGGGACACTCCCTGAAGGATTTTGATTCCATTAGAAAAAAAAAGAAAGACAGTGACAGATATAATCCTGCTTTGATATGTTTAATACCATTTAAAGAGAAATGCACCCATGTACCTCAAAGGCCAGGACCTTGAGAGTTCAAAAAGTGAAACATCATTTCTCACTGTAAAGAAAAAGCTTGGAAAATATTATGTGAAAATTAATTTGGCATGCTTCTTTGAAATTTTAGATTTCTGGGATGAGCAAATGGGTACAGTTTTCTTTTAACTGTTTTTGAACACCATGTGTTGAGAAGAAAACAACAGAATGGCAATTGCTCATCCAAAATGCTAACTTGTGGCATGGCGTAGTCAAGATGGCCTGCCATAGCCAAAAAGCAGGTGTACGCTATGCCTCTCACTTCAGTGGCAGGCACGCCACATGGCCCTGCATTCGGCAACCTCTTGCATTTGCTTTTGGAACCTTCCTGAGGGGGACAGTAAACATGACTCAACAGAATGTCTAGCCTTGGAGGGCCTGGCTTCCCCCGCCCCACCACCCCCAGCTTTCTGTGAGACAGACTCTCTGAGGAAGAACCAAGAAAAAATTGGAATAATGTATCTGTTTTGAAATTCTTTGCTATATCATGTCCTGAGCCCTGGCAGGAAAGCGACTGGATTCAAATCATTTTGTGTGAATGAGATTTAGGATCTAATCAGATTGGAGAGCAATAAGAATTATTTGGTGTGCTGGGAGAGAACGTATCACTTCGGCTCCTTCAAATGGGCTGGCACACAATTAATGCACCAGCCACAGTTACAGTTACATGCACCTAACCTTAGAGTTGAGGGTCACAGACACTTTATTTCTCAGGTCCACACATACTCTAAAAAATCAAAGCATAGAATGCACAGTACCATTCAGTGTGCAGGGATGCCAAGGCCCCCTCAATCTGACATTAGGGATGAGGTGCTGCTTATTCTAGGAAGACACGGTTTTTGTACATGCACAGGCCTTATTCAGCTGTATAAGAGTTTTAGAAAGAAGAGAAGGAGAGAGAAAGTATTTTTCTTTCTATCCTGTAAGAATCCAAACAAAGAGGTCAAATTAAAAATTTTGGCCACTTCTAAGCTAAAGCAGATAGACAGGAAATGAAATCTCAGCATATTTGTGTTGCAGGGTTTACAAAATCTGAAAGATGCAAATAGGAATCAACATATCTATTTTAACATACAGACATGGAATTAATAAATTTTTTTCATATGATTTTAGCGAGTCAATAATCATGATTAAAAACAAATAATAGGGATGAATGAGAGCCATAAATAATAAACCAAAAAAATTATCCTTAGATTTTCCTGAAAAAAAATCCGGTGATATTTGCTATAGGTTAGGTTTCTGGATTGGCATTTATTGTTTTTTTTTTTTTCTTTTTTCTTTTTGAATCACACCCGGCAATGCTCAGGGGACACTCCTGGCTCTGCACTCAGGAATTACTCCTGGCGGTCTCGGGGGACCATATGGGATGCTGGGAATCGAACCCGGGCCGGCATAGGCCGGCCGCATGCAAGGCAACCGCCCTAGCTCCGCCCCTGGATTGGCATTTATACAGTATAATTAATTGCCTAATCCTTATTTACCATTTATTAATTTCATTCATTTAAATGACAATTTTCTATAAATCTTTTACATCTGATGGTACCTAGTAGGTACGGGAGTGGGCACAAACTACAGAGACGAATGACTATTTATGAAGTTAATTCTGTCGAGGTAGAAGAACTAGGCACGTATACACATACTCCAGTACAGGGCAGTACACAATCACAGGAAACAAACAAGTAAGTGCTTTAGCAGTACAGAAGAAGCAAGACTCCCTTGCTATGGAACACCTTTGTACACTTACTAAAATGGCTCAATGCACAAAAGGAAGAATGTGGACAAGCTGGCCAGCAACGTGTACAGGGATTTAGGAGGCTGAGAGAGGAAGGATATGTACTCTGTATCCATAACACCTCTCACTCTGAGATGGACTATAATTAATGTTTACCAAACCCATGCATGGATGAAAGAGGAGTCAATATACTTGCAGGGCCAAATCAGCGGATCTGCATTGGCTCTGGATACTCACTATCTGGATATTGGCTCTGGATACTCTGGTGGTCACTAGTACTGTCAGATATTGGTATTGAAATGATATCATCTTCCCCTAAGAGTGTGCAAAGCTTATTCTTTTATTCATGCCAGGATGAGAATTCAAAGCACCACCCTTCCAAAGTGAGAGAAACACTTTGTTGCGTAACGTGAACATGGTACAGGTATCACGATGCCTTTCAAATTAGAAACAAATGAACTTTCCAATAACCCCCAAAGAGGATGAGTCAGAATTTATGCTGCCTAGATGTGACAATGGAGCTGGGGTGTTGCCTGTACGTGATCCACACAAGAAATCAGGATCTCCTGGAAGAAGGGGAGAGAATTTGGAGGTCCTTGCTCTTAGGTTTTGGCTCTTAACTATAGAATCATCATTTTTTCGCATTTTCATTCCACTTTAACATTCTAGCTCTTTTCATCATAAATAATGACTTTCTTTGGTGTGTGTGTGTGTGTGTGTGTGTGTGTGGGTGGGTGTGGGTGTGTGTGTGGTCTTTCTATGAGGGAGGATGGCATTACTGATGTGCTTTTGTAAAGGATTCAAGGTTGTCTCGATCCTCAAAGAATGCAAGTGAATAAAAATACAGTTTCTTTGATTCAATGGTGCTTACATTTGGGCAGAATTTGCTTTTTCCATCCTTAAATACAGTATTTGAGACAATCTTCCCACAATGGAAAGCTTTGAGAGCTTCGAAAGTGTAGACGAACCAAATCAGAATTAATCTCTGTGAAAATGGAGACTCAGGCACATGGAAAAAAGTTTAAGAAAAAAATCTACACAGCCTGCAGTCCCACAGAAAAATGTCTGCCTTCTGTCCTAATCTAAGGTGAGCTGAGGTAGAACAGGTGACGCCCAAGGGACCTGGGGAGTTCCAGCAGCAAAATGATCCACTGTCTCACCTCTGATGACATAATTGGGTTTTGTGTTACCAAGGGGGCCAGTTGATTTGTTTATAATGTGCCCACTGGTCAGACTGCACAAACTCGGACAAGGATAATCGAGGGATGTATCATCTAACTGAGGTAAAGGGCAAGTGGCCAAGAGTCATTCATTCCAAATGGACAAACCAGATCAGCGCAGGGGAACATCCATAGCTGTGTTGTCTTTTATGACCGTCTTTAAAACTATGCATTGTACTGGAAAAAAATTTATATCTTTAAAACTTGCAATCCCTCGAAGAAAAAGGATTGAAGATAGCAGCCATTCCTTAGAATATTTCACATATGCCAGTTTTTCTTTAAAAGTGGATTGCTTTATATGTGTTATCTCACTTGATCCTTATCCCAACTACGGAAGATTGATATTGTGCCCATGTTTCTTGTGTTAGGAGCCTAAGGTTCAAGAGAGCTGAGGATTGCATCCTCTGGTCACACAGCTAGTAAGAGCTAAATTGGGATTCAGTCTGGGCGGTAGGACACAAGCCTTTACTCTCCGCCATGCCTTGTGCTTTTCATGGCACCGAATCTGTTGGGGGAACTCTGCCCAGCATCTCTGGTTAGCAGAGTGAATCGCTTTTATCATTTGCCAACATGTCATAGGAAAAAAAACAAAACAAAACCCTCAAATTAAAACTCCTGGCTCTACAAGATTTCCTATCAACCACCTGAAGTTTGGCTTGGTTACATATTATTTGAATATCTGACAGTCTTACAAAAAGTCTAGTGAGAATAAAGCATTTTTCATTTATGCTAGCTCCTATGTTAGTTAAAAATCTCGTCTTCCTACATAACAATGTGCCCGGGAACTCTCTCACTGCCAGCAACTCTCTGTAAATGCTGAAAAGTTAGAATTTGGGGTCTATGCACTGACTAATGTTACCAGCTGTGAGTCGGCTTGAACATCAGTAATATGATATTTCCCGCTACAATTTGATTTGGTTAAAATGTGTTTGAAGTTCACCCTTTTATTAACTAAAATTACCACCTCCTGTAACTGGAGGGCCCTGAGAGAAGGCTGCTAGTGCAATCCAACCTCCCACCCGCCATCAGTGCATTTCCTGGCAACAAATACTATTAAATTGATAACTACAGAAATAGGTCAAAATGTCTTTTCAATAGTTGCTAATGTTCTCCTAATGCTCCTTCGCCTCCCTTTGATTCTCCTGCTAACATTTGCTCTCACGTTGCAGCAGCAACTAGTCAAGAGAAATGACTAGAAGCCAGAGAGGTTGGCTGCTGTGCCTGGAGGTGTTCTTAGGTGTTCCCTGAATTACAATATAGAAAAGCTAAACCTCCCCAGGGGCCACAGGACCCAGACTCAGCTTCACCTGTGAGTTTGATGACAAGGAAAAAAAAATTCTGTGTACCATCTGATCCTTCATATCTTTGTCCCTTAAAAGAGGAAATTCAAGATGACTGATTATTCATCTTTGCAAAATGCTGAGTTCACAGGAGGTAGGAGCCAGGACGAAGGGAAAAGCAGTGGGGGTTTAAACGCATTTACCCTATTTCTATAACCATTAGGGTTCGGTTATCAATGACAGAAACTTATTTTCATATAAAAAAGATTCTGTGGCCTATATTTGTAAGAGAGGCACACTGAAATCATTGCTGCTTTGATTATTTACTGAGTAAGCTGATATATCCCCACTTCTCAAGAAACTTTTTTCCTGAGTTTTATGTGACCAAGATAAAGATGGGGCACAGGTGGGTGGGCGATCAAAATATAGCTGATTTGCTCCAGCAGACAAGGGGGAAGAAAAGGTATTAGCATGACATATATTTCAATTTCCAATGCTTCTGAGGCACAAACATCCAGAAGCTAGAAGCTGGCGAAGTTACTTAAATTATTCTCATCCCACCTCAAAGTCTAGAATCACTCCTACCCTAAGGAGTTACCTACTGTAAAGTCATAGTTTTGAGTTGGGGCTGTTGAACGAATAAGAAAAATTTGGAGACGGGGAGGTAGAAAGAGGAAATTTAGATGAACACCATAACCCAGGATGCTGGAGCAGGGGATAAGAGTGAGGGATAGGTGACCACAGGCAAGTACTCAATCAACTCTGAAGTCTTTTTTTTTTTTTGCTGAGGTCATGATGGAGCTGATGAACCACTTAAAAATTCCCTTAAGAGATGCCATGTTTTATGAGTCATGCTGCTGACCATTCTACTATACTGTGGCTATGTATTGCTGCACAGACAGGGTGTGGGCACCGATGAAAAAAACTTGCAAACTTTAGCCTGCCTGGTTTAGGCAAGGGAAGGTTATCTTAATCCTTAAAATAGAAACTCATAAGGACCAGACAGACACACTCACTGGTCTCGCTCCATTAGATCCCACCTGTTCTCCTTCCTTTCACAGAGGGCAGAAAATAGATGTGGGAAAGATTCTGGGAGAAGGAGGGACACGCCCGTAAGAAGCATCTCTTCCTTCCTCCTTTCTGCTCTGAGACTTTTGGTGTTTGATGGTTCTCTCTGGATCCTCTCAATTATCCTGCAGATTATACCATTATACTATTGGCAGAATGATTCAGAATGTCTGACCAGCTTAAGGTAGCCAGTCAGTGTCTTTCTCAACATGGACCATCACTTCCCCTATCCCCAACACACACACACACACACACACACACACACACACACACAGAGCATTTGTTTGCTTCTCTGAATGCTTCCCTCCCTAGAATATTTTCTCCCCTGCTTGGTTTGGGTATTTAAAAACAGACAAGTGATCTAGAACATAATCATTCACAATATTGGAGATATCCTTAGTCATCAAGCAGAACTGGCCTGGAATCAGGAAGACCTAGATTTCTTTTGAGTAAGGGTTAGTTCTAAACAAATGTCACTATGTTGAGGCTTATATACCTCTCAGGGATCTAATCCAGAACTCACAAGTTGATCATTTAAACTCACCAAGGTGGTGGCAGGGTTTGTCTATACGCCGCAAACTTTAGCAAAGAATCTTTTCATGAGATGCCCCATGTAGACTCAAAGGAAAAACACCCAGCTCCTAATACCACTCAGAAGTATGGCAGATGAGAGGAATGTTATGAACTAGAAGAGAAAAGAGGAAATGAAGAAAAAGCCACAGAACATAGAGCTAGGTGAAACCAAGTGACGGTTCAAGTGAGGCAGAAGCTCCTCTTGGGGTCATTACTTGTTGGGTGCACTTAAGCATTTGCTCAGATAGTGGGTGAGAAGTCTTAGTCAACAATAATTTGAAAGTTAAAATTATTTTTTGAAACCTTGGTTTAAAGGTGGAAGGATATTTTAGCTATCCAGTCTAGGGCAAAGATTCACTCCCACAGCTATTTATCCTGGCAAACAAATATTTCGCCAAGACAACTAGAGTTTCTGATTACAAAATAAGACCACCTTGGTGGTATTCATCTCAAGGTGTTTGAAGGAAGGAGAATGAAAAGAATGGATCTTCTGAACAATATGATATGGACACGAATATTCAGAATTTAGCACAGGAATCAGCTTCTCGCAGAGAATCATTTTCTGTGTGAGAAAACCTGTGACAGATAACTTCAACCGGCATGTCGGAAAAAAGAGAAATTCCAGAAAGGATGAGTTATAGAACTGGTGGGGCCCAAGGGTGAGAGAAAAATGTGGGAGAACTTAGTCAAAAAATGTTAGGAATTTCAAGAGAGCAATAGCAAATGTTAAATAAAACAATAGGGGTTTATAAGCAAGAGGTTCTGGGCAGCTGCTAAGGCTATACATCAGGAAGCTGCTCCTGGCTTTAGTGTCTGATTTTGGTCACTTGTGGTCCCAAAGCTCTGGAGACTAAAATGAGGAAAGATTCCACCCCCTTACTACCCCCCCAACCTCCTGGTTTGCATTCTGAGGTAAGGTCGCAATCAGGAAAATCTGCAATAAGTGTTTGCCAGGTTGTAATTGCACCAACTTCTAGTACATTTGTCAGAACCACTGTTCTCCATTCTGTCTCAAATTAAATCCACCCAGATATCAATGTTTGGAAGTGAAGTGAAGCCTGCTTTCTGGAAACAAATTTTTTTGGGGAAAAAAAAAACAAAGTTGCCACAAAATAGCTGGGTTTCCTAGCTATAATTCCTGTCCCTATTTTTTTTTCTTGCCTTATCTAGAGGTCTTGGGCTCATGTACACTGGCTCAGAAGCACAGGTGAATACCACAATGACTCTTTTCAGTTTGGGAAAAAATAGAGGAAACAGGAGAACCTGGTCCTAACCCAGCAGAAACTCACTCTTTTCACTCACAGTAACACTTGTTCTCTCTTTTGCTCTTATTATGCTAAGTTGGAGCTATGACTTCACTCTCTGTGGAAGCAAAGTTTCTTTTCCCTGGATGCCTGAAATGGACCAAAGAAAAGCTATTAGAGGGCAATGGTCATGTATTTAAAAAAATCCCATTTATTTCTCTTCATCTGCCTTTCTCTGTCATTATCACTCTACCAAGATTTGTATATAGAAGGTAGAGATTAAATAGATAGATGACAGCAAAAGAATACAAGGTAGATGAATGTGACTTCTTCTCTAATTATCTTAGGAATTCTATATATACTGAGTTTGATTCTTGTTGGGACAGACTAGTGAACTAGGCAGAAGCCTAGAACGTTTAAGCTGAAGTTTATCCAATACTCATTTTACATTCTAGTTACATTTTTCTTTCCATTCCCTCGTAACTCTTACAACCAAAACTGTACTTTGATACCAGACCATCACCAAGGCTTTATTTAGATTTTTTTCAAAGACTATCTAATGGCAAAGCGAATATTTCATATTACTAATAGTCATGTATTATCTTGAGCAAGGGCTCGAGGACCCAAAATAGATGGAAATTTGTTTGAATGGACACAATTCTGTTTAGATTTTTAAAACTCTTCCATTTTACAGAGGTGATATAGGTTCAGTGACAATTTTGAAGTGTTCATTTTAATATTGAAATTAGCATAGGCCATCTTAATTTTTAAAAAAAGTGACTGAACTTCACAACATATGTATATACAGTACTGACACATTCATTTTCAAATCATTCTCCCCTGCTGTAAATAGCTAGCTATAATATATACATTTGTATACGTGTTCACAATCAGCCCTAGCAATACTGCTGTGAAGTAGATGAGGAGAGATGGTTTTCTATTCATTTGACAAATACACTATTACATAGACAGGTTAAGTGATTTGTCCTGCAAGGAAGGGTGGAGTTGGGGAAAAAAGAAACCTGTCACATCTGTTTTCATATTATACTACTTGGAATTGAGTAACTGTTATTGTTTTTGAGCTGCCTGATCTAAATTGCAAAGCAATTTTCCTGAAAAAAATTTTGTTTTACTCCCCCTTTTCCCTTTTACTTTCTTCTTTATGCTCCTTCCCTCTGAAATTATAATAAACTATTCAAATACATGTTGGCTCCAGTTTATCCCGACTCTTCATGGGCTCTGATGGCTTTAGCTTCTAAGAGTGCATAAAAAAGAAAACAACCCTAGAATGTAATAAAGATAGATACCACCAGAACAATTCACTTGTTGCATTAGATACCAGTAAAAGTGAGGTCTTGGAATACCCCGTCATAAGAGCTGGCCCACTGACTAGAAGTGATGTAACAGGAAGCAACGGCTTTTCTGGAGCAGGACCTACACATCAACATGAGCTGCTCCCCAGAGATCTCAGACTAGGGCTGGGGCTTCCAACTGTAACTTTCTGTGAGCTGCTTCTACTTGGAATTCTTCTCTGCCATGCATTAAAGCTGTATCATATATAAGTTTATTGATATTAGACTTTCTACATGTTGGTGCATATTTCATGTCATTTATAGTGATGCATTTGATTTTAAAAATAGGCCCATTATTTAGACAGGGAAAGAATATTTTGATATTAATTTTCACGAATTATTATCTACTTCCTTGCTTATTTTTGTGAATAGAAAAATTCTAGATTTCTTGCCACTGGTCATGCTTCTGGTTAATATTTCCCAATGTCACCTGGCAAATGCTTTGGAAATATAATTTCATCTTAATAAATCCTAAACCAAACATAATTGTGAAAGAAAACCAATGGATGAAAAGAAACAATGAATTTTGAAGCTAAACACAATAGTTACTTAATTCTGAAACATCTGCTACTTTATCCATTTCTATCAGAATGTAACATTGCCAGAAAATTATTTAGCCATACTTATTTTTTTTAATGAGGGAACAACATTATACATTTATTTTTTCAAGGAGAAAATGTACAACCTCAATAGCAGAAGAGTAACTGAGCTATGTCTTGTAATGTCTTGTGTGTGTGTGTGTGTGTGTGTGTGTGTGTGTGTGTGTTTTCAGTAATTTCTCAAAAAAAGAGATTTCACTCTCAAAACCCCTTCAAGAAAGCAGTTCCTGTTTAGGACCCAGATTTTGCCAAGAATGTTCCAGCTCCTATCAGAACCCAGGCTGACTGGCCTCCTATCAGGTAGCCAGTGTGCAGCTGCTCCTCAGACACAGACCGTATGTGCCTGGAGATGACACACAGTGGAATAGGAAAGGACACAGAGCTCTGTCGTACCAGCACATTCATCGTAAGGAACTAGCAATGCTGCCACTGCTTTGCTTTTTTATATTCTAGGAAACACACCGGTGAATATAATTCATAATGAACATATTCAAATTTTTTCCATCAGTTCAATACATTATTCATAAATATTAGGGATGGAAAAGACCTGGTAGACTATTGAATCCAAACCTCTCTGTACATACGACCTACCCCCCCCAACTGTTGATCACACTCAAAATCCAAAAACAATAACAAATCACACAAGAAGAGCAACAAATTCACAAGTTTTACAAGTAAAAAGGGAAGCTCAGAAGGGACGGTATTGGGGGAGAGTAAGGACAAGGCCTTCCCCTCCGGATGGTGGAGCTGACTGAAGAAGACTAAGAGCTGCTCTTTACTGTGAAGGGAAATACCAATTTCACCTTTTGAGAATAATAGTTCAAGGCAAAGCCAAAGGGGCAATACCATGTCCTTAGTGAAATGCTATCTGTCTCTATCATCTAAAGCGGACTTAGGCAGTCTTCTCTTAATTCAGAATTTGAGACAGACAATCATGACCGAAAAAGAAAATGTATAAATGAATAGAGAGTTAAAACTATGAAAGAAAGCTCCCTGGGATTATCTGTACTATCAAGATAGGAAAACTTTGCAGATGCTACTGTCTCTCTAGAGGAATAAATGCTTGCATTTTAATATTCTCAGCAGCTGGTTCCTGTTGAATGCCATCAGGATGATTCAGCCACCCACCAGGAACACCAGTAACAGCAAGTGCACACATAGAAATCTGCAAAAACTTTTTTCTCTTGATGCCAACACCATTACTCTGGAAAAATCAAAAGCCTTTATTGAATTACCAGTTCTACTGAATGTGACCTTGTTCCCTCACAAATACCAGCTCAATCGCAAGTACATGGACTTCTGGCTGATTCAAATGCAACATTCTTCCTAGTGAGCACATCCTGCTGTCAGCTTCTCCTGGGCCGTGGCCATGTAAGCTGCCCTTTAAAACTGTTCTCACCAGTCGCTGTAACTAGAAAGACCAGCAAGATCCCTACACATCTCAGCTTCACCTTTTATGCTGTCCGACCTACATGCGAACCTGTAATGTTTCATGTTTAACACTATTTTATCACTTAGAAGTTTTCAATTTTCATAGAACATAGTCATATATGAGAAAAAAAGCCTAGGAAGGTTTAGATGAACTGTATTGACCATAGTTATCCTTAATATAGAATTGCCAAGCCAGACTAGAGGAAGATAAAAATTCTATACCTGCTTCCTTTTTGAAATGGACCGATTAGATACAAAAAGGGAAACAAAACGTCAAAGATGATGACCAGCTATCAAAAATGTCTCACGGCCTCATTTTCAGGTCTCCGAAGTAAAATCTAAAGACATTCAACAGATATTCAGGTGCTCTCAAGAGGCATGGAAATAAATAGCTGGAGAGGGAATCTATACATGCAATGAATACACAATTGGCTTATAACAGATGCACCTAAAATTAAATTCGATATCTTGACCTGCCCTCCAAAGTGAAAGTTTCAAGTTCAGGCAGCAGATAGTGGTGTCACAAGTTCATTCATCAGACGAACCAGAACTACAAGATACCACTTCTGGGGATGCTATAAGGAGCAACCCTAAGTGGTTGGTGAGTCTTTAGGGAACCTCAGAATGAGGTGACGCTGTCAGTCTACAGGGAGAGATACCGTGTCAGGCTCACGTGGTTGTTTATGACCATGAACACCGTATTTTAAACTTCTAGGAAAGAACTTAAGGATTTTTGTAAGGAAGTAATAAGCCCTATTGACTTGCATAAAAACAATGTATTTTTCTTTAGTTCCTATTATGTAAAAGGCATTGTGTTTGTTGCTTGAGGAGATACTGAATGCAGTTAGATCAACCTGTGTTTTCAGGAAGAAAATTTTGGGGAAAGCACTAGAGGCAAGAGAATATTAATAATAATAGAAGTAGGAGTAAAAACAACAATGATACTGAGTGATGTGTGTGTGCTAGTCATTGTGTTAAGTACGTTCTCCACTCTGTGTTCTGGAATTCTTAGTCTATCTTTGCAGCGCAGTAATAATTTTTATATTTATGTGCATGGAAAGTCATGTGCAGTCACATGCAGTCATGTGCCCCCAATTTAGACAGATATGCCTATGGCTCATCTACACATAGAATATGACAATAGCCACTAAATAGTATTAAAGAAGACAGGACTTGTGTCTCGTTGAAACAAGAGAAGGAACAGGTCTGCAAAAATGGGGTGCATGCTTAGGTAGAAGAGAAGTTGTCCAGTTACATTGTGCTTGAAATTGTAGCATTAGCTCCCTCTGATTAGAACTCACACACATTTTGGATAAGAAAGTAAGATAAATGATCTACACAGGAAGATTTCTAGAAAGGATTTGTTTGCAAAAGATTTTCTGATTATAATTTAGGCGGCCTTTCTTTTCTTTGTTGGAGATAGAGTTAGGATAAGAAATTAGAGATAAGTGTATCTTATAGGGGATGTAGGGTGAGGGGAACAATGTTAACACAAGACAGAATCTAGAAGGTATAATATCTGCGTGCATTTTCTTTCATTCCCTAGAAAGCCTTTTATCCTTACACATATATGCCTCAGCTACATCTAAGGTGGGGTTATTAATACAGAAATAGCAACTTGGAGAGCTTGGTTCCTTCGCTCTACTTTCAATTACTTCTGAAGTATTATAAATGTGTTTTAGGGGTCAGGCATAGAAGGTGGGAACCGAAAAACGTAATTTCTAATATGACTTACAGATTTGCATTCCTCATTTGGAAAAAAATTTTGTTATTTTTCTGCTTAAAATTTCATATTGGGCTGGAAATATAGAAGAGTGGTTATGGCACTTGCTCGGATATGGCTGATCCCAGCTTGATTTCTGGCACTACAAATGGTCTCCTGAGCACTATCAGGAATGATCCCTGAGCACAGGGTCATCAGTAAGCCCTAAAATTGCTGGATGTGGCCCTCAAACAAAAAAAAAACAAAAATAAACAAGCAAAACAAAACAAAATTTCTCTCTCTTATTTTTTTTTGCTTTTTTTTTGGGGTGACACCCAGCAATTTTCAGGGGTTTCTCCTGGCTCTGCACTCAGGAATTACTCCTGGCGGTACTCAGGGGACCATATAGGATGCTGGGGATCGAACCCGGGCGGCACTAGCTGGCCGTGTGCAAGACAAACACCCTACCCGCTGGATTATCACTCCGCCCCAAATTTCTCATTGTTGAAGTGAATGGTTTAAGACAAAATGGGGTTTCTTTTTTACTCTTTTGATAAAAAAGTTTTTTGGGGGACCTCTCCCTGCTCTGAGGCATGAGGACCACATTGCATGGTGTAGGATGAGGACTCAGATGTAGGCAGTGAACCAAAGAAACACCGCCTGAGCCACATTTCTGCTCCCAAACAGAATTTCTTATCTGTTAATTTCTCTGCCCTTTTTGTAAAAATAAAATTCCTATTTTTCTGTAAATTCTGTCACTCTCTCCCATTCAGAACATTTGGGACTGGAGCAACAGTTGGGCGTTTGCCTTACACACGGCTGACCTGGGTTCAATCCCCAGCACCCCATAGGTTTTCCCCAAGCCTGCTAAGAGAGATTCCTGAGAAAGTTCTGAGCAATACTGGGTGTGGCCTACCCTACCAAAAACTGAAACCAAAACCAAAACCAAAAACAGACTTACAGAATTACAATATAGTACTATGTCAAGATGAATGTGGGAGAGATTTAGTTTCTCTGTTTTCAGCTTTTCTTTTAAATTATGTTTATCAGTACAAGTATGGTAAAACTATAAAATTCATACTTTGTATTTTGAAATTTGACACGGTTCAGCTCCAGGTACCCCAATATTTTTTTTCTGGAGAGTTTGGTCACCCATTTTGAGATGTCTAAGTTTCTTTCAAGTTCTGAGATGCAATTATTATGATTCAGATGCTGACATTTGCTTTGTCGACACTTAAATCAGAGCTTTACAACCTCAAATAATAGCATAACAAGTTGCTAGAACAATTACACTTATATGAATCTTAAGGCAGATGTGCATAAAGCTCTTTATAACTATTAGCACACTAGACACCCAAAGCTTACAAAAGGTTGTTAAAATTCTCTGCAGAAAGTGAACTTCACAGTTGATTATATCCTATGGGAAAAATTGCCTTTCTGTTTTCCTTAAAAAACTGGTCAGCTTTCTCTTCTTCTGGATATCTGTTAATTTTGCGCACAGTCTCCAATAACTTTAATCATTAGCTCCCGCTCCGTCATGGCTCCTGCGTCTCACCCCTCTGACCTTGTCCATTGAGTTCACTCTTACTGATGTAATCATACATGCTTCTTTGTAGTTACATTCGTCACAGTGCTCATTAGAATTATCATCATTCCTACTGCACCTTAGGACAAGGAAATTAAATGTGCTTATGCAATTTGTTGTCATTTTTTCCCCAGCTAGGATTTCTTCATCCAGAAGGACAGTTTATTTTACATGTTCAATAAATAACCAGCTAAAAAATGACTTTGGAAAAGAAAGTGGTAAAAAGTCATTGACTGGGGCAACATATTAAGTCTGTAGAAGCTTTTGCTAGCTAGGACAGCAACATTTCACTGACCTCGAATGCACAGAGTCAAAATTTATTCTTGTCAACTTTGTCATTTAAACTATTAAGGCAATGGTACATAAATATAGGATTTATATTAATATATGTTAAAATAAATTAGTCAAAAACCGAGACATCTTGGAAGAAATATTTAGTCTATTTCACATTGACTTATTTAATGACTTTCAGAAATAAACTGATAGTGCCATAACTATAATCTGAAACATAAAAAATACAGAATACCTAAAATATCTAGTGACTATTTAATTTATGGGGTCATTCTAAATATTTCTTAACTTTTGCTCTTCCTCTGGTCAGGCCATGTACAAATAAATAAACCTACAATAATTTAAATCTGGAAATTTTTGTCCAAACTCTGAAACTAACATATTGGTTTGAGAATTTAACATTTTTTCATTGATTTATATCATAAGGCTCACAATGTCACTTTATAAAATATATATTCGCTGATTTTAATGTTCAATCAAAAGTGTAGGATTTCAGGTCTGAGAAGGGATAACAGCTCGTTCTCCCCCTGGTTATTTTTGGCTTTAAGTATATTGATCATTTTATCATTTTCTTGTTTTAAACTGCTTTAAACACAGCACAAATGTTATTCTCATCATGCCAGAAATGGGTTTGGAATTGATTTTGAGTTTCCATCAATTTTCCTCTTTGCTCTCTGTGAGAAGTTTTTCACTTGCTTCAATTCAAAAGGATAGTTTTGCTCGAAAGATGTTACAGTCTAACATTCAGCAATTCTTAGCTAGACAAGAACTTAATTCACATTTTCTACTTTATCAAAGAATAAAAAATTATTGAACTTGTAACCATGGACTTTATGAAAATCAGCGACAAATCATTCATATGAATGCGACTTTAAGGGTCTCAACATGCTTTCTCTTCATGTTAGTGTTCAACAAAAGCATGTATCTTCTGAGCAGCCTGTCTGATTGGTCCAGGTTGGCACTGTTTCAGTGTTTGGCCTACGGCGGCTGCTTAGCAATAATTTTGTCTCATCCTCTCTATTTTCCTGGACTGTATGGGACTCAGACACGTGGTAGGGGAAGGAAATCTAAGTCCCTTGAAAAACACTATTTCTTTTCAAGCCCCGTTCTGATTTGGGTGGATAATCTTATCAAGATTTAACAAGAGGTATTTAGTAATGTCTGTGAGAAGACTTTTCATTAAAGAAAATAATTTATTACATAATATTTTAATTTTTACTCCTGTAAAGGGGAAGGGACATTATAAAACTTATCTGATGAGTCCTGAAAATAACACATTGTGACATAAAACTGATGGCAATTACTCATTTAAATTCATCAAAAAAAGACACAAGCGACTAGTTCTTTCCATATTAAAATAGATAGCGGAGATCTATTTTCACTTATTGCTGAAAATATTTTGGCTTCCATAAAGGCACCTTAGCA
The DNA here is from genome assembly GCA_021461705.1 of Cryptotis parvus. Taxonomy (NCBI): domain Eukaryota; kingdom Metazoa; phylum Chordata; class Mammalia; order Eulipotyphla; family Soricidae; genus Cryptotis; species Cryptotis parvus. Next base: position 288,386 of record JAJIBD010022040.1, read on the forward strand.
ACACATCTGCCTGGCCCTCCTCTGCACTGGCACAACTGGGAATTTGTAACATTTCAGCCAGGTTCTCAAGACTAATTGGATATAACAATTACACCGCAGTATTAAGATTCCTTTGCAGAATCAAAGAGAGTAAACCTGCACAGTTCAGAGAGCCTGGAAGGTTTGCATCAATAGAACCCCAACTCTCTCTCTCTCTTCTATACAGTTCTCTGCACCAGTAATAGGCACTGGTAGACTACTAAACAATTAACTTCACATGCAAAATACCAATAAGCATGGTAACAATTTAGGATGCACACTTCATTTCCACTCCATTTTTACGTCTTTTCTGTACTATGCTTTTCTTGTTTTAAACCAACTGCTTCATTGCTTTTTGAAAAGTACCCAGAAATTTCTTCTCCAACTCTCCGTATCTTTGATTTTACATGTGTAGTGTGACACACCTTGAAACAGAGAGACCCACTAACCAGAGTGGGATGTTAATTTAAATACAGACCTAGGGGGAAGAGCTCCATCTACTGAATCAGCTAGATCACAATGTGCAGCCTATAGTCATCCATTCACTACTTTCATCCTCATAGAGGTACTGGAGAAAACAGAAAAGTTACAAGACTGAAAAACGGGTTGAGTCTGATGCCATTTTGAATATTTCCCACATATCCTGAGCCCCTTACTTCGCCCTTCTTAATCCCTAAAGCTTCTGGTGTTTCACTATAAAAGAAAAGTGGAATTATTTACTCTCTGAAGCATTCCTGGAAAGAGCTAGAAAGCTATTGGTTATTGGAGGAAAGAGCCCAGATAGCTGAGGGAAAGAGAGAGAAAGATCACTCTGACTGGCAAGTTGAGAAGCCCAGGTAGGAAGCGAAGAGGAGAGGCGGCCTACTTACTTCTGCCTTGTATCAGAGCTGGGCAAGTCTGCATTCACCCAGGATCAGTTTTTTATGGGCTCTCCCAGCTGCACTGTGCTGTTGTGGCATTGAGAATTTGCTGTGGCTTCATGAGATTATGGGATACAATTCAGCCAAAAGAGTTACAAACACAATTCAGGACAGAATAAAGTACAAAAACAGCTGATCTTATTAGCGAAGCTCTTGGCATTATGCTACACATGCCACAATTTTCTGTGGCATTTCCGGGTGATCTGATCACAAAAATGATGATATCATATTCATCACTGTTATTTTTTAGAGTTGCTAGTGGTAAAAAGGGGTGGTACAGTGAGGGCAAAGAGCAAGGCTGACTGTAGTAATGCAGAGATTACCTCTGCTTGTGAGAAAGCTTTCTAGACATTCACACGATTTAAAAAAAAGTTTCTTTAGAACAGTGAAGACATACTGAAGTGATCTATAGGAAAATATATAAAACTATACAGGTGGAAATAGATAAATAGTCTATAGGAGGAAAGTGTAAAACTTCTAATGGAACAAAACAAACAGTATCTGAATATATTTGAACAGTAATAGAGCTGCATAAAACTAAGGACATGTGTGATTTTTAAAATATTTTATAAATTAAGGTAAAATTTTAGGCTAAAATAATAATAATTGCAGTAAAAGTGTATACAATAAGACAACAGTAATCATTCACATACAGAAATTAGATGATGACATCGATTAGATTTTAGAGAAAATAATAAAATGTAAAGAAAAGTCTGTATTAGCACTTATTATCTTTTATAAAAGAAAAGTACAGTTGTGTCTGTGTACATATGTGTACATATGTATATATGTATATTTGTACAAAGTATACTGACACCAAAAGGTGATATACCGCGTAGAAACAAAAACTTTGAATTATTTTAGTGAGCATCTCAAGTATCAGCATTAGCCTGAGAATTTTTTAAAAAATTCATTTAAGTATCAGGTTGTGTTTTAAAGCATGAAAATAAAACAAATGATAAAAACATTGCATATTAATGTGCATTAAATTATTTACATTTATTAGAATATCTAGTTATCTAAAACAGCTAATTAGATTTTAAGCTTTTGCAAGACAAGTGCAACTGTGAGTCAAGAACAGCTAGGAGAATTTCACATCAAAATGAAATTTATTTGGTTAGTTATAAAGGCCTGAGAAAAAGACTTTCTCCACCCCAAACTGTAACAAACAGCTAATGAATAAATATATTTTGGCAAGAATCGATGAGAATTGCAAAGCCTTAGAGGGTCAGCGCAGACTTGAGAAAGGTAACCAAGTGAGGAAACATCAGATAAAGAGAAAGGATATAAAACATTCTGAAAAAAGGGAAAGTGTTAACAATCGCTGACAGTAAAGAATAAACTTCAACAGTGCATGCCAGCAACTAAACAAACCAAAGAAGCTCAAATAACTGAAAATATCCATCTTCAGAAGCAAAGAATCATACACACTTAGTAAGCAAGAAGATAAACCTACTTCTTTGTCATTTCTTTTGGAAGACTGGATTAAAAAAGGCTGCATAAAAGATACATGTGTTCCTGTTCTGGTATTATTACAGGCCCACCTAGATTTAGCTTTCGATTACAGATGAGATCAGGCATGTTCAGACTAGCACATCTCTGCTCTGGAAGCAGAGAGCAGCCTGCTATCATTTCACTGGCAAATTCTTGTATCCCAAAATTTATGCACAATAGATGTCTTTAAACATCTGTAAATTTTCTATTTCAGTCAAATATCTCATTGAGCTAATTTTTTTCCCTTCATTTACTCTGCCAATATTAAGCCAACAAAGTTAAGGCAGGCGACTGAGTCCTGTAAGAAAGGAAAGTTGAATAGTACTTACCCTAAGTGCAACGTGCCAGCCTTAATGTGGAATCTACTTTTGCTCTATGTTTTTTTTAGAAGAGAGTTCAGGTTTTAACTCAGCTCTCACCCTTTTCCCGTCTGGAAAACTGAGTAGACTCACTGAAGGTGGCTCTGAGAAAGATCATACAAATCAACAGCCTTACCTGTGGCCATTCAGAAGACTGCACTTTGGTGTGTGTTTAAAACTATGAATAAAGTCAGATACAGCGCATGCTCAGCAGGCAATTTAAAAATATTTATAACATTGTTGTTTCAAAAACAAATTTCCTCAAACAAAGCAAAACTCACATTTCTTATCCATGCCAAGTTTAATGTTCTGAAACAAAGCTGTTTTGGAGTTTTCCGCTGGGGCAAAAAGGCTTCTAAAATTTTTTGTTGATCGAAAAATAGTTCTCCCTTTCTTTCTGGGTACTCTTAAAGGGGTGGAATAAATTTCCATCTAAGTTTCAACAAAATTCAGCTCTGGTTAAGATAAGGAATAGAAATAGAAAATCTGTAAAAAATAATTTTAGGGACGGTAACCAGGAACCAAAATTACGCTACTGAAGTGGCATCAGGACCTTCAAAACCGTCCTGCTTGTTACCATACAAAATTTTTTGATATAAACAGACTATAGTATGTTTTATACAGACAAGATACACTGATGCAAGTAATGTGTAACAAAAAATCACTGGCATATCTGAAAAAGTTACATTTCCCTTTGCTAACTAAAGCCTGAACTCTTCCAAACTGAGAGAGAAATGCATCAAAAATTTAGAAGAAGCCCAGAGAAAATGTCAGTGCAGTTCTTCACATAGCAGACACGGAGAGAAGGCAATCACTTATCAATTGGTTACATTTCAACTTTTGCTAAGCAGAATTCTGATTTAATATCAAGCTTACACGACTAATTGCAGCAGGACCATCCCTGTCTGGAAACGTCTATTTCTCCTTTTTGAATATCCCTAAGTATTCCATTTTACCATCTATCACCAAGCCCTGTACAGACCACAGAAGTTCAAGATCTGATTTTAATCTCTCCCACTCATTTCTGAAGTCTCTGAATGACTTTCAGCCCCTGTTCTACTTTCCTGGGGTTCTCAGCTGGTCTCACAAAATCTCCACAGACACATTATTCACTATCTCTGATGATTTCAAAATCAGTAGAGGGTGCCAAAAAAAAATCAATGATTGCAAAAAGTTTATTAAAGTGAAACAGGGAGAGCAGATTTAAGAAGCTGATTCTTTAAGGAGAGCAGATTTAAGGAAGAAGTTGGTTCTTTAATTTTGCTCAAAACTCAGCACAGGTGTTTCCTAACTTGTACTATGGTGTATGTGGCTGAGGGGGAGGGTTGGGTAAAGGTTTGGGAGTGGGCCAGGGACAGACCAGCAAATATCTAGGGGCTCCAGCCTCCAGTGTTAATGGAGGCGCTTAAAAATAGACCCCCCCAAAAAGCCTAGAATGAGGTTTCTTCTTGGCAAATGATTAAACCAGTTTGCTGAAATAATTAAAGCTTTGTCCTTAAATAAGGCATCAAGTGAATGGAACAAAAACAAAGATAAAAATTGCACACACAAATGCATGTGTGCACACACTTTCTCACACACGCGCACAGATACACAAAACTAGCGGGTGAGGGGAGAAGGAAATTAAATAAAAGAAAACAAACAGTCCTAACAGGCCATTCTCCGAAAAGGAATCTAAATAAAAAGTCATATGATATCTGATAGTGCAGGACACGTCGCCAAGAACCGGAGCGGATTGCATACAGGAAGAAAGGGCTAGTGTACTCCAGCTCAAAGAGCTTTTCTTTCCTCCCCCTCTATTTTTTTTCCTTTTCTCCTCTACTGTGAATGTGTTACTCTCAGGTCAGATCCACGAAGAATCCCAGAATGACAGCTATCACCTTTCAGGAGCTCAGCCGCACAGCTAGCTGATAGGAGCTGCCTGAGTTGGAATCCAGAAGAGTAGGAGAGCCTTCACTAACAGCCTCTTATTATAGCCCCTCTGCTCCTACACAGACCCCCTCAATCCCATCAGAAATGCACCCCCCAAGACCTCCCCCCTCAATAAAGGCAAACCCCCAAACCAAACAAAACCCTAGCATCCAAGACAACAGCCCATAGCAACAAAAGAGTTCAGAGAGAAAAATAAAAATCAGAAACAAATCCTAAAGAGGGAAAAAATGCTCTTGCCTTCAATTTCAAACTTTTAAAGAGCAAGTTTCTTTCCTCTTATTTTGATGACTTTTCTTGAGCAAGCTTCCGTCTGATTAAGCACTCATGAGAGCATTAGGAATTTTACAAAACAGAAAAATCTGAAGGCAATATAAGAATTTTCCCTGAAGAAATCGTGTAACTGCAAGAAGTCAGCTACCCTAGGAAATTTTGGATTTGCTAGAAGTTCTCCTGATCTGATGCTTTTCGTGGAGTTTAGGTGCAGACGCTGACCACCTAGCTCTTGTTTTTTCTTCTGAGGGTCATTACTGAGGCATACACAGTAAGGATCCCCCAAAAGGCTCCTTGTTATCAAGTTACTGCAAACATAAGGCGCTCTCACTGCCCAGTCAGGAGGGTTTACTGACTAGACATCAGTCTGCCCTGATATGTATTACATCCTCAAGAAGCAGTTACATAAATGCTGGCTAAAATAGGGGAAAGAACGTATATCTATTTATATTTTCCCAATAGTTTTCCTCCCCAGAGACAAGAAGAGAATATATTTTCAGTGACTGGTAAAAGAGAAAAGAGAAAGAGTTTCTGAAGCTAGAAACAACTGTTGTAGCTGTTTTCCACTTAGTCAAACAATTATCTGTAGTTACGTTGAAGGCTCAATCTATATTTTAAAATTGGGCGTGCTTGTAAATTTTCCCCCTTGCTTAGTTTGCCTCTATTATGTACCTTTAAAAGGTTTCCAAGTGATAACTGCAATATAAACACGTTCAGAGGAGAACTTTTAGAAAGAAAACATTTCCTTGAGTTCACAATTTGAGAATATTAATATAAAGATAAAATGTACAGCCCAGATAAAAGATGGAAATGTTTACCACATCTTGCACATACAGATGACATGCTGATTTTTCTTTTCTTCTGTTGGAGCATTAATTTGAAAATAATAAACATTCTGGAAAGTCTATTACAAGCACAAATTCATGGGAAATATAAGCAGAGAGAACACAAAGCTACAAGGCAATCAGAACCGTTGAAAAATCTGTCTAGACTATATTTCGCTTGAACTAGAGTATCATGAACTGGGCAAGTGATCTCTCTGGGGGTTTTGTCATTTACGTAATTAGACAGAAACAAAAAATAAAGATACAAATATCAGGTCCCTTAGTACCTTTTCTTAATAGCTGACAAGTGACACATACGATACGTTTTTACACAGACAGAGGCAAAAAAAAACTTGTGAGACCAAAAGAACTAATGTACCTGTTTGGTATTTTGGGAACCCAATTCCATAATTAACTTTGTACCCAAGTGGCAAAAGTAGATGCTCCTGTCACTAAAAGGATGACTGGGTTGACTCCTGCTTTCTCCTCCACAGGTTTCTGGGGCCCCAGAAAGGGAAAGAGATGCGAGAAGATGCATCCTGAACAACTTTTATTGTGAGTATGGAAAAAATAGCACAGAGTGAGCATAAGAGCAGTTGGATTTAGAAAGATTAAAAAGAGGAGAAAAGAGCAGCATATCCAACTTAATTAGTCTTTTTCCTTTGAATTTTTATGTATTTGAATTGGGGTGGTGGGGAGAAAGGTAACTGGGTTTCTTTTGAATGTCTTTGTGTCTTTATAGAGTGAATGTTCTGTTCTGTCCCTTTCTTTTTAGGTGAAAAACTAATAAAAATAGAAAAACATATATCAGACATTAAGCTCACTCCCCCTTTCCCTTTGTAAAGAACTCTTTGTTCTCTAGTGAAAATGCTGAAAAATCCCCGGGCAGCTACTCCCTGAAACAAGTGCAAAACACTTAGAGGCTTTTGGGCTGGCTGGGAGCCAGGAACCCTCCCGCTGTCTGGTTAGAAGAGGAAAAAAGAAGAGAGAGAGAGAGAGAGAGAGAGAGAGAGAGAGAGAGAGAGAGAGAGAGAGAGAGAGAGAGAGAGAGGGAGGGAGGGAGAGAGGGAGGGAGAGAGAGAGAGAGAGAGGAGAGATGGGGGCAGAGAGAGGAAGAAGAGAAAGAGTGAAAGAGCGAGAGAAGGAGAAGAGGAGAGAGATAGAAAGTGGAGCTTCCTTTAATAGACAGAAAGCAGCGTTTTTTTCTTTTCCTTTTTTTTTCAAAACTGGCGGTCAAGCGTTAAGTAACTCCCGTCTAAATCCACCTGCTAGAAATGAACTTGGGTAACCCCCAGGGGTGCACAAAGACAGGGTAGACAGTAACACACTCCATACTCTTTCCCACCCCCGTTGTACTGCTTCCATTCTTTCTGTCCCCATACACAAATGCCCACAGATCTCTCACGCCACCCCCTAAGCCCCCCAACAACAAACACGCGAAATACATGCTCCCTCAGTCTCCTAAAAAAAAAAGGCTTTTGCATCTCGGTTGCGACACAGTGATAAGGGGTAGCGAACATCTCATACCTGGTGTGAATGCTAATCAGTCAGGAGTTCTCCTTTTCCCAAGACAGGGAACTGTTTCCTTCCAAATTTATTAGAACCTCCTCCACTGCCTCTTTGAAAAACCTTCTTTGTCACCCTCTCCCAAGTCCCGATACTTCTTTAAAAAAAAATGGCTTCGGAGCTCCTTCTATTCTTGATATTGATTCTCTCTCTCTCCCCCCCACCCCTCCTCCTCTCTCCTGTCTGTGTCTCTTCTGAGTGGTCTATTGATAAGTCCCTGGAGGCACTGGGTCAGCCTGCCCGTAGGAAACCAGACACAATGCACAAATCTCCGAGTGCCATTCTGCCATCAGCAAGCAGACCACGTTTAGGAGAGAGGGGGGAACAGTAGAGCAAGAGACAGAGAGAGAGAGAGAGAGAGAGAGAGAGAGAGAGAGAGAGAGAGAGAGAGCAACCGAGGGAGGGAGAGATGAGGTTGGGGGGGAAGAGAGAGAGAGAGAGAGAGAGAGAGAGACGCGGAAGGAGAGTGAGTGTGAGAAAAAGACTGATTGGAACAGGAGGGAGGGAGAGAGAGAAAGGGAGAGGGAGAGAGAGAGTGAGCGAGAGCGACACTGCCAGTCAGGTTAATCATCCCTACTTTAATTAGCTGTTCGGCTTAGACATAAAACAATTGAATTTGAATGATCTGTCAGCAGGCTCGGCTGAACCAAAGGGGAAAAGCGAATATTACAAAAGACTGTTGGTGTGTTCTGATAAGCAATACTGCTCGTACTGACAAATCCTCAAAGGGGAACTATTAAAACTTACAACTAAACAAAAAGTGCAAATACAAATGGCACTAGATAGAGGTCTTTTTGAAAAATGGATTTTTCTCCCCTAGTTTTATGAACGGCAGATATTTATGTGCAGGTGCCAACAGATTAGGGGGTCTGTGTGTAATGTGTGAAAGTTTATTAACGATGGTCTCGGAGTGTAGCAGACAGATGCTGCAGAGAACAAGACAGGTACAGCCGGATGCGGAGTCTAGATCTTGGAGGAGATGGATGCTGGAGGAAGAGGCACTGCACCGTGGCAAGAGATCAGCACAGACAAAGTCAGTGGGCAGACAAGCAGACAGATTTTAGGCACGGCACGATCTCGTCTAAAAAGGCAAAAAGTTCTGATGCAATAATAGGTGCAAAACAATCCATCCATCCTCCTCTCGGGAGCACTCCAAGGTGCAGTTAAAATGGATTAATCTTTGTGACAAACAGAGCTGGCAAGCCAGACTATGGCAGACACTGAAGGCGATTTGCAGACCTGGAGATTATCAGAGCTGGGGAAAGCCAAAGATATCAATCTCTCCAAAGCCCCCCAAATCACTGATGAGGAAACTGAGGCCCAGAGACCAGTGGAATAAATCAGAGACAACAGAGTAATGAATCAGAGACAATAGTACTGTGGACTGGAACCCAGGGTTTCCAGTGGCCCATGAGGCAAGTGCTCTTAGCATCAAACTAGCTAACCTCCAGTCTTCTAAGGAAAGATTCGAACAGGTGTAGACCTCACCCTTGTCCTCAGAATAACAAGACACTCCCACCTGTACAGTGCATGCACAAACCTCCAATTTTTAAAACTGTCTAAAGAGCTAAGTGGAAATATTTTCTGTCCATTTTTCAATCTTGGGGATAGAGATTTTAGTCCTAATTCATTCTTAGAGAAAAACAGACTAATACAATAACGTGGAGGCTCCCTCTCAGCAAGGTGCAGCTGGTGCCACATTGCAAGCCTGGTGGGTGGAGGAGGTGATGGATTTGTAAAGATCACCACTCTCTGAGTTTGCAGTTTTCTGCATGAATATTGTTGACTACACATCACCATGCAAAAGGATGCTAGTCTCTCTCTTTCTCCACCTCCCACAAAAAAAAAAATACAGGCACACTCCATGGGAAAGAGATGGAAGCGTCAGTTTACAATGCTGTTTTCAAATCACTGATGAGATTTTCTACCTGGCTGATTAGCTATAGGCAACTTTTCCTATATATTTAGATGGAAACAAACTACTAAAAGAGAAGAGAAAAACTGTACTATTTGTCCACAAATCTGATATCACATAAATGATCATATTCAGTAAATATCATCTTCTTGATAACAGATAGTTGAAGGTGATTTTTTTAAGCAGGAAGAAGGTGATTAGGAAAAGAACAGAGGCATAGATGTTACTGGAGAGATTAAGCTTCCCTACTAAAACAGGAATAGTGGTAGATATGAATTAAAAAACCTATTTTTAAGATATGTTTCAGCAATGATGTTGCTACTTAGGGTGAAAGAAGAAAACAGAAGGAAATGTCAGGCACCTGTGACCTGCTCACAGGCAAGTGACCTGACTGAAGTCATGGCTATAGCAATTGAGTTTATTTGCAAGCCAACCTCTTTAACATGTGATATGTCTAAAACACATGGTTCACAGTCAATTAACTTAGGGGTGGGGGATCAGTGATTGTGATGTTATTAGGTCCTCCTGCAGGCCTCAAAGCACCTGCTAGGCGAAAGCTCCTGGCAAAAGCACTTCAGTGTGTAGTGAATGGGCACTGGGTGAACTGGGCTTTGAAATCAATCAGATCTTTTGAACACGGAATGTATCATAGCCACTCGCGAGCGCCTCAGTTTTCCTATCTGTAAAAGGTGTAACAGTCACCTCGTGAGGTAGTTTGGAGGATGACAGGGAAAGGCCTTTATAAAGTCCCTGGCTGGTCACTACATGGTAATTTTATGGAGAAAGGCACAAACTGAGGGGAGGGTGTAAATAAATGAAACTATAGTTAACGAATGTTATAAGTTTGCTATATTCAAAAAATACACTTTGCTGACATGCGTGCCCACAGTAAAACAGGGCTCTTATAAATGAATTTCTATTAGAAAGAGTTGGCAGCAGAGATGAGAAAGTTCAGAACCCTAAATTTCTAGAAATCAAACTCATAAATCATCTTAAGGTAGCTTCGTCTATTTGTTTCTGAACTTAAGTATATTTCCTGATTGGTAATAATAATAGTGATTATCATTATGCCCAACCTATTTCTGGAACCCTTGATCTGTACTAAGCACTCTGCTAAGTACTTCAGTGTTTGGGGGCACTTTCATATCACAGCAGCTTTATGAATTAGGTAACATGAATTCTTATTTCAGAGAAAAGAAAACAGAGGACATCAAAGAATTGAGGTCGCTCAAGAGCACACAGTAAGTGTGGAGTCAAGAGATGAAATCCAGGCATGCAGATTTTAAAGCCTGCTTCTGTAGTCACGATGTGGGCACATGGTAGATGCTCAGTAAACATGTGTTGAATAAATGAGCACATACATAAAATGTCATGAGTTTGATTTCATTATAAAGGAAGTGAAAATCTGTACAAAGTCACTTAAGAGAAACTTGTGCTCAGAGGACACAATCTGCACCTCTTCTGTGACAGTGCTTCTCAAGGTGGCCCTTCCGTAGAAGCCAGAGTGAGACATATCCCTGTGCGGTGTTGAAAATGAATGAGGCGAAGACTGCTGGCTATGACCACCGGGGCATTTCAATATCTCACGGCATTTGCAGCACTTTGAGGGTAGTGTTAGCACACGGGTTATTAATTGGCTTAATTCCAGTTTGGATAATTACATCGTGTCTCTTTAATTTTTCCCGACTATGCCATTCTTCACTTTCTGTCACAAATGTGCTCTTTAAGAAAAGCATATGAACACACACAAACATGGAGTTATATTTAAGGTTTGAATACTCATATAGGCTATTTTGTTTTCTTTAAATGATTAGTTTGTAGTGCCATGCAATAAATGAATGGATGGGCACAAAGAATTAGTCATGGCAAAAAAAAGAGATAACTAAGTGAAGCTAAGATTTTCATTCAGTACTGAAATAAACAGATTTTTAAACCATTCCCTTGGTGACAGAATTCCAATAATATTTATTTTCTTATGGGAAGATATTTCAAGAGTTGATGACCTGTTCATGATAAGCTGATTTTCTTATACCATGTAGTTTCTTTCTAGGACGAAAAACAGCAATGGAAATGAATCTTTTAAAGTACAAAGTGAGAGGAGGTTCCAAATGGTCTAGCATACCGAACTCACGGGTTTTAGAACATCATTAACCCAATTATTAGACCCTGACTTTTTTGGCAGATTTTTCTTCACCAAATACATTTCTAGAATAATCTTCAAATTATAGAAGAAAGGACAGGGGATCCCAATTTAATAAGCTCAGGAAAGTTTGACAGTCATAAACAAAAACCATATTTCTTTTTCCCAAATGAATTCTTAGCCTTTGTATACTGTATCTACATGATACAAATGAAAGTCTTCCCGACCCATCATTTTAATTAAGATGCAGATAGTTAAATGCACCCTCGGAGTCCATAGTTGGTGACTTCTTTTCACTCTATATGTGTATGAACAAGTTACCAAATATAGCGCACTGAAAATAAAAATATAAAGGGTTAATTTATTTACTATGCATGAGCATTTCTAGACCTTTGCTTCCTCAGCTTTTAGTTCAAAATTCCATGCATACTCTGCACATAATAATAAATGCCATAATTCAATGTATGCCATAATTTGATTTACTTTCAAGCACCTTTTCTGGTTCAGCTCTCAGAGCCTGTTTTCCTATAAAGTTCCTCGAAATTATTCTTTGTGGACCTTTGTAAATCATCATTTAAAACTGGTGTTTGTGGGATGACTCTAACGCTATAGAAAGATTTGTATCTAGCGAGTCCTCTTCCCTTTTGAGACTCAGCAGTCAAGTTCTATGTCCTCTGAGAAAATATTACTCAAATACAAAGAAGATTTAAAAAATAATGCCCTGCTCCTGCCCTTCTCTACTTCATTGATCCTCTTAGTGATGAGTGACTCAATGACTACTCTTTGGTTTGCCACTCATGTTTCTGGGCCGAGATTTTTTGGGTCAAGATAGTTTTGTACACTTTCCTGGTATAAAGCTTATACTGCCTAATACATATCTGCTCATGGAGAGACAGAGATAACTGCTTGCTCCCTTAATTCTTTACATGCAACTGTGGTGTATTCTCTCTCTCTCTGTCTCTTTCTCTCTCTGTGTGACTCAAGTTTCCAATACGTAAAAGGGGGTATATGAACTACCCTAAACATTAATGATTTGATGCTTAGTCATCAAGTAAAGACTGAAGTAATTAAGTAGTAGAAAGGAGTTAGCAAAAAGCACTTAAATTGGTGAGCTTCATAGCCTTCTCCTGATTTTTTTTAAATAATGATAGGGACTTCATAATATAAATTAAATTTAAAATTGAAGTGAAATTTGAATTCAAAAGCAAAGTGGAGGGACTGGGGCAAATGTGGACCTTGCTTATGTATAGACATTGACTGCACTTGTACTCTGTCAGCCCCTTTGGGTGTGGCTTTGAAGGCCCACGGAGCACTGCTGAGCCTTAGCAGTAGCCAAGTACTGACCTGAGCCACTGAACCATCAGGCCTTGACCACAAGCTGAGAATCTATAGGAATATCACTCTGGCACACCACCACCACCTAGCAATGGTATGTATTGCTCTTCCCACTACAAACACAGATAAGATTCATACTGAGCATTAATGGTGACCAACCTTTTGGTTTTAAATTTAAATGTCATCTAGGAACCGACTGATAAATTTCATAGAAATTTAAGCCTAGAATGTATTCAGAAATTCTCTAGTTCTTTGAATTACACAGTGTATCCGAGTAGCAGAGACATCTTATTTGACGAGCTTATTTGTGAACTGATGGCGCAAAACTAGCACCAAAGCCCAGTTCTTCTACCTTTGGATTCCATGCTCTCCTCAGGCATAGTTTGCAAGAGGTTTACCATTCTGTTACTTCCATGTTCACCCCTTTGGGGAAAGAATCTGTTGAAGAACCTCTTAAATCCTGGCACTGAGAAAGTAGTATCAGAATCCTAGTGTTGTTTGACAAACATCTCATAAAAGAACCGTGGAAATCTACATTGTTACTCTACAAAAAGAAGTCCTTGTCGCCAAATTTCAAATTTTGGAATGTTAGTTTCCATGGACTTGCAGGTGGGATATAGTCAGGATATTGATTTGGGAAGATTACTGTGAGATAGCTAGATAAACTCTAAATAAATAGGAACAAGAGTGCATGTAAGGAAAGATAGGTAATATATGATATGAAGACAAAGTGGCAGTTGGAGCAGTGATTCATGAGTCAAGGAACGCAGCTAGCCTTCAGAAGCTAGAAAAGACAAGGATATTGATTCTCTCTCGGAGCTGCCAAAGCAACCACTTTCCCATGCAATAACTGAAATGTTACCTATTTAAATTATTTACTTATTATTCATATTATTGTGGGTCTCCCAAGTGGTGCCCTTCCTGGCAATCCTTGGCCAACTTGTCATCAGTAGGTAAAGGGAAATGTGATAACCTTCAGTAACAGTACCATGAGCTACATGGCTAAAAGAAAAATAGAAACAAGAAAAGTGTCATCCATGGAGGCAGCCTGGGAGGCAGCAGGGAAGCTGGGGACATTTGTGAAGGGAAGTGGACACTGGTAAAGGGCTGGGTGCTTTAATACGGTGCCCCTGAAAATCATGAATACCTTTGTATCTCCCAGTGATTCAATAAATATCAAAGCTAAAATATAAAATTAGGGACTGGTGGGTTGGAGAGACAGTAAAGTGGGTAGGGTGATTGTCTTGCACATGGGTGACCCAGGTCCAATCCCTGGCATCTCTTATGGTGCCCCTTGACAGCATTTCTGAGTGCATAGTCAGACGTAGTCCCTGAGTATTGCCAGATGTGGCCCTAACCCTCTGCCCCCAGTTAAAAAATAGAAAGTTAGGAACTGAGAATGAGGTGCTGCTCACAACCTGCCGTGCTGGGGCTAGTCAGGTCACCCTGGTTGTGCTTTAGGGACCTAGGGCCACATTTGACAGTGTTGGGGCTCCAGTGCTGCACCTGAAAATAACTGGGGGCTCTGTGGTGAGGGGGATTGAATTGGACCATGTGGTGAGGGGGATTGACTGAGCGGTCAGTTTAATTCGTGCACCTTAATTCCCATACTATCTCTCTGGCATTTGTTTTGAAGACACTTGTTGATTCAAATGGAACTTATAAGAAATTATTACCAGTCTCTAATAAAATCACTATAATAGGTCAAGTAGGGGTCCCTGACCATTAAAATGATCTTCCTTCTATATTGACAAGAATAGATCTGCTCCAAAATTGCTGGTCAATGGATCTTTTCTTATATATTCATTTAATCACACTTGCTTGCATTGGATCTTGTAGCAGTTCTTCATTAGCTGGGCTAGCAATGACCTCAAAGCTGATCAAAAGTAGCTGATCAAAGGTAGGAACTAAACCAAAGGGGTCAATATTCAATTCTTCAGTATCAGAAAATCTAAACTCATTCTAAACAGTGACACATTCTTTTGCTAGCACCTACATTATCTTATATATGTTCTGCTCTTTCCAATAAATTTCAGGAATAAAGAATTAACATGAAGCAGCATCACATAATAAGATTCCTTCTTCTAAGACTACCTTGCTTGAGTGTATTACTACCACTCAGTTGCTACACAAAATTTATAGGATGGTGATACTAAAAAGAACAGTTCTTGCTAACATCACAATACCTAGAAACCTGTTGAAAATAAATTTGGGGTTCCCCAGACCTACTAACAAAGACCCCCAAGAGTTGGAGATATGAAAGTGTATATTTTATAAGACTTTTACATATTTCTTTTTTTTAATTTTATTTTTAATTTATTTTATTTATTTTATTTTATATTTTATTTTTTTTTATATTTACCAGTCTCTTTATTTATCTTGAAACTGTTAGTATCTACACCACTAAAATTTAAAATCTATCCTCCTTTGCAATGATAAAGCTAATTTGAAGGTATAATATAAATGCTGGATGAAAATAGCAGTAACAATTATTAATTCACTTCTCTTATTATATAGTCAATATATATTAGGAATCAACACAGTCTATGAGCCCTGTTCTTTAAAAACTACAAATTAATTCACTTGATCACTTGAATCCCGTTATTCATCAATTTGCTCGGCGGGCACCAGTAACATTTCCATTGGACCCTATCACATGCCAATGTAGCCCAATGGCAGCTGGTTGATTCAGGAATATGAAGAGCCTCAAACCGTTCCTTCAGGGTCTTGACAAAGAAGTATGACCATATTGTATTTGGGAGGCCACAGGATCTTTTGACATCCCGTGGGATCCAGTCGGTAACAGCTCTAGTCCAGTGGTCGTCTCCAAATCGCATTACATGTCCAGCCCTCTAATTTTCGATGCCTTGGCAAACAAGACAGAGTCCCTGATTTTGGAATAGCGATGGAGGTCAGAACTCTGGATTCCTTCTCTCACTTGAGTGAGGCGTGATATTCCAAGCATAGCTCTTTCAATTTCTCTCTGGGAGACCCGAATAGCATTCTCATCCTGCTTTCATAAGGCCCAGGACTCTGAGGCGTATGTTAACACAGGGTGAACAGTGGAGTCAAAGAGATGTGCCTGGAGCCGAAGGTTCTTTGTCCTTTTAGCTATTTCTTCGATGCCAAGACTTTTACATATTTCTAAAACCTGACTGAGAGCCACTAACATAGGGCATTTACTATGAGGGTCAATAAGGTTTGACAAAACACATGTTAAACTATGAGTAAGATGAACTGTTTACCTGGCTTTAGTTTTGGCTCTGTCATTTACAACTATGTGACTTTTGATCATGTAGTCTAATAATATCTTCTACAGAAAGGGAATTATGAAAATAATATTAATAATTATTATTACCCTATCTATGCAAAAGGTCAATAAAGGAGTTCATATGATCATATATGGGAAAACATTTCATAATTTTAGTATATTGTTAACATATTATATATAGTTGTAATTATCATTGTGAAATAAATATTAATTTGAATTGTAGGTGTGCAAGAACCAAATGTTGGAAAATATCGCCTTAATATTTCACATTAACTATAACTCTGGGATAATATTAGAAAAATGGATCAAGAAACTTAAGATGTCAAGTCTCATTTTCCAAGTCAAAATGAAGACCAGAAGTCTGGAGAACACATTAACAATATTAGTTTCTGGAACTAAGTTCTATTTATTTTAATTTGAAACTATAGTTTTCAATTAATATATGACAAAAAAATTAGTGATAGATTTGAGTACTATGTTGGTAAAAAGAATAAAGGCCTGTGGCTTATGAAATTCATAAAAACACTTTAAGGAAATCAATTTCCAGAGGTACTCAGTTTCAGCAAAATGACCCAGGACTTCTTTAAATTCCCTACCTTCTCCTAAATAAGAAGTTCTAGGATGCTAGCTCAATGTCTGATTACAGCCACAGATTTTTAAAAAAAATTAATATTTTATTGCACCACCATGAGATATACAATTACAAAGATGTTCGTATCTGGTTTTCAGTCATACAGTGTTCTAGCACCCATCCCTCCACTGGTGCCCATTTCCCACCACCATTGTCCCGATTCCATCCTCTCCTCCCCCCCCCCCCCATCTGCCTCCCTCTATGACAGGTTCTTTATTTCTTTTCTCTCTCTCTCTCTCTCTCTTACTTTCTCTCTCTCCTCTCTCTCTCTCTCTCTCTCTCTGCCTTCTCTCCTATACATTGTGGTTTGCAATACATACATTTAGAGGTATCATGTGTATCACTTTTACAGTCACAGATTTTTCAGTGGCAAAAAGATATATATCCTTTAATATTTTTTTGGCCTACCAAGCGAGTGTCCCTCCCGGCAATCCTTGGCTAGCCAGGCATGAGTTGGCAAAATAATATGCATGACACCCGTTCAATAACAGCGCTGCAAACCACAGTGTCTAAAAAGGAAAAAACAAAATGTTTTCCATAGAGGCAGGCTTGGAGGCAGGAGGGAGCTGGGGACATTTGTGGAGGAAAGTGAACACTGGTGAAGGGATGGGTACTTCAATATTTACCCTTGAAACTCAATCATGAATAACTCTGTATCTCACAGTGATGCAAGGAAAACTATATGGACATTTCTCCAAAGACTAGAAATTGAACTCCCATTTGACCCAGCCATATCACTCCTGGGAATATACCCTGGGAAGCCAAAAACACGGAGCGGAAACACCATGCCTACTTTTATATTCATTGCAGCATTATTCTTAATAGCCAGAATCTGGAAACAACCAGAGTGCCCGAGAATTGATGACTGGATAAAGAAACTTTGGTACATCTACACAATGGAATACTATGCAGCTGTTAGGAAAAATGAAGTTATGAAATTTGCCTATAAATGGATGGACATGGAAAGGATCATGTTGAATGAAATTAGGCAGAAGGAGAGAGACAGATATAGAATGACTGCATTTATTTGCATGACATATATATATTTATATTTTGTGTGTGTGTGTGTGTGTGTGTGTGTGTGTGTACATATTACGATACCAATATCCAAGGTCAGGCAAACATGGATCAGGAGGTCTTGTCAAAAGTATAAATTATCACAAACATGTGGGAGTCAGAGGCTAGGTAAGATAGAGAATGGAAGAGTGTGCTAATAATTGTCGAAAGTACTAATACCAACCTAGAGCTGAGCATTGAATGCAGGAAAAAAGATACACATGACAACCTCTTAATGTATATATTGTAATCCACAATATGGAAGGAAGGAAAGAGAAAGAGAGAGAATGAGAAAGAAGAGAAAGAAATAAAGAACCTGCCATGGAGGCAGGCTAGGGGGGAGGGGGAGGGAATCAGGGACATTGGTGGTGGGAAATGGGCACTGGTGGAGGGATGGGTACTGGAACACTGTATGGCCAAAACCCAAATATGAACATCTTTGCAATTGTATATCTCACGGTGGTATAATAAAATATTTTTAAAAAAGAAAAAAAAGTCTATTACCACATATAATTTAGCATTAAATATAGGCAAAAAGATACACATGATAACCTCTAAGTATATGTATTACAATCCACAATATGTAAGAGAAGGAAGAGAGAAAAGAGAGAGAGAGAGAGAGAAAGAAAGAGAGAAAAGAGATGGAGAACCTGCCACAGAGGCAGGTTTGGGGAGGGGGAGGGAATCAGGGACATTGGTGGTGGGAAATGGGCACTGGTGGAGGGATGGGTGCTGGAACACTCTATGGTGGAAATCCAAACATGAACATTTTTGCAATTGTTAAAAAAATAAAATAAATTAAAAAATATAGAGACTGGTGGGGTTGGAGAGGTAGTACAGTGGGTAGGGTGACTGCCTTATACATGGCTGAGGTTCAAGTTGAGTAGACTGAAAAACCTTGGGCAGAACCAGAATAGACACAACTGTGGTATGGTTTTTCATGGAAACAGGAGTTTTTACTTTTATTTATTTATATTTTTGCTGTTTAGGTCACACCCAGCAATACTCAGGGTTACTTCTGGCTCTACATTCAGGGATGACACCTGGCAATGGTCAGGGAACTATATGGGATGCCAGGAATTGAACACAGGTCAGTGGTGTGCAAGGCCTTATCCACTGTACTATCACTCCGCTCAACATTTTATTTTATTTTAATTAAACATTTTATTATACCACCATGAGATATCCAGTTACAATGCTGTACATGTTTAGAGGTTTCGGTCACACAGTGTTCCAGCACCCCACCCTCCACCAGTGCCCATTTCCCACCTTCAATGTCCCCAATTCCCTCCTCCCTCCCATAGCCTGCTTAAATGGCAGGTTCTTTATCTCTTTTCTCTCTCTCCCTCTGTCTTTTCCTTCTCTTACATTGTGGGTTGCACTACATACACTCACAAGCCATCATGTTCATTTTTTTTTGCCTTCAACAGGACATTTTAAAAATAAGAGCCTTACCAGCAGTGCTTATGTTATCTCAGAGGTCATTCCAGGTCATAATAGGCCAAGAAGTGGGTCTAACAGATGAGTGTCTGACTTGAGGCAGAGGCCACAAGGGCACTGGGGAACAAACTGATACCCCACACATGCCAGGAATGTGCGCACCTGTTGGAGTCATATTCCCAACTCAAATCCCAGTACTTTATTAAACCTCTGGGTAATAAAATTTAACAGTATTTACCACAGCTCTGCATAAATGGAGAAAAATAATCTTATGAATGACGGCTATACCATTTTCCTCTTCCATGATCACAGCATGTATGCCTTTTGATTTAAGGGCTCTTCCATCACCTGAAGATTGAAGCCTGTGAGTCACATTTCAACAACTCCTCAGTGCTTTGTGAGAAAGTTGTGGTGTGGCAAAGATTCTTTTTGGGTTGCTGTTGTCTCTGAGCCAATTACAATGTGTGCCCCAGAAGAAGCAGCTGTACCTTTTTAAGAGCTCTGTGTGCTAAGAAAGTCATCTGTCCTTCTGAACTTCATGGGTTTTTCATTTGAAAAATGTGGATAATATGTGATTTGCCAATCTTGCAAGTTGTTCAGATACAAACTGAAAATGGAAACAGATGATATATACAACACTACATAAGTAACTAAAGGCCTCATTGGCTTGGTATTAATGCTTTTATTAATTTTACTTCGTCAGAAGAGTAAAGACATGTATATAAGCACAGGGTATGACAGCCTGTGCACATTCAGTCATTAACATTTTATACCGTCATACCTTTCCCCTGCATTTACATCTTTCTTTTTATAAGGTTATAATAGGGTGCTAACTAAGGTTATTATTTCTGTTAAGCCCCTATATCATATCTGAGTTATGGCAGAATTATCTATAATTGTGGTCTGGCCAATTCTACTCTGAACAATATTTCCTAAGCAAGGATAAACTCCATTTTATAAAACTGAAGAAAGGATAGGGTTCAAAGCTGGTATTTAGGAATAAAGTATTTTTAAAAGCTGTACCCGGTTGCTTAATATTACATCACACATCTATTTAGAAATGTCTGTTAATTTAACAAACTTCCCCAAAGAAGAAATTGTAGTAAAAGCTACTGACTGTTCAATATTTAAAAGGGCAGGGACACATTCTGCCACAATGAAAATTACCATTGCTCGAATTGTCAAATTGTTTAAACAAATCAATGAGTCCAATTCAATAACAAATTCGTGCCTTGTTGACATTTTGGTAGCTTTAAGAATATATATGCTCGAATATCTTTCAAAGGAAGGGCAATTGATCGAATGTATAGTTTAATACTGCTTATTCATATAGTTGTGGAAAGAACAAAGTATTTCAAGATGTTAACTAAATTTCTAATTTTGTATGTAATTCCACCCTTTTGTTGTGAATGTTTGAGGATACACAACTAGATCATATGCTCCCTGAGGATAAATCCTTCCCTACACTTCTTGGAATTTCCCTTTGCCTAAAGTGTTGTGCTTTACATATTGCACTTACTTCCAAAATATCTGCTACTTAATTGGATTCACTTATTACTGGCTTTTCTTGGGGGCAATTAAGATACACAAAGTGCCCATAGATAAATGCATCATTATCACTGAGGTGAAAGTTGCAAATCTTATTTTTTTTTTAAATTATGCACTGGGCCACTTATTTTTCTCGTGTGACACTTAACCTGACTAATTATAGAAGTGAATAGAAGAACACGATTCTCTTTCAAAAAGCTCACTTTATGAGTAACATTTTTTAGGAACTTAGCTAATATGTCAAACAGTCCTGCAGAATGACAGTGATGGTTAGGCTCTGTGTACTGCAGTTTTGATGGAAAATATTTTAAATTAAAGAAAACTACCCATAAAATGACATAAGCATAAATATTCAGTCTCCCAAAACACACATTTGCACATATTTAAACTTAAATGAATGCGAGGAGAAGATAAATTCTTTTGTCCTTATGGACTACAAATGATGAAGACTAATAAGTGAATAAATAAAATACTGGGTGACCAAATCAATGTCTGCTCAATTCTGGTCAAGGAGGTGAAGTGAGGTTTCCCTTTGAATCAGAGAATGTAGTGGATAAAAAGCATGTGAATAGCTGGGGGATTTCCTGAGGCCATTGCAGGCCAGCTCACACACTGTTAAGAGGCTCATTTCTAGGAGACTTTTGGTGGCATTTGTGACACTTGCTTTAGGTCCCCTAGAGCATGAAGTGCCACATCACAGTGCTACAAGAATGGGACTAAACGTGAGAAAGTACATTACAGGTTCTTATTCTTTCAGATCCAAATAACCAGGAGTTGACGATATTTTCAAAACTGTTTTTTCCTCTTTTGTTTTTCCTTCTACCAATCTGTCCATTTCCTCCTCCGCCCCAATCCCACCTCCTTTTGAGAAAACTATGTGGTAATTTTTGTCTGTTTTCAGCAAGAATAACAATTCTTATACTTAAAAAATATCCCTCCAGTGAAACCTGTGGATTTGTATACCTATTTGCTTCCATAGGTAAAAATGTAGTTTATTAAAAAAAAAGTTCCTGATCTGACTAGTAAATTTGTTCTAGATTAATGATTTAGCCATAGTTTGGTAAGTATTTGTTCTCTATTAAGCTTGGTGCATATTAATTGGTACATATTGTTACATTTCACTACTGTATTTAATTATTAATACTTTGAAATTACTAGCTGGTTCTGCCACCATTTTTCTGGAACAATGCCACTCGTTTTCTCTAAGTTCGGTTCAAAATAAAAAGTGTGGAATCAAATTTGTCAAGAAAACAAATGCTAAGTCCAGAGAAAAGGCAGAAGCCTCCTCCCAAAGGAGACCAGATCATGAATTGATTAGGGAGAACAAACGCTGAATGAATCCTCAAAACAAATGTAAAAGATGGGCTTTCTGATTTCAGAGACTAACGGCCAAGGCTCAGAGAAGTTACAAAAACTTCCCTTAGTCAGAGGCGGCAGAGCTGTGTCAAGTCGGCACTCGGGACAAAACTTTCCTTTTACTTGTTCACACATGCACCCACTTAGTGTTCCCTTTATTTGCCCTTTTCTTGCACTTGTCCCCCTTACGGAAGGTTTCTGGCTGTCCAGGAGTGTCTTTTTCGATTTGCCATTTGGTTAACTGGAACTAAATTAACTAAATTGTTAATAAATTAACAATTTATTAATTACAATAAATTGTTAAAATATTATCTATGAAGTATATAGATATATAATATAAATATAATCAGACACATACAAATATTAACAATCAACAATAACCACTGGCATTTTCAGTTTGCCAGATAATATTCTAATTACTTCTAATTAATATTATTGTCAGATAACATTCTAATTCTAATATTTTTTTAAAGTACTACTTACTTAGTTTTGATAATGTTTCTCTATGGTGGAAGCTATCTTTTGTTTGTCTGTTTTTTGGCAGGGAGTTAGCTATGCCTGGTAGAACTCAGGGACTACTCCTGGCTACACTGGCTCTGTGTTGGGACATTCCTTCCTTGGAGCATTCACGGGACCAATCATGTGGTTCTGGGATCAAACCTGGCTCCCTGCATGTAATGCATACACTGCAACCTATTGAGCAAATTCTTTAGTCTGCAGCAGCTATTTTTATTGCCCAGCAGAGAAAAACAAGGTAGACATCTAGTAAGCGGCACCATCCAAATCACTTAGAAATTTTTATTACCTTGTTCACAGGTGTTTTTCTGTTTCCCTCTTGAGAACTTACATGTCTTGTGGACATTTTTATCCCAAGACTTTGCTCCCTCTTGGATGATAATGAATAGATCTTAAGTGGAAAACTCATTAACACATTAATTAGTCAATACTTTGCTTATTAGGAAACAAAAAAAGGCCCAACTTGGAAAAACTCTCATTTGTCGAAGATAATGTTTTCATGTAACTTATTATGGACTGGAAACTGGGGAAGATCCTTTGACTAGGTGGTGGACTTTCTGGCCTTTCCAATTGTAATACATGTATAATCAAGATAAAAACAGAATTTAATTGAACATGTATGCAATGAGTGCCTTTTATGAGTAACAGACTTAGCTGGAATCTAAATTCTAGAAAATGGCTATAAATGAGTTAGGAGATTTAAGTTTAATATTCAGAATATGGAAGAAAATAAACACTACACAAATACAATATAAAATACAGTGAATAGCAGAAAAGGTTGTTAAAAAAAATTCAGTACACTTGAGGAATATATGTGGATACTTTTCTTTTATAAAAAAGGTACTTGGAGGAAGTATCTGCAATGGACCTTGGAATATGGAAAAAATTCCAACAATTAAAAATTGGAGAGATGGGTTTTGTAAGAGGTACAAAAGCAACAAATGTATGGGAATGGTGAAACAATGCTTTAAGGGTTGACTTAATTAGGCTTATTTTAATACCCACCAGACAGCATCTAGCATTTGAGATGCTGTGAGGACATATTGGTGGGGATATCCAATTGGCAGATGGAAATGCCCCACTGCAGTGTTAGAACCAGCTGACCAGGACCAGGCTCAAAGTTTCAGAAGATGACCCAAAAAGTTTGGTTGTAGTTATATGGCGTTCCTAAATATTTCCAAAGATTTTAAGAATATAGTGAAGAAACAAAAGGAACACACACACACAGACACACAAACACACACACAGACTCATAGAGCAGGCAGGACGGAGACTCGATAAAGGAGTAAAGGAGCAAGATGGATCATTCAAATGAAGAAGTGCGTCACAAATACAAATGTTACGTAATCTAAAGGTGAAGGACACTTGAGAGAAGTGGAAATAGATGATCAAACCAATGAAATCAGGAACAGTGACGTCATCACTGCTGAGAGGAAGAAGCATTTACAGCCTCATTTTTGCACTTGTTTTTAAGGGAACCAACACTTCCTCCTTTCTATACTTTCCCCTAAACTCATACATGCATCAATAATAGACCTTAACAATTTTTCTTGGGGAAAATTACAGCATCCTTAGCTGTGAACTCTCAAACTATACATTGAATTGAATTTTATAAGAATCAAAATTTTATGACTAGGTTTTATATTTTAAAATGACTGACTTTTCTTGATCAATTCCCTGGTCAATTGCTGCCTAGGGAAGTAGTAACTTACTTATATTGTATTAACCAATTATTTTTTGGGTTGTTTTTATCTGCAAGACATTGCTCTCAGTGCAGGATCAGAAGAATTTTCTTAAGTATTCTGATGCTTTTACCGGTGAACTTTGTTTATTATAATTGGCACAAAGTTGATACCTTTGTGATGAGGAGTTTCAGTTTCAGCCCCTAAAAGGTTTTATGTTTGTATTATTAAGTGGTATTTATGTGTAATATTTTGTTTCTAAGATACTTACATTTAAAAAAATATTTGCTATTAGCCAAATTTATTTTTTTGTTTTGAAGTATAATCTCATCGGGGCCAACATAGGAATTAGTTCTCTTGCTTTACTATAGAGTAATCTAGTTCCTGAATCAGCCAGAATACTTTCTTAAGTATTCAAAATAAAAGTAAAAATTCATCTTGATTATATTTTCTATGAAACAAAGGCAAGAAGGATGATAAGTTTTATGAATAAAACTAAAAGAAAATTTTCATGACATACCTAATAATTGGGTTAAATAGAGCAAGGTAGTCATATAGAAGGGAATCTATAAATGCTATTCTTGGGAATTATTTACTAACATATTATACATGCTTTTGGGAATATTATCTATTTTTCTAATACTACTCTGAGATATCACTTTAGCTTTTTTCTCTCTCTCTGTATGTTTTTCTCCTATAAAACAAGAAGCATGCTATATAGATTATTTTGTAACCTACATCCTATCAAGACATAGATATTTTAAGTCCTACACTGTATTCCGTTCTATGAAGATATATTCCCTCTCTTTGAACATTTTGGTTGCATTCCAATTTTTTCTCATTTTCAATAATGCTGTGCTGAGGACCATCGTGCATAAACTTTGCAATACTATTATTTATTATAGCAAAAATTGGAAGATGTAAGATAATACTACAAACAAAGAAAGCAAGGAAACAACTCATCGATCATAGCAAAAAAAAATCAAATGTCTCTAGGAATCAGAATAGCAGAGTGAAAGAATAAAGTATGCTTAATAAAAGGTGAGGGTTGATAAGGGCCTTTTTAAACTGGAGCAGTCTGGAATGCGGATTTCTGAAGGGTAAAACTGCTGCTCAATTTCAGGCATTGAAGTTATAAAAAACTCAAGTTAAATACTGCAAGACCTTCACATTTTCTAGAGAAACTGGAATATGTGGATTTTTTTGGTGTCGTCTCCTGATCGTTAATTTGACACAAAATTTCCAATTATTTTATAATATGCTATGGGCAAAAAAATGTATATGAGCTAGCTCGATATAGCGCGCATGCCACTGGTTTGCAGCCTTCAAACAATGTAGTTTTGAAGCAAAATTGCTTTGTTTAAAAAATATGGAGAAAGAGAGAAGGGGCGAGAGAGAGGGAGAGAGAGAGAGAAAAGAGAGAGAGAGAGAGAGAGAGAGAGAGAAAGAGAGTGACATGTTCAAGATAGGGCTTCTCTAGAGCAGAGAGAACACTCAGTATCAGGTTGACATGTGGGCAAATTTCCAAGATGGAAAATGAACCTACAACCTCCAAATTAAGGAGAAACATGGTTCTTGGAAAAATTTTTGTATGTTAGTATGTTAAATAAAATACAGTTTAGATTTTTCCAGTACCAGGGAATGAGATGTGAAGAAATGCATCAATATTAAAATCTTGGGAGATGAGTAAATTCTGCTCCCTGTTTAATCAAACTTCTCAAAGAACCACGTTATAATTATATAAAACTTTAACCCAGTGCACTGAATGAGGACATCTAATGATAATTTCTCCCTATTTTTCATCTGAACAAACATTTCCCATTAACATCCACCTGCACTACTTCCTTTCGTAAAGAGGAGGTGGTATTTGGCTATGCTCTGGTTCTGATTCATGAGAAATCAGCCCAAGCCCAACATTTCTGTTCTTAACAGATTTTGGTTTTAAATCTGTAGAACACAATGTTTCCCTGGGCTGAGTTCTAGCACGCCAAGTTTTGGCTGGCCACAGACTTTGACATCTGAGTGAAAAATCTTTCAACAATGGCATTTAAACTGAAGAATCAACAGACCTTTAATTATAACACTGCTTCTAATCCCCCTCCCCCTTTTATCATGATGTTCAAATTGCCTCAAATCACTAGCTTCATGGACAGCATGTTATTTCATTTGCCATCGGAAATATCATAATTTGGAAACTTGGTGGCTTGATACTGTGTATTAATTTTTGAAAAATCAATATTACTTTATTCCCCATAAATTAAAGAGGCATATGGAACGAAGGTCAAAATTACTGATTCATTAGAAATGAGAAACAAAATATACTCAGCATAAAATTTTTTAACTTATCAAAAATGTTCAAAATTTATTTAGGTAAAAATAGCATTTTTACTTGAAAATTAGGCAATAGGTATATGAAAATACAAAGTCCATTTTTGTGAGATTTCACTAAATGCTGTAAACATTTCTCTATAAAATGTTAAGCGATCCTTTTTAATGAAATTTTTATGCCATAACTTTAGATTACCTTATATTTCCATTATATAATAACAAAAGACACTCCTACACTTCAAAAGTACATTAGGGAGCCCATGAAAAGTTCCTTGTCACAAATAATTTTGAAAAGTATTTAGTTTATATCCAACTCATCTATCTAGACTTACTGATAAAACAGGTTAAAATGCAAAATTGAAAAATATTTACAGTAGGTATAATAGCAGTATATATATCCATTTATAGTGGTTAAATTTCTGTTTGTTTCTAAATGCAGAGCCTGGTTATATGTGACAGTGGACATAGATTCAGTTTTTTGTTTGTTTGTTTCTTGGGTTTGTTGGGGGCCATATCCAGTGATGCTCAGAGATTACGCCTGGCTTTGCATTCAGGGATCACTCCTCATAGCGTTCCAGGGAGCATAAGCACTTCTAGGAACCACTGAGAGTCAGATGCAACTCACAGGCTTTAATCCTTGTTACTATCTTCAGCCCTCATTTCAGCTACATTTTTATCTTGAAGAGAAATTGGGCACTACATTTCTAGAAAACACATTTATTTAGACCAAACAATATAACAAATTAAAAAAAGAATTTCTAATCATTATAATATGTCTGTAAGAAAACACCATTGGTTATGGTAAAATTATTTCATTTACGAGTGCCTCAGTTTTCTTATCAGTAATAGATTAACAATAGGGTCATTGGATTTTTTCTGTCCTTGGACTTTAAGTGGAAGCTTGTATGGAACCCCAAACTTCAAAGCATCAGATTTTACTCTTTTGACCTACAGTCTAATGTGGGGTGGAGGGGAGGGGGAAGGAAAAATATGTGTCTCCCTGAAGTGCAGAGTTTTTCTTATGTAATCAATCTTATTTTCCTAATATGATGCATTATCAGAAAGGTCACATTCTTAGCTATATTTGCACTACCTTGTGATTCTGAAATTCATCTTCACCAGAGAATAAAATTTTCCTTCGGAGAGACAGAAGCCATATATGTCTCTGATTTTCTGGAAGGAACCTGGTTGCAAATCTTGCTTTTCATTTTCTCCATAATAAACTCATCTTTATAAAATTATGTTCTACACTGTTTTTTCTGAAAATATAATACTAGTAATTATCTACTCTGTGTGTAAACTATAGATAAAAAGTTTTAGGAAATTTGGTATGACCAGCCCAGAGGATTCAGAGATATTGATCCTCCGAGGCATAACCAGTGGAAGGAATCCAACCAAAAGTTGTGGAGATAATAATATTAATAATAACAGCTACTTGAGAAATGTTGCTGTATCTGTTTATGTAACATATTCAATCTTTATAACACTCTCATTTTATATATGAGGAAAAAAGGCTTATAAATGATAAGTAACTCATCTGTTGTCATATGCATAGTGGTAGCATCTGACTTTGAAGCTTGTGTTTCATCAATTTTACTCAACTACCTTTAAGAGCAGGGAAACTAAATGTAAAACTCTAAAGAGGTAAATTTGAAGATCAGCCATAAAATTACAAATAGAAGATGGAGTGTAGAAACTGGATATTAAGTAGGAACATATTAGGAGCTAAGGCAGTGAGTCCAGCATGGGGAGAGAGAAAGTGCATAATAAACGGGGTGTCATATTGTAGTACCAGTTTAACACCTATAATTGTGTGTGTGTGTGTGTGTGTGTGTGTCTAGGGGTGAGAGAGAGGAAATCTTGATTGTGATAGATAATAGGGTGTTTCACTAATCTAATGTTTTTCTCTTTTATAAATTTCAATAAAGCTTTGTGATTTCGGGGAGACAGGAAGCTATGAAGCCCCTACTAAAGACATCTCTCCTTATTGTCACTACAGGAGGAAAAAAAAACCCTGATTGTCTAACAAGCTTGTTTTTTTAAAAATACAGATTTCTGAAGAGGGTTAAACCTCATTCACACCTTGGAGTAAATTACTTTAATGAGGTTACCAGACCACCTAACTGAGCGTAATTAAAGTCAAGAAGCCGCAGTTTGACTGGGGAAAGGTAATGGGTAACTGTGGAGCTGGAGTGGAAAACGGATGATGGGTGGTGATACAAGTGAGGATGAGAGAAGGATTTCCCTGGGAGCGTGGGAGGGCACCAAATATAATTGCATGGCAATGCCGTTAAGATCTGTATAAATGTAAAGTACTAGCATTGTGGTTATCATTAGTTTGACTCTGTACTTACATCTAGAATTTTGGGTGGTGGCCAATATCCAATTAACATCACTCCAATTGGTTACTAATTCTCATGTAAATACTAAGCAGTATATCCTACTTCCAGCAACTTCTCATTAAATACTTGTTGGGTGGGGTGTGGAAGTCAGCTTGGAGGTTGGAAACTTCTGATTTCACCAAATCTTTTCTATTTCTTCAGTCTAGGTGAATCCAGTCTACATAATACAACACATTGTTTCCTCAGTGGGAGAAAGATCATAGAAAGTGATGGTATAATTGCTACCACTATCCGCTGTCTGGTCGGATCATCTACCCTCTGGATTTTGCTGGGTCTTCAGCATGACCCTCCTATAAATGCTGAGGCATTGCTATAAAATGAAAGTTATGTAAAGTTAAATTATGAAAGATATGATGACAAACAAAACAAAGAGGCAGGTTAAAGAAGAGCCACAAAAGAGATGCCACGTCTGTTCACAGTAAATTTCAATGGGCTGTTAATTCTACTCTAGATGCGGGGGTTTCTTCTATGATATGAATTTTTGTGCCATCTCAGATATGTTTTCTTCCTTGTGAGATGCACCCCAAAATTGCCACTTTAACTACTGAAACTTAGAAGTTATCAGTCTTCATGGTTTCTATATCAGGGTGCATCCCTAAGGAGGCTTGAAAGATACAGATTCCTGAATCTTAGGTCTCTCTCCCTTTTCCCAAGAGATTCTAACAAACTGTAAAGTTTGGCTGTTTGCAACCAACTATGGGGACCAATGATCTAAATCAATTTCTTAATTTAACTGATGAGGGATCCTACAGGGAGGTGCAGTGACACTCTAGAATCACACAGGAATGTATTATGTGAAGATAAAGACTGTAGATCATGTGAAATGACTTCATTACTTTAGAATATATTTTTTAAATGTTTGTGTGTATAAGGCAATATTTCACTAATCTAAAGAACATTTATGTGACATTCCAAAGATAGTTAATAAAAAGAAAAGGTGAAAAAGACCTACAGGTAGTAAAAAGCTGGAATACAGGAGAGCAGGCATGTCTTCCTGACAAGCCACTTGCTACTATGTGCAGAGAGACAGATATTACTCAAAATCATCTCAAAGCCTAACCTTTTTACTGCTCTGTAGCTTCATGCCTCCCAAGAAACTATATGCCTCCCATGAAACTACCCAGTGGACTTCTCATGGGTTCTTATTCAGCACCTTCACTAAGTGTGTTTAAATTAAACGTGTGCCTTCCCTCCCCAAACCTGCTCCTATTCTATAGCCCTTTCCTGTTTATGACTCCACTCAGGCTCACAATCATAGCTATGTCTTTGGTGCCTTCCTTTCCCTTGCTCCCCCAAATATAATGGATTAATTCTCTTTCTGCCATGTTTCATAAATCAATTCACTGACTCTGTTCATTCCCTCTGCCCTTGCCCTAGTTAGGGCCCTCACTGTGTTTTCCTGGACTATTGTGATCGTTTCTTACCTGTTCAGTCTCTCCCTACTCCAATCTGCTTTACTCAGTGCTGCTAGATTAATCTTTCAGAGGCCCAGCTTTTATTATGTTAGTCTCCTACTAAAAACTTTCAATAGCTCCCCCAATGTCTACTGAATAAAGTCCAAATTCCTTGGTCTGGTAATCAAGTCCTTTCACTTTTTGGTCCCAATCCACTTTTACTTTACTTCCTATTACCTGCCTTCACATAATCTATGCTCTAGTTAAACTCAACTACTTCTTTGCCGAGTCTTTACTCTTTGATTTGATTTTTGAGGGCTAAACTATGGTTTCACAATATTTCTTTTCTTCGATCTTTGTATGCTCAAGTCCTGTCTATCTTCCAAGGCCACAAATTAGTGTCACCTCTTCTGACAAAACCCTTAGTACTCCTTTGAACTCCTATAATATTTGACTTGCACTGCTTTCCTAGAGCATTCTGCAGGAGGTCCTGGAAAAGGAGGTACATGTCGCAGTTCTGCTGCTCAATTAAAACTTCTCTGAGGGCAGGACTTGTTTATTTATTTGTTTGTTGTTTATTTATTTATTTATGCACATCCTCTCCAGTGCTAAGCACACAGTACAATGAAGATAATTATTTGCCAAGTGAATGAGTTAATGCACAGACTTTATAATATGCAACCTAAACAAAGCTTATTGTTTGTTTTCTTAGTCCAAAGCAAATTAGAAATAGTGCGTTAGAGAAGGAATGGGGATTTCAGAGACTTGCACAACATGAAGGAACTTGATAGTTAAAACAGAAAATAAAAACTATAAAAGGAAGATGTTAAATACTGAAAATATTAGAGCAGCCTGGAGACAAACAGGCACAGAAGTAAATAATACTACAGACTAAGGATCAAATGGTTAATGCTACATGGAACTGCTTGGAAGCCACAAAAGGATATTTAAATATCAGCATTATTTCCAGTCCTCATCGCCTTCAATATCAGCTGCGGCAGAGACCAAATATTCTTTAAGATACTGACCCTGAGTTATCTTATGTATTTTGATTTACAATAAATATTCTGAGAGCTTGACATACGTATAAACTTGAGATACTGTTTATCAAAAGTTAGTATCAATAAAATTGAAAAATCTTTACATTAAGAGAAAGCAAACTCTGTCATTGAGATATCCTGCTACAGAATTCATGGTGAAGTTGGTGAATCAACTCTTCACACTTGAATACATCTATACATTTTTATGAATGCTTGGGAGATAATTTCTATGCTATTAAAATGTGTCAAATATAAATTTAAAATATTATTCAGTAGAGTTATTTTATAATACATAACATATTACAAAGATAAAATATATTCATATATACAATTTAGGAAATTTTGAAAAATAAAAGACAAAAAAATCTTAAATTTCCAAGACCCATGATTGTTATTTTTGAAAAATTTTATTTATTTATTTTTGCTTTTTTGGTCACACCCAAAAAAGCAATGCTCAGGGGTTACTTCTGGCTCTTTTGCTCAGGAATTACTCCTGGCAGTGCTCGGGACCATATGGGATGCTGAGGATTGAACCCGGGTCAGCTACATGCAAGGCAAACGCCCTACCTGCTGTGCTATCGTTCCGGCCCCTGATTTGTTATTTGAAAAAATAGTTGAGCTTATATAAATGTATAAGTATGTATGCTGCATTTTAATTAATATGTAGCACAAATAGTCAAGGTTATTCATAAATATTCATAAATATATTAATGGCTCAAATATTCTATCAAATGGATATGTCAAAATACACTTAACCAGTCTCCTGGAGTTGAAGATATAGCTTACTTTCAGTTTTATAATATTGATATGTCTAACAAGATTTGCTATGAGCTGATAATTGTTAGAGCTGAATGAGGATCTCCTGAGAGTTCACTATGAGCTTCGGTCTACTTTTTGTGCATATTCGAAATGTCTATAAAAAAAAACAGAAAAATGTGTTTATCTATGATAAACATCCTCTATCCAATGTCTTCTTTGTCTACTTTTTTTTTTGGTTTATTTATAACATTTTTCTTAGCATTTAGTACCAGTTCGCTGATTCAAAGGCTACATCATGACCTAGTTATGTGGGTAAGCTGCCAGGCTTTTTCATCTTCAGTTTCCTTATCTGAAAAATGGGCATTATAATGGGGGCTTACAGATAGCGCTCTCATAACGACCCTATGGGATGATGCTGACACTTTCCACAGTGCCTGGCATACTGTTTGTGAGTAATAAACATAACCTTAAAGAACAAAATGCTGGGTACACAATTACATGTGTTGTGGCTATAAAAATCATCATGTATAAACCAAGAAACATTCCAAAAATAACATCATGAAGTGTGCATCATATCTAGCTCTACATTAGACACTTATTCCAAAGATACTATGAAGGTAATTTATATTCTGTACTACCATCATGGAACACTTTCTATGGGTCTCATACTGGGCTAAATGCATCATATATATTATCTCATTTAATCTTCACAAGACTCTGCTAAAGCAATTATTATAATCATTCCTATTTTATAGCTAAGGAAATTGAGACTTAAAGATTAATTAACTGGCCTTTTCTGCAAAGGCTACAGAAGTAGACAGAGCCTGTTTTCAAATATAGCTCTGAAGCCCTGGTCTTCCTCCCTGAGCTGCTGGACTCTGAACTCTGTTCTGTTTGAAACAGGCCTCAGTGTTACTCATCAGCCATCCTGCAGAAGCACATTTAGTTGTAGGAGATGATTTGGGCTCAATTATGGAACTGCACCTGAACCTCAAATGTATTTTTTCTTTCTTTCTTTACTTTTAATCAGCATTTTTATGTTAAAAACTTTATTCTATAAGACAACTTTAGAGAAGGAAAGAGCATGCAGAAGGAAAGACCATGCTTTGTAGAACCAATAGCTTTTATTTTTTGAGACAAATTATTAATTTTAATATTTTGTCCAGAGGTTCAGGGCTCTCGTTTCGGCCACTGGCAATTTGTACAAAGACCTCAGTTCCTTATATATCCAATAAAATCAACCTGTTAAGAGTACAGATTTACACCATCACAGACAAGAAGGCATTCCATACGGTTATCGTAAAAAGAAACAGATGTCCATATACATCATTTGGGAGTATAGGTACTGTTTATCTATATGTTGTTTCACATGCATGCCAGAGACAATATACTAAGAGAAAGGGCAAGGGTTGGCAGTTACTAATTGGCAGGAGAAAAGCAGGTGGGACTGTTCTCAAGGCTATAAGTCTGAAAGGAAAACAAATGGGAGGAGGTGTAATTTCAGGGTCATAAGAGTTAACCCCACAACGGCAAGTCAGTTCTGTCAGTTTCCCAGGCAGCGTCCATTAGACTCCATCTTTGGCCAGCTCTTCTGCCAACAAGAAGATGCAACACTGGGAAATGACCCAAGATAGCAGAATCCATGGTTCTGCTTCGTGGAGACCGTGTCGCCAGGGAAGCCTGCATCCTATCTTCCTTGGGAGACAGCCTGACAGGAAAGCCTGCGTATCTGTCAACAGGCAGTATCCATCAGACCTTAGCATCTCCGTTGATCTGCTTTCTGCCAACACTACATCCTGGCCAATACTGCTCTTCCAATGCCTGTGTCAGAGTCTGTAATTTGGGATTTCCTTCCATTACTCTTTTTGGGATTGAAATGAGCTTTTATTTTATTTATTTAAATTTTTTATTATACCACTGTGAGATATACAACTTTCAGCACCCACCCCTCCACCAGTGTCCATTTCCCACCACCAATGTCCCCTGATTCCTCCTCTCTCCCCCAACCTGGCCTCTATAGTAGGCACTTTTCTCTCTCTCTCTCTCTCTCTCTCTCTCTCTCTCTCTCTCTCTCAACCTTCTCTTACACATTGTGGCTTACAATACATAATTTAAAGGTTATCATGTATATCCCTTGGCCTACATTCAATGATCAGTTCTAGGCTGGTATTTGTTGGAGGACATGTTTAGCTAATCTGGGAGTTTTGTTGTTTTGCTCACTCCCAGCTTAATCTTATTTAAGCCAAGGTTCATTCTAATGAGATCTCTCTTCTATGTAAACACTGTTAGAGGGTGTGGCAGTTACAGAAGTCACCTTGATTGAATAACTTCTGTCTTATACATCTACTAAGACTTCTATGTTTTCTAGATTGGGCACAGCTCCTCTTTATACCCACTGCACCCAACGCGGGACAGTTAGAATTTACCAGGAGACTACCACCCTGGCTACGCTGAGACCATAGGAAGACTATAGGAAGGATCATACTAGTTTGCTCTAAGCAGGCGAGTATGACCCTTTCAGTACATGAGAACAAGATACTCAGAATCACCCTGGTGCAGATAATAATAAGGACCTTGTGGGTACCATCTAGATTACATGAAGCTCATGAAGTTAAGATGTATTACTTTATATCAGCCCCCTCTCTCTCCAGTGTTTTACATAAGAGATAATCTTGGGATTAGTCCTTGGTGTAACCTTTGTTTATACCTACAATAGGGTGTGGCACTACACTCTGTTTAGGGTTCTTTGTTGGCATGACAACTTCCTGATTGGATTACTTTGGTGTATATAAGGGGCTGACTTGAGGCCCCTTCACCTTTTGCCTTTTGGTTCCTCAGCCTTCAGCTTTTGGCTCCTGCGGCTTTTGGCTTTTTGGCTTTGGCCTTTTGCTCTTTGGCCTTTTGCTCCTTCTGGGTAGGACTCAGCTCGGGTGACATCCTCTCTCTTTGGTGGGAGACTTAGGCTCTTTTGTATGGTCTAAGTTCGGACCAGAGCTAGAGTTTGTTCATTATATTGGATTGCTGTGGAAGAGCTTTTGTACTATTAAAAGCCATTTTTGGAACTGCACCAGACTCGTGAGTTTTCATCTGTTCTCCCGGAGTCCTCGGAGGTAGAAGACAACCTCTGTCCTGACACTGTCGGGGACCCCGCGCGGCTTTCCCGACAGGTATTATCATTTCCAACAATTATTAGCACATTGTTCCGTTTTCTGTCTTACTTTTCTGTCTCTGACTTACACACACACACACACACACACACACACAGTAGATTCCACCAACTGACAAGATCTCCTGATCCATGTTTTGCCAGACCTTGGATATTGGTATCATACTATTTTATTTTTATATCCTGCAGTAAACGCAGTCATTCTATATCTGTCCTTTTCTATATCTATGTCCTATTCTATATCTGTCTTTTGCTGGATAACTTCACCCAGCATGAACCTCTCCATGTCCATCCATTTATAGGCAAATTTCATAACCCGTTTTTCCTGACAGCTGCATAGTATTCCATTGTGTAGATGTACCAAAGTTTCTTTATCCAGTCATCAGTTCTTGGGCACTCTGATTGTTTCCAGATTCTGACTATTGTGAATAGTGCTGCTATGAACATAGCAATGCAGATGGTGTTTCTGCTGTGTTTTTGGCCTCTCAGGGTATATTCCCAGGAGTGGTATGGCTGGATCAAATGGGAGTTCAATTTCTAGTTTTTGGAGGAATGTCTATATTGTGAACCAATAGCTTTTAAAGCAAGTATATCTATCTCGTGGTCTCCAACAAGTAATACACATCATGACTGTGAACACTTATTGTTTATTGGCCTGATTCTGGTATGTCGACTGTAAAATAATTCATCATCCAACAACATACATACATGTATACCCTCTAAAAATCTCTAAAGTGTTCTCTATATATTTCACCCACAATCTATAATTGCATATGTGAAATATCTGCCAAAGACAGTGAATTGAAATCTGAATTTTGAAAAGACTGTGAAAGTCTGGAAAAGGTGTTTTATATAAATATTAAGAAGAATAAGTTACAGAAGATCATAATTTTAAAAAAAAGTCATATGGCCAATGAAGACTTTTTTTGGGGGCGCAATGAGGCTACCTGTGGGTTTAGGCTACACTCTAAAGAGAAAACACCAAAAGGGGTTGCTGCAACTTCTATGCCTCAGACAGCACATTTATGCATCTGTATTATAAAAAATGTGCCAGCTCTAGCAAGCTCACAGTACTGAGCAAAGCGCTATAACTACAGCTGGGAATTTGTCTTTCAGGGCTGGCTCTAGTTACTGAAGTTTTTTTTTTTTTTTGGTTTGTTCCTCCCTGGGGCACAGTGGGGTGTTTTTTGCGGGGTGCAGGGAGGGAGGAGGGTTTTTGTGAATTCTATTTTGGATTTTGGTGAATAGGAAAGAAGGGAGTTTGCCAGCCTGTTACTCAGTTATACTGAAACATGATGCAAACTTGAAGCACAGACGGTCTGAAAAAATTTTTTGAGGAGCTCTTGAAATATCTAAGTCTGTTTTCAAGGAAAGACTTGTTTCTCTCAAAAATCACCCTGTAAATAATAGACGTATAATGTCTCCTCTCCTACCCAGGGCCCTGGAACGACTATAGAAAGTATTACTTTTTAGAAGAAGTTAGTATATTTAACCAAATCACATAGTGCCCATTAACCCAAGGAGACTACTGAGAGAAATAGAATTGAGTGGTCGCCTTCTTCACAGAATCATTTCTACATATGTACAGTGTTAGGAGCATGAGCTCTAAGTATCCGCATGAGCTGCACTTTCCTACTTGAAAAACAAAGCCAATCCAGCCTACTTTCCTTTTCCTCTCCCCCATTTTTCTGCATCTGTATGGACATAGATGTTCAGTATTCGCACAGGGATATATCTGTGTGTTCTTCTAGTTCCAAACAATAAAAATACTTCAGCTTCTATAGAAATACAGCTACAAAATTTGCTCTGATTTGAAAAAAGTGTTCAGCAAATGCATGCAGGTCATAATGGCAGGTAACAGATCACTGACTGAAGCATGAAAACAAATAGATAGAGAAGCCCAAAAAGCAATACAGAATCGTACTTCCCTTGTGAGATCTTCTGGGCTAAGTAAGGATTGAATGAGACAATAATAAAGCAAATACCCGTAGGCTTTTCAAACAGTAACAGCCAGTTCTGGGTTAGCACCTTTTCTAGACCTTGATGGCAGAGAGATCCTTAACTTGCTTCAGATACTGCATCACCACTTAACTTTCCCCATAATTTTCAGAAGTTCTTCTAGAATATATTCTATTTGTTCCTGAAAAAGTATATGCATATTGTAGCATAACTTTTCAATGAATGATTGGTTTTAGTTTCATGAAGAAAAAAATTCCAACAACCTTTCATGCTGAGATTTCTCATGCTAGTTCTCAGCACAGAAGTGAGTTGTCTTTTTTTTTTTTTTTTTTTAAAGTAGCATAAAGCCTAGCAAGGTTTAAGTTTTCCCAGCAAGGAGAAAGTGTTTTTCAGCTGTTAAATTTTTCAGATGCTTTTTTTTGAATTTGGATAAAACTCAAAAACATGTTTGTTTTAAAATGTAAACCTTTTTATGTATAGAGGTTTGCATAAAAAGAAATGTTATTACTATGTGAGAGGTACTAGCTTTAAAATCTGGAAGGCACACACAATACACATAACAAACTATACACTCACTGCCTGGTGATTCTCTCATGACTTCTTTTGTTAGGTTTGGACCACACCTAGTGGTACTTAGGTCTTACTCCTAGCTCTGTGCTCAGCAATCACTCCTGGAGGGCTGGGGTGCGGGACATTATATGGGATAACAATGACTGAAGTCAGACTGGCCGTGTGCAAGGCAAGCACTCCACCTACTGTACTATAATAGCTCCAGTACCACCTCTCATAAAGTACTGCTGTAAATACAATGGTGTACAAGATTATGCACATATTTACTGACAGGTTTGAGGCTCTTCGTATTCCTGAAGCAACGAACAGTTTGAGGCTCTTTGTATTCCTGAAGCAAGCAGATGCCATTGGGCTACACTGGCACGTGATAGGGTCAAATGGAAATGTTACTGGCGCCCGCTCAAAAAAAAATCGATGAATAACGGGATGTCAATTGATCATGTTACTGACAGGATCATATTTCACACTATTAATGGACATATTTTTTGTAGCACAAAAATATCCACATGCTAACCAAGCTCATTGGGGTTTGTAGGGAGTACAAGATGCTGCTCTGTCTCACGTTCATTGATTTAAAGAAAGCCTTTGATTCTGTGGAGACTGAAGCATTCATCGAAGCTCTAGCCAAACAGGGCGTTCAAACCCAATACATCAAAGATCCTTCATGAGCTGTATTACGAATTCTTCCTTGTAGAATCTCACCATTCTACAAGGAAGTGATCATTGATGTCAAAAGAGGGGTTAGACAGGGTGATACCATTTCACCAAAACTCTTCAGTGCCACCCTCAAGAACATCATGCAACAATTAGAATGGGAAGGAACAGGAGTGAAGATAGACAGTTGGCAACTACACCTCCTCTGCTTTGCCAATGATATCATTCTAATAACACCAAACATTAGCCAAGTGGCACAAATTCTGGCTGACTTTGACTGAGAATGTGGAAAGATAGGTCTACAGCTGAATCTAAACAAAACAATGTTCATGAAAAATGAACTAGTTCCAGAAGCCCCATTCACTCTCAATGGAACATACATCTCTGAATGCAGCAGTTATGTGTACCTAGGTCGTGAAGTCAACATGATGAACAATCTAAAACCTGAGCTGCGGCAGGAGGAAGAGAGCGGCATGGAATGCCTTCAAAGGCATCGAAGAAATAGCTAAAAGGACAAAGAAACTCTGGCTCCAGGCACATCTCTTCGACTCCACCATTCTTCCTGCATTGACATACACCTCAGAGACCTGGGCCCTAACAAAGCAGGATGAGAATGCTATTCGTGTCTCCCAGAGGGGAATCGAAAGAGCTATGCTTGGAATATCACGCCGCACTCAAGTGAGAGAAGGAATCCTGAGTTCTGACCTCTGTCGCTATTCCAGAATCAGTGACGCTGTCTCGTTTGCCAAGGCATTGAAAATCAGATGGGCTGGACATGTAATGCGATTTGGAGACGACCGCTGGACTAGAGCTGTTACTGACTGGATCCCACGGTATGTCAAAAGATCACGTGGCCACCCACCTACAAGATGGTCAGACTTCTTTGTCAAGACCCTGAAGGAACGGTTTGAGGCTCTTCATATTCCTGAATCGACCAGATGCCATTGGGCTACATTGGCATGTGATAGGGTCCAATGGAAATGTTACTGGCGCCGCTCAAGCAAATGGATGAATAACCGGATTCAAGTGATCAAGTGATCAAGTGATTTTTGTATGAGAGCAAATGTAATCAGGTATTAACTGAAGAACCCTTAGAGGAGAGAGAGAGAAAGAGAGAGAGAGGATGAGAGAGAGTGAGAGAGAGAGAAAGAGAAGAGGTTGAAAACCTGCCATAGAGGCAGGCTGGGGTTGGGAGGAAACTAGGGACATTGGTGGTGAGAAATGGGCACTGGTGGAAGGATGGGTGCTGGGACACTGTATGAATGAAACTAAATAATGAGCAGTTTTGTAATTGTCTATTTCACAGTTATATAATAAAATTGATACCCTTAGAGTCTGCTATATGTGGACCTTTTACTCCCATAGCATGGTACTTTTTTGTCCTAAACCTTCTTCATCTGGTTTGCTGGGCCATAGCTGCTACAACAAATGATGGCAAATAAGACAAAAATGATGAGGAAATGCCATGGTGAATTAGTATAGAGCTAAAAGGAGGGTAATTATCAGAAAATCCGCCAACTGTCATTTCAATTTATGTAAAATAATTTCCTCCGTCCTTTCCTTTTGTCGTAGATGTGATGACTAGGAGAATGAGGGGTCACACACACTTGATTGTGGAGCTTACTGGAAGTTGTTTATTAGTGTTGATCTCATACACACTTTGTAGTGTATGAGTTTGTAGTGGACTAGAGATGCGCCACTTGTGGTTCTGTGGATCTCACAGGCAGGCTGCTCAGACTGAAATTGGGATATGATCTAGATCAGGGAATGAATTTATGGCATCACACTGGCAAGAGGGTGCTCCACCATTGAGCGAGACCCACCACCTTTCACTTTAATGAGCCCAGTCACTCTTCAATTTTAGCAAATTGTAATATATTGAGGTGGGGCAAAGTATTCTCTTAACCTAGTCATTTAATTAATGTTTTAAAACATTTTAATTCATAACTAAGTAGAACATTTACTCCACACTGTGATGCAATATCTTTATATAAACACATATGGATAATACACACATGCACATCTTTCAGAGATAGAAACTAACCGGCATATCCAAATTTTAAATATCAACATTATTCAAAATTCTATTGCATTTTTTTTTGAGATGGTGGAGGCATGGCCACTTGCAAGATAAGTGCCCAATCTGCTGTACTATCACTTTGGCCCCTCTATTGGATGCTTTCTCCCTTTGAATCTGAATATTAAAGTCTGGATATTTGGTCCACTTCGAATTTCTAATCAAGCATGTTTCCCAAATAAGGAAAGTACCTGATCTTCTGGCTTAGTCTTTGAATGTCTAAGAAAATACATTCTTTACCTTACTTATTTGTAAGTCATTCATTCGTTCTAACACACACACACACACACACACACTTATGTTTATATACCTTAGACCTTACACTATACACTTGTGATATTTTCTAGGCCAATTATTTCACATTTGCTTTGGGATTTATGGCAAGTTTGACCAGATGGTACTTACAAAAGAAAGCAGAATAAAACAACATATTCACAGCATTTCTTATCTAGTAACCAGGTGCACCAACAGCATCTCTCCTAACCTCTTATGACTTTCTAGTACAAAGTCATGAATCTATTTTTATTTATTTTTCATAGGTAACATTAATTAAAAATTCTGAGTGCAACCATGAGATATTGTCAGAATATTTGAAATAAGATTTTCATAATAAGGATTTTCCCATAATGATGTGGCTGGCTTCTGGATATCTCCTAGATGAGTGATATTAATGACTGGTGGTAATAAGATGATGAAGAAATGTCTCATTATAAGTAGATGGATAGATTGGGTACAGGCACCCTGTTAGCACATCGCTCATTCTTTGGGCAAGCCTCTTGGTGGACAAGCTACTGGAGAAGGCTTCCTATTGGTGAAAATCAGGATAGTTCCTACAGACACAGTGAGAATATACATATTTTCTCATTCAGCAAATATGTAAAAGACTGACATTTCCCACTTTGAGTAATTTTGAAAATAAATGAGCCAAAGCATGCTTATTAAAGATGTAAGGGGTACAGTGGATACACAGAGCACACTCGTATCACCACAGACACTGTGCCTGGGCCCCTCTTGAGGACAGTACACATACAATAAGAAGGCAACGGGGGCTGGAGCGATAGCCCAGCGGTAGGGCGATTGCCTTGCATGTGGCCGGCCTGTGCCGGCCCAGGTTTGATCCCTGGCATCCCATATGGTCCCCCTGAGCACCGCCAGGAGTAATTCCTGAGTGCAGA
Source organism: Cryptotis parvus (assembly GCA_021461705.1). Lineage (NCBI taxonomy): Eukaryota > Metazoa > Chordata > Mammalia > Eulipotyphla > Soricidae > Cryptotis > Cryptotis parvus. The sequence continues at coordinate 330,183 of JAJIBD010022040.1, forward strand.
GCCAGGAGCAACCCCCTGAGCATCGCCAAAGCAACAACAAAAGAGAAGGCAACAGACTATAAATATTTATTACTAGACCTTTAGATGGGTGAGTTCCTCTATTTTAGTAGAAAGTGTTATATAAGTTTATGTGTGAGCCCAGTTCAATTATTTATATTGCTCTTCCAGAAAATGGGAAACACAGTAAACCACAGCTTTAAAAACTGTAGAATACTAAATAATACACAGTGAACGAGAATGAGCCTATCTTCTGATCATGTAGGCCACAGCCACAACCATGGAATTAATAACAGGCATTCACATTTTCTTTTTTGGCTTGAGGGTACACCCAGTAATGCTCAGGAGTTACTCCTGGCTCTACACTCAGGTGAAGCCCAGAGAACCATATGGGATGTTGGGGGATAGAATCCAGGTTGGCTGCATGCTAGTCAACCTTACCCACTGTACTCTCATTACAGCCCCTCTATTTTCTAATTCTCTAAGTTTGAAGTTCTTTGAGTTTTTTAAGATCATTATTTATTTTTAAACTTGGGGAGAGGGAGTGAGGGGTACACCCTGAGGTGCTCAGGTATTACTTCTGGCTCTCTGCTCAAGGGCTACTTCTAGGCTCAGGTGACCATATTTGATGCCAGAGATTGAACCCTCCCTGGTCTGGAGCATGCAAGGCAAGAGTCTTACCTGCTGTGTTATCTCTCTGGCTCTTCTTGGACCTTTTTAAAGATGTAAAATGAATTAGCCTTTTATTTTAGGAACTATAATTTGGGAATTACTGAAATGTTATGATTGGACACGCTTTATAAACAGAACATAGGCCACCTTTTAAAAAAGATTTTTTAAATAACACTTTCAAGTTTTTACGGATACAGTTGTCTGCCTAAACTTATTCCACATTCCAAACTATCTTTCTGCACCAATGACAAATTGGTGCATGTAAACTAGTGTAGAAAAAGAAATACCTAAAGCCACATCAGAAGGGAGGTGGCAGGTTTCAAGCACTAGAGACCCAGAGTAGCAACAACATGGGTAGGCAGCTTAAAAATGGTCCCTTCTGATTCTTGTGCATTATTCCTATATGGAAAATTACTTTGCTCTGAGAGTATATGTGTAAATATGCATCTGCTAGTGTTTTGGCAACTTGACGTTACCTAAATTAGTTTTGATCAACACTGTCGGATTTTTAAACCCACCAACGTAATAGAAGCAAGTTTAAAAAAAAACACAAACAAACCCGACAGTACATTGTGTGCTCTGCTGTTCCAAGCCTCAGTTTCAAGACAAAAGGAGAGCGAGACTTTGTCATTCGCTGGCTGTTAATAATCAAGAGATCTGCCAGACAAGCTCGTGGAGGCTCTGTCTGTCTGGACCAGGTATATACAGCTGTACACAAAGGGCTCTACAGGGGGAAGAGTGAGTGTTCGCGGACAATGATGCAGCTTTCTTAATTAAGATTTTCATTACTGATACATACATTAAGTTCTGCAACAGCAGGAGCCAAGCAACTGTCGTGTGCAGGTAGATGTTCCTGATTCCATCTTCAGGCAGTAGAGCTAAAACATATTAAATGTTCACCCAGAAAATGTTGTGGGAGCCAGGCAAGCTCTAGAAATATTTGGGTGGCAATGCAGAGACACCATTAAAAGCAAACTTGTAATGCATCCAACAGGAAGGAAAAATACCATACCAACACTATGTGTGTGCATGTATATGTCTGCATGCATGTGCTCTAGTACGGGTTGCTTGCGTGTCTGAGACTCAGACAAAGGTATCCGTGACCCTGAAAATGGTCTCTAGAATAATCTCAGAGGCTCATGTATTTTTATTCTTTTTTGGGTCACACCCGGCAATGTGCAGGGGTTACTCCCTTGCTCTACACTCAGGATTTACTCCTGGCAGCGCTCGGGGGACAGCGGGCCCCTCTCTCTATCCACCTGTCCACAGTGCATCCTCTCTCTATACGCCTGTTCACCTCCAGCCCTCTCTCTATACTCCTGAACACAGTGGGCTCTTTCTTTATACTCCTGTCCACAACAGGCCTTTTCTCTATATTCCTGTCAACAGTGAGCTTTTTCTGTACTCCTGTCCACAGTGGCCCTCTCTCTATTCTCTTCTCCACACTTGGCCTTATCTCTATCTTCTGTCCACACTGAGTCTTCTTTTTATACTCCTGTCCACAGTGGGCCCTCTCTCTCTATACTCCTTCCACACTGGACCCTCACTCTATATATTCCTGTCTACACTAGGCCCTCTCTCTATACTCCCGCCCACAGCAGTCCTCTATACTGCTCTCCACACTGGGTCCTCTCTCCATTCTATTTTTCCAATGGGTGTAATTCCTCAGAAAATAATTTGACTGTGGTGCAGAGAAATCTTTCTGTTTAGATCAAGTTATTTTATAAAAAGATATTTGCTAAAAGATGACAAAAAACTGAATACCTCCATAAGCCAAGAAATAGATGAACAGCAAAATGCATCTTTTGTACTCCATCTTAGCCATGGGTTAACTCCCTTTAGGGTAGCTGAGACCGTTTCTAAGCTCAGCTCTCAGCTGTCTGCCCCTTCCTAGCCTTCAGCTGCTTTCCCTCCTGTCTCAAAGTCTGCATCTGTTTTTGTGTAGCTTCCCAGAAGCTTTTGTCTCCCCTTTAAATAAGGCAAGTATCTTTTGGTCATCTCTCCATTGGAGATGAATCTGCACTTAAAAAGACTTTCATTACAACAGTAAAAAATTACACACTGATTTCCTATTAGTAAAAGCATTTATCTAGATATGAAGTGTAATCCCCCACTTCCTTAAGAAGGAATAAACTAGAATCTAATATGAAAATGGCTCTAAAGGAATTTTTTAAGTGTTTTGACTGTAGCTCTTTGTTGTTTTGGTAAAGGAGGAAACTTCCAGAAAACAGAGTTGATAAGATTTTTCTTGGATTCCTGCATCAAGGTTCAGTCATTTACTAGCTGTCTGTATATATTTCTGAAAAAGCTTTTCCTAGATCGGTCGGAGATTAGACAGGAATGGTGAACACACAGTATACTTTGAAGTGGCTAGACTCAGTGGCTCTTCTAAATGAGTGATATCAATGGTGGGTGGTAATAAATTGAGGAAAAATGGCTTCATTATATAGATAGGTAGATGATATATAAATACATAGTTACACACTCTCTGTACATCTGGGTAAAGCTATTGGTGGAAAACTACTCGGGAAACCTCCTTATTGTGAAGAAGCAACAACCTAGTAATGTTAGAAGACTGCATGGGAAACAGTTCCAGAAAGTTATTTCTGCCTAGAGACTTCCTAGTACATTTCTTTTGAGGGTAATGCTAAGGATTTAGAGGTATATTTAATTCAAATTCATTTACCAGATATATGTTTTTTTCAATTATAAAATAGAGCTAATTTTAAATTATGGGTGATAATTATTTCCTATGTACCAAAAAGTCTAGAACATATAATAAAGGCAGAATCCATATCCATTTTTGCTGACAAAGCAAGAGGCAAGATACCCGATTCTAAATTAATATCTGGAACTGGTACTCTGGGATAAGGTAAGTGACTTAATTTTTCTTCAATAGTCTCATACTAGAAGTGAGGAATCAGAAAAATTGTAAAAATATAATATTAATAGAAGACTAATAAAAGGAAAATATCTTAATTTTATCAGTACAAACAGTTCTTGTACAAGATGCTTCTGCTAGGGCTTATTAAAGTCTTTGAGGTGGCTAGTACATAATATCAATTACTCTATTCACCTGCTGGTGTGTGTTTATATATGCATTTATATAATATTCATTATATATACAGGAAAGTGGTACTTCTAATAAATATATATTATTTATCATACAGAAACATCCTTATCCAACTTTGGAGCCATGTTTGGGGAAGGGAAAATGGTTAGGAAGAACATGAGGACGCTCATGCTAATGAAGCTCACTGCTGATTTTCTTTACTGTGTCCCCATTTGACTTCTGAGTCTAAGCTCTACTCCAAAGTCAGGTGTATAAAAACATGATGTTTTCTAAGAAATGTCATGAAGAAGAATAAAGTCAAACCTCTGCGTCCGGGAAGACTGAGTCAGTTGTATGGCTTCTAACAGAGGCTCAGGAGTGCAAGGCTCCTGCCCACATGCTCCCACTTCCTGGGCAGTTCCACCTTTGAGGGGCATGCTTTGTGTCTCCTTCTACTGGCTCCTATCATTTGCCTTAGCTGTGGTTCGTCTAATGGGGCTCCTCTTCTGACTTTACCTCATTTTGTCTCCTTTACAACCTTTTTTGGACACTGTCCTAGAATTTAAGTCACCTCTAACTTTTATGACTACAGTATGACTGTTATAGTTGGACAACAAATGCTGTGCAGCACCTGCCATCCCTTATCACCAGCAAATATATTTCTTATAATGAAGGAGCGCTCCAATTACTACTCAGTGCAGCCTTGCACAAGAACTTGTATCCTTATGAAGGACTGAGGGAATTTTCCCTGAGAGTCCCTGAATTTTACACAGGGTAGATGCCTTGTCACAGTTTGTACTGAGGCAGGGCCTGACGCTCTCACTCTGGGCATTTCTTTCAATTTCCCCTGAAATTTCTGAAAAATATTCCATTTCATTAAGTATGTAGCAATACCCATGGGAGCCAGAGAGAAAGAGGGAAAGGTGGAGGACACTGATGTCATGGCCTCTAGCATTTTATTTATGAGGACATCCAGAAATCTCTACATCTGGTAGAAGGAGAGTGCCGAATCTGCCCCGGAGACATGGATCAGGCAATGTTGCCAGTGTCTATTTTCCCCTTCCCAATAATTTACTGATTCTGGAGTCTGATGGCAATGCTCAGATGATCATTTTTACATTCATGCAAGTAAGCTATTAGTCTGTCCCTTTGGGGGCTGGTGATGCCAAGTAAACATAAATATGTGTAAGCAGAAGAAATACTTAACCCCTGCCACTCCCATCTCACACACACACACAGACACACACACAAACACACACACGCACAACCTGAAGCTATCTGATGGGTGTTTTGTTCTATACAATATTCCCTAAGAGGACAGTGAAGGTGGATGCTGTTATCAAAACATATGAAACTGAACCTCACAGGAGTTTGGGGTTCACTGACTTTGTAGTAATAGTCTTTACCGTTGTGATACCTTCCCTTTGTTAGTCACCTTCCTTTAGTTAACTGATAATCATTCCTAAAACAAGAGGGATGTTTCAAACATATTTTCTCTACTTAAAATTATTTTCTGGTGCTGAGCTGATAGAGTACAGGGAGTAAGCCTATCGTCTTACATGTGGCCAACTGAGATTTGATCCTTGGCATCATATAAGGTTCCTTGAGTCCCACCAGGAATGATTCCTGAGCACAAATCCAGTAGGAAGCCCTGATCATAGCTAGATGTGGCTCCCAAACCTCTCTGTCTCTCTCCCTCGCTCCCTTTTTCTTCCTCTCTCTCTCTATATATATACATATAATTTCCATCTATATACACACATACATATATACACACACACACAGATATCTATATATACATATGCATATATACATATATATGTATATCTTTTTTTCTATCAAAGTGATTACTCTAGTAAAAAAAAATCAATACTTTTTCTTCATGTTTCCAGACTTGGGTTTTAGGCTTAGCAAAAAACAACTCATTACCCCAACATAAAAATATTCACTTCTCTGGCAAAAATGATAAAAGTTAACTATCAAAACTAGTGAAAAATGAAGAGAAATGGATGGTCTCTTTGTTGGTAGAAGCGTTATTTGGTGTAACTCCACTGGAATATTGTTTGGCATGAAATACATTTTACTTTGATAATTTATTGCAAAAACTTTTCTTAAGAAGATATTCAATAAGGAAAGTATATCTGAAAAATTCATATGTGTAAAAAGTTACTGTAGTACTGAAGTCAAATATTTCAAATATTCAAAATGTTCATTAAAGGGGGATTGAGTCAATAATTTATTCTTACCCTGGAGTATAATGTAGCTGTCAAAAAGATAATGTATCCAAATTAATTAACTTGAAAAAAATAACAACTATAACATAGTAGGAAGTTTCTTCTAATTTAGACAATGTCAGTGCTACATTGAAGACCCTGACTTAAAGGCTATAGAGGTCAAATACTGATAGTAACTCAAATATGTAGAGATAGGGTATGGTTAGGATAATCCCTAAAGAGAAATGTTTAAAATGTTCTTAATTACACTGAGAACATATTCTATAATATCCAGTTAAAAATAGGCTACAACCATATATATTTCATGTATGATCAATTATGATAAAACCAGAGGAGAGACTAGAACGTAATCTAAAAAATTGTTAATAATAGTTGTTTCTGCGCAGTGGGATTATGGATGTTTTCCCCTTACTCTATACTTTCTTAATATTTTACAATAAGTGTGAATTATAGAATCATGAAAGAAGCAAATATTAAAAAAATACAGCTGCTTTCCTCAACAGCTGCTGAATTTTACCCCAGATGTGCTTGCAATTTAGTTTTGAGTCAAATGGTCCTAAAGTCATTTCCTAAAGAGAATTTAGCAGAATGGAGTATGTTCCAATAAAGGAAAGTCATCATCGCTACCACTTCTTCCTAAGTCACCATTTTGTAATGGTTAGAATAAATCTGAGTAGGAATTCTACCTCTACTGGAAATAAAAGACGTCCAGATTCTTTAGGTCTTCTTCATAGTTTATATTGCCAGCAGCCATAATTAAATTAACCGATAGTGCTCTTGTCTAATTCAGATCTGGCAGCTGGGTTTAAAGGCTGATGGTGTAAGTCATCATTAGGGCTGTTGATTAATTTATTTATTTCAAATGTAAGTTCCCTTCAATAATGAGAATCTGCTCAGAAGATTTTATGCAGCTAATTAGTTCTTTCCCTTCTTTCCCTCCTCTGTCTCATACACCTTCTCTTCTCTTACCCCCTCTTTAAGTAAATGGATTTTTTCTGTATAGTGGTATGTCAGCTCTTAAATTTTGTAGAAAATTCAAAATACCAGTACCACATTAAGAGTAATTTTTTTTAACGATCACATTTTTTGCAAGATGACGAAAACAGAATCAGTCATCACTCATATGCATGATGCGTAAGAGAGGCTCAACAATAGACAGAGCAGACTTTTTCTTTTTTTTTTTTTTTTGGGTCACACCCGGCGATGCTCAGGGGTTACTCCTGGCTCTGCACTCAGGAATCACTCCTGGCGGTGCTTGGGGGACCATATGGGATGCCGGGGGATCGAACCCGGCCGGCCCAGGCCGGCCGCGTGCACCGCCCTACCCGCTGGGCTATTGCTCCGGCCCAGACTTTTTATTTTCTTTTTTGAGGAGGTCAGATACTAATTGTATGGGAAGATGGGAGAGATAAACAACAAGAAGAAAACAAATGTGTTTTTGACGGAATTTAACCAGTCAGTTCTGGCCTATTGGGTCAGATGCTATCCTTCAAATTTCCTCAGATTATGAGATGCTCAGGAAAAGAGATGGTTCTTCATTAAATTCATTTTATGTACCGTATATAATACACAAGTGCCTGGGATCAGGCTAGTTACTCACCAATGCATGAAGAACAGAACTGAACCCTTTAACTGCCCTTTTATGTGTCATGAATATAGCGAAAAGAACCTTAAACTATCTTTTCACACAAACTAGTAAAACTCCATCCTAATTTGAACTCAAAGTAAAATCTCCTCTGAGTTTTCACTTGAGTCACTGAATTGATAAAGAAAATCACATAAGTCAAAATAGGAATCTACCAGATTCAGTCTTGGGATACTTTATGTTTCTAAGACTTTCTCCATTTCTTCTAGACTATACAATCTGTTACCATATAATTATTCACAACATACTATTAGTATCCTTTATATTTTATAGTATCTGTTGCAATTTATCTTTAGGTTCTGAGTTTGTGCTTTCTTTCTCAAATCTTTGTAAATCTGTTAAAGATTTTTCTATCTTGCCATTCTTATCAAAGAACAAGCACTTAGTTAATTTTCTGATTTGTCTTTCATTCTGTCAATTTATATTCTAATTTTTACTGTCTTCCCTTTTGCTGACATTTGGTTTTGCTTAATAGTTCTAGTTCTTTTAGGTGTAGGCTTAAAATTTTTTTGTTGGAGGAAATAGAGATGTTAAACAGATCCATCACAAGTAAGGAAATGAAAATCCTTAAAAACCACAAATGATCAAAAATCCTCTTAAAAACACAGGACCATATGGCTTCACTAGTTAATCCTACTAAACTTTCAAATAAGAATTAATATCTCTACTTCTCAAATTTTTCCATAAAATTGAGGGAAAACCTCCAAACACATTCTCATGAAGTCAACAGTATAACACCTTTGAAACTATACAAAGAAATCACAAAAAAAGAAAACTAGAGACTAATAAGTCTGATAGATGGGAAATCTTCAACAGAATTTAATAACTGAATCAACAATACATTACATCATACACCATGATCAAATAGGATTTATTCCAGGTATGTGAGGATGGTTCAATACTGCAAATCAGTAAGTGTGATGTGCCACATTAACCAAAAAAGGGGGGAAAAGATAATCTCAATAGATACTGGACAAGCATTAAAAAGATTTAACATTATTTGATGACAAATCTCTTAATAAAATGTGTATGGAAGAATTGCATCAATATAATAAAGGTCAGATATGACAACCCCACAGTCTACATGATATTCAATAATAAAAAACTAAAACTCTTTCTTTTTAAGATAAGGAATAAGACAAGGCTGTCCTTTCTTGTTGCTACTACTTAATATAAGATTGGAAGTTCTAGCAAGCACAGTTAAAGAATGATACAAAAGGAACCCAAATTGAAAAGGATATAAAACTATTACTATTTACAGATGACATGATCATATATAAAGAAAATCCTAAAGATCTAAATAAAATGTTTTTTTAAAATAATAACTACAGGAAGGAGGCAGAAAAAATAGTATATAAAAGTCTGTAGTGTTCTATGTGCAGAAATAGAAATCAAGACAATAATCCCATTAACGATTTCACCAAAAGAATGAAAAAATTCTTTCATTATCTCAGAGTATCTTTAACTAAAGAACAGAAAGATCTGCATACTAAAAACTCTGACAGTTTCTGAAAGAAATAAAAGACATAAAAGATAAAGCCTACTGCAATACATAAATTCAATGCAATTTTTATCAAAATCCTGACAACACTATTTGCAGACATAATACACAAAATCATGAAATTTATTTGTAACTACAAGAGACTCTGGTAGCAAAAACACTTCAGAAGAATAAAAGAACAGAAAAGAGAAATCATGCTTCTCAACTTCAAACTATACTACCAAGCATTACTAATCAAAACAGCATGTTGTTGGCATAAAAATAGACACAAAAATCAGTGGAACAGAACTGAGAGTCCAGAAATTAAAAAAAAACAACTCATATATTTGATAGCTTTATGCAAAATAGTGAAATAAAGTCACAGTCTTTCGCTATACATAAAAATTAGTGCAAATTGAGTGTTTTTGTTAGCACATATCATCAGTGGCTCAATTTTAGATATGGCTTAAGTAACACAAATTTCAGTGCTGGTATAAATGTACTAAAGACTTGGATATAAGACATAAACCTATAAAATACAGAAAGTAAGCATAGGTGATACACTCCTTGATGCTGGTATTTTTTGTTTGTTTGGGGGAACGCCTGCTTGTGCTGAGGACTTACTCCTGGCTCTACACTCTATGATCCAGATGGGGCTTGTGGGAGCATACGGGGTACCAGGGATCAAAACTTTGTTAGCGGCAGGCAGGCAAGCACCCTACTACTGTAGTATCATTCTGGCCACTGATGTTGGTCTTACAGATGTGTTTGAGGTCTTGGTTCCAACAGCAAAGGGAATAACAGCAAAAATTAACAAGCTGGAGTACAAAAACGGAATGACTTGTACGTAGTAAAAGAAATCATCAAAATGAAAAGCAGTCCCACTGCACAGGGGAAGATATCTGAACATTATATGTTTGATAAGAAGTAAACATTTAAAAATATTAAACCTCATAAAACTCAACAACTAAAGAGAGAGAGAGATAGCACAGGAATTAAGGTGTTTGCCTGTATGCAGTCAGCCCATTTCTGTACCTGACACTGCATTTAAGAACACTGCCAGATGTGATTCCTGAGTGCAGAGCCAGGAGTAAGCCCTGGGCAGATCTGGGAATGGCTCCCAACAAAAATAATAATGATAACAATAAAATTAAATAAAGACCTCCCATAAAACCCTCAATAACAGCAAGCACAAAATTAAAATGAACAGATCTGTATAGCCACAAAAAACCCCAAGTCATCACAAGGCTCATGAAAAGATAACTCATCTCCAGCTGGAGAGAGTACAGTGAGTAAGGTTTGACTTTCACACGACTAACTTGAGTTTGATCCCCAGGATTCCACATAGTCCCCTAGCACTGCTAGGAGTAACCCCTGGGCATTGTCAGGTGAGGCTTCAAAAAAACCAAAAAAGATATTCATCTCTTGTTATTCTGGAAATACATATTTAAAAAATGAAATATTATCCCATAACTGTAATAATAGCTATTACTTAAAAGAAAAGAAACAGCAAATGCTTGGGAGAACATGAGGATATGAAGATAAGGGTGATGTACACTACTGTTCATGGAATATAAGTTGGTGTAGGCAATTAACAAAAGCACTATGAAAACTGCTAAACAAATTAAAAATAGAAATCCTGTGCAATCTCACTAACCTATTTATGGGAATTAGTCTAAAAAAAGAACGAAAATTCAAAACACACACATACACCATGTTTATTTCAATGCTATGCATGAGTGAAGCGTTATATACCATCTAAGTACCCATCGACATATAATTTAAATAAAATATAGAATATAAACATAATAAAATATCACTCAGCTATATAAATGATTAAATCCTACCATTTTCATTAACATGGATGGGCCTAGAATATATTATGCTGTATTCAATGATGGATAAATAAAGACACTATAGCTTTTTGCTCTGAGGTACATAAAGAAAATATACAAATTATGCAACTAAATAAAAAGTTTTCTTTTAGACTACAAAGCAACAAAGGGTTACTGGAAAGGGAAGAGAAAAAATGGTTGGGTAAAAGATAAAAAGAGACAATAGTATGGTGAAGAATAAAATTTAACTTTTACTGTTGAATTTAATGTAGTATATACAGATTTACTTCATGACGCATAGCCTAAACTTACATAATGTGATAATGCAATGGTAATTAAATTTCAAAAAAACTAGAAAAAAATATAAACCCTTTGGCCTTACTTGGGCTTTTTTCTCTGCCAATGAAAATACTTCTCTGCTTCTCTTGTTAATTTGCCTTCCCTTATTTCAACTCCTATTTCAATCCTCCACTTACATTAAATCTCTTCCTTCATTCATTTCATTCATATTAATGTTTATTGTTGCCACATGTGAAGGTAACACGTTAACAATAGTGTGTAAATATTTATTGTACTAGTTTAGTTACCTCCTCACTGCCACCACTGTGCCCCCATCCCCTCCACCATCATCACTGTTATTTTTACTTCACCTCTCCATTCTTTTTTTAAATAATGAATGCCATCTATAATATTTCTTTAATTAAGTCACTGTTGCAGGACTCCTCTAAAAGCCTCTGCATCTGCCCTGGATTGCCTCCTGCAGATCACTTTGTAGGTAGGGGGTAGTTTAAATGTGGCAGTTTATCTGACCATGTATTCTGTACTGGTTGGTATAAATATTCTCTCATGCTACCACAATCATCTTGGGACTAGCTAGATCTTACCAGCATATTTGCCTGGCCATGTTGGATATCTAATTAGATCAGAGAGAAATGCTGTTTGCCTCCAAGCAAGCAAGCATGGCTCCCCTGATAACTCAAAGGCAACTAAAATACAAAACTACCATGAAGTAAACGAGACTCTTGTGAAGGCTTGGAGAAATATTTAACTGGCATTAGTATAGTCTTTGGTACAGAGACATGCCATCTCAGAAACCTCTTCTCTACCCTATAAAGGCATTTCCAGGCAGATCTTGGCTCAAGACATTAGCTTCTAAAAGGGCCTAGGTGAGGTGCTGGGAGAAATTACCTGAGGGCATTTGACCCTCCCTGCTTCCCATAATATTGGGAGGTCTGAGTTACAGGGGTATAAAACTAGGCTGCTTCCTCTCTGGCTCTCTCCTTTTTGGGCTCTCTTTTGGGGCTTGCACTCTTCTTGGGATTCTTGTCTTTGTCTCCTCTTTAAGGGCCTTAACACGTGGTGGCCGCCATTTTGGCCTACACGTGGCTGGGGTTTTAGCCTGGAATCCTAAGCACTGGGTTTTTCCTATCGTTGATTTGTATGCCTGAACCCGTGATAAGTAAAGCCTTTTAAAACTGCATTGGATTCCTGAGTCTTCATCCATTCCCGCCGGCTTCAGAGGTAAAAAGGGGACTCGCTTCCCGGCACTGTTGAGGACCCCAGCGGCGCCCCGACAAGTCACCATAGTTAGACCATTACAAAGCTGTACATGAATGGGTTTCATGTACCCATTCATGTACTCTCTCTCTCTCCTCCTTTTGCTCATTGTGACTTGCAATACAGACACTGAAGGTTATCACGGATATCACCCTTTACCTACTTCCAATACTCAGTTCTAGTATAGCGTTACTATTTCCAACTATTATTGGCAAAATAGTCCCTTCTCTATCTTACCTACCCTCTGCCCCTCACACACTTGTGGTAGATTCCAACCACTGACAAGTTCTCCTGCCCCCGCCCGTTTTGCCTGGGTTTTTATATTAGTCTCATACTATTTTTTTTATATTTCACAAATGATCATTCTATATCTGTCCTTTTCCTTCTAACTAATTTCACTCAGCATGATATTCTTCATGCCCATCCATTTTACCACTCCGTTCTTAATGGTAGGATTATGAGCTTGCTAGGATTCATAATTGATAGAAACTCTCAACCTTTCAGTACCAAATCTACACATCTGCTTACATCTGTCCCTATCGTTGTTTCTCCTTTCTTAGTAAAAAACTTGCATCTTTCATTCCCTGTCTTGTTTTCAAGTTTCCAGGTTCCTAGCCTAGCCTCACCAGGCTTATATGACCAAACATCCAGTCCTCTTCTCTGCTCCATATGAGTCACTCCTCTTTACACATTTCCCCATAAGGGCATACAAATTTCTACATATATTCTTTCCAAATCATTTAAAAAATTCACTCCATCTTCTCAAGATAGATATGCCAGGTAATTTTCCTTCACAGCAAAAAGTTTAAGAGTTAGTCTCATTAGCTATCTCTACACACAGTCTTTCCTTAGCACATTTCCAATACATTGCTACTTCTACCACTCCAACAAGCCAGCTTTGGCTAAGACCAATAGTAAACACACATGTAAGTGTGTGTTTTCAATCCTTAACTTATTAACTCTTAGTAGCATTCCATCACTGATCAGTCTCTTTGCAATATTCTCTTCTCTTGGTTTCTGTGACACAGTTTTCAGATTTTTCTATTATCCTTTTGGCTGCTCTTTCAGCGTATCTTATGCATCGTTTTTATCTTCCAGCTGATTAAATATTAAGATTTCTTCAAGTCCCACGTTGGGCTTTCTTCTGAATCTAACCCTCTCTCCAGGCAATATCCAGATCCATGACTTCATTTGTCTTCATTTTGCTTCTGAATTCCAGCTGCACATATTCAGCTGCTTATTTAATATATTCATTTGTACCTATTCAAAGTACAGTACCTTGAACTCAACATCTCAAAAAGTCCTAATAATCTTTCATCAACCCCAGCCCTTCTTTTATGTTTTATATAACTATGAGTAGCATAGTGCACCATGAAGTTTGATAAATATGAAACCAGAGTACCGGTTGCCTCTTTCTTTCATTGCTCAAATTCAATTCCTAATAAAACTGAGGATACTTTACTTCTGAATTATCTCTCAGTACCATTGTTCTCCATTTTCACTCTCATTCTTCTAGATTATCTCTTGTTTGATCTACTATATTAGTCACCTTACTTTTGCTCTTTCTAAATCACCACCGTGGCCTTTATCATTTTCTAACTTTTTGGTAGGGGGTGGTCACACCTAGTAGTACTCAGAGTCAACTCTTAGCACCCATAAGACTAGAGCTTGAACCTAGTACCCACCATGAAGAGTATTTATACTAGTTCTTTGTTATTTTCTAACTTTTATTTTTAGGATGGATGTGGTTTAACATGGATAGCACAGAAAGATATGGGGATACATCCTTTTCTTATTTTTATCCAACGGTACCATCTTGTGTGTAGTATTGCAATCAAGAAATTGAGATTGTTATAATACATACACTTTTTATAAGCACATTTGTGTGTATTTAATTATACGGAATTCTACCCTAACTATAGACTGTGTACTCCCCATCACTCAAGATACAGAATGGATCCATCAAAAGATATCTCAATTACTTTTATGAGGTCAAGGATATTTCACTCTCATTTTCATCTCACTCCATAATTCCTTCTTCTGTTTCCTACACTTTGGATACTGGCATTAGTATCCATTTCTCTACTTGACTCCTAGTTTATAGAAGAAAGTTTCCTCAACACAACTTCCCTCTTGAATCAGTCTTCATTTTTATTTAATATTATTTGGTGTGTATGGGGGGGGAGGCGGCACAATAGGAAGTTGTATTCAAGCATTTTTCCTGTCACCGCACTCATGGATCACGCCTGGTGGGGCTCAGGGATCATATGGATGTTGGGGATTGAACCAGGGTCAATCAAGTACAAGGCAAACACCTTACACCCTGTACTATCTCTCCAGCCCTTTGTCTCAATTCTTATACTTCTACATGAAGAAAATATATTGTTAGTATACTGTTCTTAAATTTGTAAGTGCAAGAGTTTAATCTTTCTGCTTACTTTCCTACATTGACTAGCGGGAATTACTGAACTGGAGAAAAGTACTGCTCTATGCATTCCAAATAACCCCATGGGAATGCTTTTCCAAGGTGTAGATGAAAGGAAAGGAGGTCAGCAAGCCTACTTTTGCTTTTCATACTAAGATATGTCATTCAAATCAGGCTTTATAAAAAAATTGCTCTTTAATTTTCTAGTATGATTTTTAACTGGGTGTAGTTAGGAGGAGAAATGTTAGTTATTGGAACTCTTCACAGATTTTAACTCTTAGGGTGACACTATTGCTTAAAAATACTATTATTTTGTTGCAGGACACCTAAGAGCCTCTGCATCTGCCCTGGATTGCCTCCTGCAGATCACTTTGTAGGTAGGGGGTAGTTTAAATGTGGCAGTTTATCTGACCATGTATTCTGTACTGGCTGGTATAAATATTCTATCATGCTACCACAATCATCTTGGGACTAGCTAGATCTTACCAGCATATTTGCCTGGCCATGTTGGATCTCTAAGTAACTACACCAGAGAGAAATGCTGTTTGCCTCCAAGCAAGCAAGCATGGCTCCCTGATAACTCAAAGGCAACTAAAATACAAAACTACCATGAAGCAGACAAGACTCTTGTGAAGGCTTGGAGAAATATTTAACTGGCATTAGTATAGTCTTTGGCACAGAGGCATGCCATCTTAGAAACCCCCTTCTCTACCCTATAAAGGCATTTCCAGGCAGATCTTGGCTCAAGACATTAGCATCTAAAAGGGCCTAGGTGAGGTGCTGGGAGAAATTACCTGAGGGCATTTGACTCTCCCTGCCAGGGAGGTTACATTTAGTTTACGGCTCCTCCCAGCTCTGCTAGGGAGGCTTTGAATCAGCTCTGGGTTCTTGTAAATAGCCAGAAGGACTCCTGAAGTTGCAACATTTCTATAGAGCTATTTTCCTGTTTTCATCTCTAGATAGCCCAGCCCACAATGGGTCGGGCTGGGAAGTTTTGGCAGATTTCTATCTACAAAATAAGCTGCAAGAAGAAAGAAGCCCCTTTTGCTATTTTGGCTTCCCTTGGCTTATTGCTTCTCTGTCCTCTCCATTCTCTGTTGGACCTCAACACGTGGTGGCAGCCATCTTGGCCTACACGTGGCTGGGGCCTAGCTGGGAACCCAGAGTCGGAGGTTTTCCCTGCTCTTGGATTTTATATTGGAACCTGTCATAGTAAAGTCCTTTTAAAACTGCATTGGATTCCTGAGTTTTCATCAATTCCCCTCCAGCTTAGAGGTAGAAGGGAACTCGCTTCCCAGTACTGTTGGGGACCCCAGCGGTGTCCCCAACATTATTTCACTCTTCATATTTTTGTATTCCAGTAATTTTTACAAGTCAGATAAATAACATTTAACATGAAGGTCTTTTTGTCAATGCTCCCTTTTTTGTGAATGAAATCCTATATTATGCTTTTAAAATTTATTGTTTTTGAGCATTTAAGGATAATGTCCTAAATTTATACTTCAAACCCCCACTAATTATAATTATTTATATATAATGAGTAATAATATCTAGGTGATGATTATGCTTGAATTTGGCTCAGTGAATAGTCTTTGGTTTAAATCCCCAATTATAATTGATATGAATTAGTGACTAGGGAATTTCAAAAGGGTTAGGATAGTGGTCAAAGACAGTAAAGGCTAGTACAAACTATATCCGAGACATGTATCAGGGCATGCCTAGATTAACATAGAGGTGCCAGAGCTTAATCAGATCTTGCACTGTATTCCTTCATCATATCAAATACTCCCTCATTTTCCTTTACAAAAAAAAGCATATGGAACTCATGGTCTGGGAGGAAGAAAGGCTAAGAGAAACACAAGCAGAGGGAGCAATGTTACTTGCTCTAGTAGCCTGGTCTGCAGTATTTTTATTCTCTGAAATAGTCAGAAGATTGAAAAAAAATAGCCACTATGAACTACTTCAGGAATAAAATGAGGAGAAAGGGTCCTGAAAATGGTATCTGAGCAATGAAAGACAGTGAATATTTTAGAGATCACTGAATTTAATTTATTCAACCTAAATGCATAAAAGTACAGGTGGGGACATTATTTATGCAGGTATATGCAAATCACTTTATAAAATAGGCAAAGCCCTTCTGCTTTTTATAAGTTGCCAAGGTGGTTCCTGATATTTTAAAAGCTCTGCACCTTTAATGTAATTTCCTAAGAGTTGGAATCCCTCTGTTGGAATCACAATCATTGTCAGAGTTAAGTTTATTTTTTTCCCTCTCCTCTGGGACACTCACAGGGCTCTCATAACCATCACAAAAAAGTGGTTTCCACAGAGATGTGACTGGAAAAATCCCTTGGAAATTGCTGAGGAGCAAGTCACAATGTTCAAAGCAGAGAACATAGGCTTTGAAAACATGAACCCATCTGACCTCCTGAATTTAGTACAGTGAATTCCTGAGCTCTGAAACATGGGGCCCGGCTGTGCATGCCATATTGGTGCTATAAGACTGGCAGTAGGTTGGCTGTGGCATGGTCTATTTCAAACTCCTTCACAGTGCCCAGTGTTGCATGTTCCCAGATGACATTTGGTTGGCAGAAGCTGGGCCTCCAAAGCTGGCAGTCTGGAATGCAGCCCACTGTGTTTTGACAAACACATAATTGACCATCTGATCACCAGCCTACGTTCTGCACTCAGGTCATCGGAGGGGAACCTGGGCTTTCAATGGGTCTCTACTCCACGTCTGGTTCATCTTCTCAAACCCTTTTATTTTATAACTAGAAATCATTATAGAGAAGACAAACACCCCCCCACACATACACTTCCATTTGCAAAAAGAACATGGTACATGAAACATAAGTTGTTGAAAAATCTCCTTTAAATTGTCCTGGCAGCCCAAAGTGAACAAGAGAAAAGCACACTTATGGTGAACTCTAATTCAGAATCAAGAAATGAATACACTGAATTGTTTCAACATCCGGCTGTGCCGAAGTGGCAGTGCAGCTGAATGGATTGGAAATTTTTCTTAGAAAATGACAGCATTGAGGAAATAGGGCATTGATTGAATTTTGGGCACCGCTCTTAAAAAATATTTCATTTCCAGGTGAAAGAAGAGAAAGAGAAGACTGTTATATTTCCAAGTCTACTACAGAAGACAGCCATGTTTAGGGAACCAGCAGGCAAAAACGCAGAGTGAGGTCAGGTTAAAATTATGGTGTAAAATGAAGCTTCCATAAAGATGTATTTTTGGTCTGAAATCTGACCCCAGACATATTAGCCTTTCTCCTAGAAGGTGAGAATTATTCACTGGTCCAAGCTATGTTGGCATGATGTAAATGTCAGTGTCTCTGTCAGCACAACCAAAGAGCCTTTCTTTCCCTCCACCTCTAGCCCACCTCATAGTTTAGGCCCCTTCGTTTTCATTTTTAATTTCTCTCTTTCCTTAGCTACTACTACCAATATCAGAACACTCTTTTTCAAAATATAGATCTGTTAAAAAATTTCCAAAGCCATAAGAGTATGGCATGGCCCACAGGACCCATAGTATCTGCCCCTAATTCCTCTTTCCAGTCTCAGCTCTTAGGCATTTTCCAATACAAAGTGCTTGATGCTGGACATATGATACCTACTGGGGAGCAAGGAAACTCATACCTGGTGGTTCTCAGGTAACTTGTCTTGGCTCAGTGGTTAGAGGCTAGTCCTGGCTCTATGCTCAGAATTGACCCCTGACAGTCCACGGGGAGCATCTGTTATGCCAAGGATTTGAATCAGTGTGAGCTTCATGGAAAATAAGGACCTTAACCTCTATACAATCTCTCTGATCTCTGATGCCAAGCTCTCATTTTAACCCTGAATAAAATTGCCCTTTCTCCCCCACCTCCTTTACATTAATCTGTTAATTCTTTAATCTTTTGAATCAGCTTGGCACCTTTCTACAAACAGGTGAGAACTCCCTTTTCCTTCCCCTTAGTATATCTTTGATATGTTTCTTTTCTCGTGCCAATAAAATGCTACAGACTTTCTTTCCTTGTTTATTTCCCCTACCATACTGTGAGATATAACAATAGGGGCAAATGGAAGAATTTATTTTCTTGCACATCCCAGAATCAAGCATGGTGACTAATGTTCCATAAATGTTTGTTGACTGAAAACTGAATCAGGAACTGAGAATGGTAACTCATGAAAAACAAATCAATAGGTAGTATTAACTTCTATAATCATGTTCAACAAGAGCATGTGCTGGGAACCAAATAAAGGGAGAATAACCCAGCGAAAGGGCACTTTCTGATGTGTTATCACAGGGACTGGTAATTGGCCGAGGGGAGAGAGGTAGATGATATGATTTTTTTTTTTTTAAAAACTGGGTGTAATTTGTTTATTTTTAAAAAGAGAGTATAACTGGGGCAGTGACTTTCCAACATTTCAACATGTAACTTCCAATAATAAGTGGCATTATTCTGAGAATGAATCGGCGTCTAAAGTGCTTAAAGGTCTGGTTTGCAAGAATCTATTTTATCAAACAGGGTAGGCTGTGCTACCTGATTCAAGGCAGCATATCAGGGAATGGAAACTTCCTATGTTTCTGCTGAAAAGTAAGGAAATGGAAAATTCTGTGGTCAATTCAGATTGGATTGGAACTAAATTTAGTGCCAAGGATAGAAGATTCAACAGGTAGGTCTGACTTTGCAGAAGTTCATCAGGGAGGCACCAGGAAACAGTAGTGGGGTGGTTTTGTTCTCATCTCTTCCCAAGAAACTTTTCCTTTGATGGACTGGTGGTACTACCCTGGAACCATCAATTGTGTCTGTGTATCATGAGAACTATCCTAGGCCTTGTCACCTGTGAAATAAAGGATAGTTTGGAATTTGGAACAATTAACGTGAGCATGAAGCCTTGTCCAAAGAAGGTGGATGAAGGTCAGTGAATATGTAAATGGCTATCACTCCCTTGCAGGTCATTTTCCCAGTTTAATCTCTGGTTCAAAAACTAGGATCTCATGACACTGTCTGATTGATGTATGATGTAGAACAGAACGAGTTTCACATTTTGCTATAAGCAAAAGGCAGCCTTTTAGTTACACTCCCCCTCCCCCGTCTCCCCTTTGATTTCTAATGCATGATACAAGTATCCTGTCCCTTGTGCTGCTTGTGTCTGAGGCTCACCCTACATTGCTGACGTCATAATAGCTGAGCCGTGCGGGCAGGAGTGCACTGTGCTGACTCATCTGCGGTGATGTGAGGATTAATGCCTTGTCTGACACAGAGCTATTATGTGAACTGTTTTTACACAAAAGAACTGTAACAAAAATGATTTCCCAGCCAGAAGACTGAAAATTATGCAGTGCTAGGTAACTGAGGTAGGGCTGTAGAGATAGAAAGCGGTAACCAAAAGCACGAACATTGACATCCTCCAAAGCATTGACAGACCCACTCTATCAACACCACGAATAAGGAATAACAAGACATGTCAGGGGTAGAGAGGACCCACCCCTGCTGTATAAATGCATTACACACAGCACCAGTCTTCGGGAGTTTAATCAATCTCCTTTCTCTGTCAAATAACTGTCACTTTAGACTTTAGCCTTAGCATTCTTTGGAGGATTCTGCTCCCTAAATATATTTGCAACTAGTTTCTAGACAGGCTAGTGGAAGCCATGCAAGCAAAAGAGCTATGGGAGCCCCCTTCTGTGTACATGATTTCAGCACCAGAAGTAGCCGGGAAAGAGCAGGAGTCAGTGAAGAAAGATGGGGGATAGTGGATAAAGGCTAGTGCTCACTAGAGAGTAAACAGTTGGAAGAACCCTGATGATTTATTTTTATTTTGTCACATTAGGTCACTGCTACTACCTGCAGCATCTCTCAAGGGTATCACATGTAATGATTTTGATTATTTGGGTTCATTGCCCCAGAACTTCTTTTTAAGCAGCTCCAGATAATATTGATCTAAATCCATTCTCCCTGTAGCTTGGTTTGGGTTTTACATAATAAATGGTTTCTATTTTTATCTGAAATCAATTTATTTTTCCAAATGATTTCCCATCTTTACCAAAAAAATATGGTTAAAGTCTAAAAACCTTTTGTACATGGCACATGTAACCCTGAGTTACCTGAGAGGAGAGAGAGAGAGAGAGAGAGAGAGAGAGAGAATGTTTTCTCTCCATGAATTTTACAATTTACACACAAAGTTAGCCTAAAGGCCTGTGCTTTAGTCTTGGACTTGCACTTATTAGGAGAAGGATATTAGAAATGCTGTCAATATATTAAGGCTCTGCTGGAGAAGCTAAAATTAGCAATGAGTGGACTTTGGGACGGGTCTAAGACTGAAGAATAAATAATTGCACATTGATTGACAGTGGAGCAAAAGCCCAACTGTTGCTGGTATCTGGCTGAAGAATGTAGGCTGTAGTTTAGAAGAGCAGGGACTTTGCAAATCACAGCTGTGGTTGAGTAAAAGGCAGTCTTTATATAAGGCCTGTGGATAAAGCCACTGATCTTTCCAACCCTCTCAGGAACAGCAGACAGCAACTATTACTACCACCAACAGCACTGACTCCAAACAAACACAACAAAGTGAATACAGACTGAAGAAGTGCCGAGAGCCACAACAAAATCGACTAAAAACACAACAACAACAACAAAAACCCCTAAATTTTCCAAATCCATCAGTTCTTTTTTAAAAATATAAAGGGAAAAACTTTTTACTTACATAAAATGAAGGGCCAGGCCAGGACTGATGATCAAGGATCTGCAAATCCAAAACATGAAATTAAAAATAAACCAAGTTATATTCTGATAAGCATAAAAGCAAATCAAGGTACAGATGGGACTGATTGCTCTAAACGAATGAGTAGTGGTAGATATGTTGTTACCTGTGCTCCAGGACAAAGGACAAAACCTTAGGAAAATGTCTGAGACGTGCCTCTTTTCTGTGAATGTTCCAGCACAGAGTGCCAACCTCTTTCTTAATCAACTGCTCTCTCACCTAAGTGATGAGATTTCTAATATGTAGGATTAGCCACGGTTATCAAGGTAATTAATATAAATTTAATAAATAACTTAAAAACATTCCCTTCAACTCATAAGCCACGTTTAAATTGCTCAGTTTCTGTCCTGGTAGAACCTTTCTGTCTCTCCACAGATCTGCTGTGCACTCAGAACTGGTAAGAGCTTTATTATATAGTATCCAACAAACTTCAGCTAGCTTTGGTGAGTCAGGGTCAAACTCTGATAAACTTTGGCTTATTGTTTCTGCTTTGGATCTCCCAAACAATATTCAGGGGTCCAGGGGACAGTCACACCTGGTGATATCTTATCAAACTGATTGCGTGGCTCAATGTTTACACTCAGTGATGCAGTGACATAGGCCAAGTGGGGGTCACTAGGCCATACCCATTGCAGATATAGGGTGTCTGTAGTGCCCTGTTATACCGGAGATTGAACTGAGGTCCCTGTGAATGACAGGTGCTGGCCATTGAACTACCTCGCTGGTCCCAATTTTGGCTCTTTCAGGGGTAAATTTGGTATATCTAATGCTCAGAGGAGTCTCTGGACAAATTTAATACCTCTATGCATTTCTAATTTTTAGTTCAGGACTTGTTTCTAACTTGTTTCTAACTTCACTTGACGCTGGCTGAAGACTAGATTTTGCCTTGTCTAAGTCGCCAAGGAATGTTCCTTCTGACAAAGTGATTTTAAATGATAGCATCTGTGCCCCAAAACACATTTCAAATAGTGAAAATTTCAGATTTGGAAGAATTGACCTTCAGATCTTATCCTATGTTTCAAAACTAATAGTTCTCCTTTGCTACCTTCAGTTAACAACAAAAAATAAGGTATAGGACAAGTCGATGAATCATCATTCTATAGCTTCTTTTAAAGTAGGAAAAATAGAAGGGATAAAATTCTCCAAGAAATTAGTAAGCCAGACAATGATAATAAAAACAAAGCAAAAAAACCCACCCCCACACTATGGAAAATTATCAAGAACTTATATATGCTGATTGAATTCTTGACTCTCTGACACCATGATTTTAACCACTTCACATAAGGCTTCCAAAAATATGCAAAACAAAATGTATTAAAGAGATCAAGTAGAATGATCTGATGAAATAACTTGGCACTGAATATGGATAAAGCAGAAAGCTGACAATTAAAAAGAATTCACTTCTTGGAAGTTTTTTTTGGACAAGCGTGTGATTGTTGAGGTTCTATCAATAAAAATTCTCCTTTTTGGTACAAAGTGAAATTCCGTCCCACACACGAAAAGAAGGAAAGATGGTATTCCATTTTTTGAATAAGAAGAGTTAAGATGAAAATCTGCAGCTTAGATCATAATGTATGCTAACACAAGAGAGGTTGGGGGTCTCTAATGCTTTTAAATTGCTTTCTAAAATTGATGAGTTTAATGAAAATTTTAAGCAACATAATTAGATTATGTATGATTCATTGAAAGCGTATACAAACTTGAAATAAGAAATGTATTCCTTAAAATATATGTATATATACATATACATATAAACACATTTACACACTAATTAATCTTAAAAACTTTTGCTGTTCCTTGGGGCGGGAGGCGATAGCCCAGCGGGTAGGTTGTTTGCCTTGCATGCGGCCGGCCTGTGCCGGCCAGGGTTCGATCCCCTGCATCCCATATGGTCCCCCGAGCACCGCCAGGAGTAATTCCTGAGTGCAGAGCCAGGAGTAACCCCTGAGCATCGCTGGGTATGACCCAAAAAAGAAAAAAAAATTTTTGCTGTTCCAAATTTTGCTACATTCTCATCTCTTCTATAAGACAGAATTCTAGAATACTCAACTGGTACATCTTTTACTATATATTTACTTTTGGTTTTTGGGTCACACCTGGAAGGGCTCAGGATTTACTCCTGGCTCTGCCCTCAGTAATCTGCCCTCAGATTACTCCTGGTGGTCTTGGGGAATTATATGGAGTACTGGGCATTACCCTGGTCAGCTTTGTTCAAGACCTTCCGTCTTTCCTCTCTTCCTTCTTCCCTTCCTCCCTCCCTCCCTTTCCCCTCCCTCCCTCTCCAAGGTTTTTTTTTTAACTTGGTTTCTTTCTCTAACTTTGAGGAAATGTAAAAATATATAGATAATGATTTTCTATGAAATATGCTCACTTATAATTTTTCTGTTGCATATTGTAGATCCAATAATTCTCAATAATCTACTCTGATTTACTTAAACTATATTTAGTATTTATGTTCATATAGCTAAGCATGTAACTTCCCTCTCCAAATTTCAAGGAGCATTTATTCATAAAAGTTAATCAAAGTTAAATTTTGATGTGATCAAAGAGCAACATAAATTGTACACACACTGACTAACATATCCAAGGCCGGGAATAAAAATCACTCTGCGACATCAGTGACAGTCAGTCTGTCATTAACACAAATCCAAGATAGAGAAAAAATGCAGAATGTATGTCACAAGTTAAGACATAGTTAAACCATGTTAAATATAAGATTTTATGGGCTATAACTGTTTTAGAGAGAGAGAGAAAGAGTACAGGGTATAGGACATTTGCTTGCACATTGTCACCCAGGGCTTGATCTTCAGCACTACGTAGTCTCTTGATTCAAGAGTGAATCAAGCATAGAAGCAAGAGTAAGCTCTGAGCACTGCTGGTATGACCAATCCTTCCAAAATGTTGTCTTTATGTATAAGATAAAAGCAAAAGTACAGAGGCCTCAGGTAAAACACAGGAGTTAAGGTGCTTGCCTTACATGCAACTAATCCTCTTTCAGTCTCTGGTACAGTCTCTGGTACCTAAGCATTTCCAGGAGTGACCCCTGAACATACAACCCCTGGCCACTCCTGGGTAAGCTCAGAATTCTCCTTCCCCAGAAATAAAACAAGCAATATATCCCTCACACTTAATCACTTGATCACTTCACTTGAATCCCGTTATTTATCGATTTGCTCGAGCGGGCGCCAGTAATATTTCCATTGGACCCTATCACGTGCCACACTTAATATTATGGCTAATAATTTAGTTTCAGGGTACTCATGTAATTCATGCCAACCATTTGACTGAATTACATTCTTCTTTGCAATTATGAAAATAATTATTAACCTACATAGATGATTTTTGGTCATATTATACCACAAGTCCCACCAGAAGTGATCCCTGTGTTCGAGTCAGGGATAAGCCCTAAACATTGTTAAGTGTAGCCCCAAGCCAGCTACCCTACACTACCACACATGAAAAAAGTACAAAGAGCCCTAGGAACAATAAGATAGTCATGAAAGTAGAAATGATAATAAGCATTACTATTCATTGTCTTCTGAGGTTTCTGGAATCAAATGAAGTAAGCTCTCAAATTTGAATGTGAGTGAACTCAGCAATGTGGAAAAGTGTAATAGGAGTACACAAAGTCACAGAAAAAATAATAGGTCAGTCTGTCCTTTTGGAAGGTCAGCTGTTCTTGTAAATTTAAATTCTTATTTGTATTTATTAACACATAATTTATTAACATAAAACTTGGAAATTAAAGAAGGAAACAGATAATGTTGTAGTCCTCATGGAACTTCAAGTTCAGGGAAACAAAGGTATATTAAGGTACATATGAACACAGAATTAATACACATTCTATAGTGAAACCTGAGATCTCATGGAAATAGCTCATTTGACAGCCTGTTTTGGCAACATCCCAACCTCCTGAGTACTGGACCTTTCATTCTAATATAAGGATAATTTATGAGGAAAAGTCTGAATGACAGCATTAACAGTGTCTCATTTAATCCAGACTACAAGAGGAAATAATGTTACATCAAATTTGCTAGAGATAGGAAAAAAGGAAGAGATTAAAGGAATTGGGAAACTTTCCCCCAAATCATCTAGCTGCTGGGATCTAATAAGTCTGTACCATTCCGAAGTCTACATATTTTGAACCACTAAATTACAATCCCTCTAGGTGTTTCCCATTTTATGATTCCCCTTGAAATCTGGGCTCATTCAGGATTCTGTAGGCTAGTTTAAGCTTCTCCTCCAGAGGAAACAGGTTTGGCTTGATTTACATTCTAAATATTTCACATTGGTAAGGAAAAGCTATTATTATACCCATTTTATGGTGTTAAAGTAAAGCCAGTTGCCAACTGAGGTATCTGGCTGGGAAAAATTTAGACTGTGGTTCATTAGTTTCTAGTTCTTCTTACTTAGCTCCAAAGGCAACGGCAGTGTCCATGGGTAGTTATTTTCCCTGCACATGTGAGTCATACTGACTGATAAAGAGAGATAAACTTTAGTAAAAGAAAATGATAGTTCAATAGAAAGGAAAGCAAGTAATCACAATTCACTCACAAAAAATTGGTTACTTTCAGCATTGTGAATAGAAAAGGGAGAGCTTATTCATCACAAATGAATCAGAAAATTAGAATGTGTCATAGCATTGATGACAGCGCTAAGGAATTCAGATGAACTGAAGTTCATCACTTATCCTACTATCTGAAGAGGGTAAATGGCATGACAAAGGACAAAAATGACGGGTAGACATGGCTTTAATCTTTCCAGTGTTTTTTCTTTGATGCTCTCTCTAATAGTTGGGTGGGTTTATATCTTTTTTCTTCCCCTATAGAGAGAGATAACATTTTAAACATCCCTTTAATGTTTTAGAAGTATTGTATTAATTAATTCTTATGTGGGAGTCATTTCAAATAGAAGGATGAAGATTTTTACCTTATTGATTTTCCTAATACCTCTTTGGCTTCTAGTATTTTCAAAGGATGAGGCGCTATTGGATTTTTAGATTCATATGTCTCTCAGACTAAGTGCCAGCTTCATAGGTTCCTGTCAATTGATATTCCATCTTCACTCTGGATACATGATTTCCTTTATCTGACAGATTCAAGAAATTTTATGCTAGATTTAATGACATTTTATGCACTCTGAATTTGGAGGTTTTTAATTCTCTATTTTCGATCTGGCAAAGGTTTACAAGTTAAACTCAAATGGAAGGGTTATTCAGATGTGCATACAGAGTCTACAATCTCCAGCAGACAAATTTATTCAGGTATTTTAATACTTTGGTCAGTACAAAAAAGGCTGAACAGCGCTATAAACTGTCATTTGTACACTGGGGACTGAATATTAAAACCGTTTTATAAGATCCATCTTGAAAATGATAAGGAAATCATAGTTGATGCCTTGGTTTTTTTTCTAAGGTGCTATAATAACAACTCTGAAGTCTATCTGAAATAGAATAGATGCTGAAATGATTAAAAATAAAAAGAGAAAATTTAAAAAAACTAAATTCAGCAATTAGGTTTGTGACTGTTTCTGAGTCTGGGAAGTCACTGATATAACTTGATAGTCCTTCACCCACCCCACACCACACCCCATCTTTCACAAACCTTCCTGATCCCTCTTGACTCCTATAAGTATAGAATCTGAGATTAGAAAGAAATCAAAGGGGAATACTGTGTGTGGGGGAGTTTCAGGGCAAAACCGAAGCTGTGTGAGAGACCAAATTTTAAAATATATTTAGCATAATGTATTTTCTTTTTCCTTTTTTATGCTTTTATTTACTTTTTTTGGCCACTGCTGGCAGAGCTCAGGGTTTATGCTGGACCTGTACCACTTCTGACACGCTCAGGGTACCATATGTGGTGTAAGGGCTTGAACCAGCTAGCCATGAACAAGGCAAGTGCCCTTCCTACAGTACTATAGCTCTGGAATTTATTTAGCATGAATTCTTACAGTCAATTTTCTCCCTAAAATAGACCCAGCTCTACTGTGTGATAACAATCAATAGCTCCGTAAATAAGATCCCAAGTGACTTTTCCTTCTATAACTTAAATTCCTAAAGTTGCAGCTTTATGGACTCTAAATGATTTATGTGCTAGGACTGTTGACAATAATAACTTAATATCTTTTATGGAGGTTCTGAAAAGGTCTGACATTGTTATCATGTGGTTCCATCAATTTGACACTTTGTCATATTGCCACTCATAGTCCACTATTAGCACCATTTGGTACAAAAAAGGTGGTATCTATTAGATGGCAACTCATCCCAAGCCTCCTTGGTGTCTAAACACTGAAAGTAACATGTTAGTGGTACAGAGGGTTTTGGAATAAATATGGGCACAGCAGGAGATAGAAACATCCAGATCAGTGTGAACAGAAGGCTGTCTTTACTCAATTTTTTCCTTTTTAATACAAAGGAAAACACCATGACACAAAACTTATATCAAAAGACACATTAAGCAGGTCCTTGTATAAAATGGTGCATTAGATTCTAAAACAAGAAAATAATACAGATACCGTATATGCTTTAAAGATTTGGAAAGAGTTAAAAAAAACCCATAGGTTGGAAAATGTTACTTTTGTCCTTGCTACCAGTGACTATTTGCTTAAGAGCATCCAAGATCTTTCACAATCTGGCTCCAATCCACTTCTCTAGTTCTTTTTTCTCTCCCCCTCACCCATGATTCCTTATATAACGGGATAGGCTATTTGTTCCCCCTCAACCATGTCCAGAACCTCTTTGTCTTAGTCTTTGCTAACAGTTCACACTAGAATATCCCAAGCCTAGCACAGTGTCCTAAACACAGCATGACTCTCTAACATTTGTTGAATAAATGCTGTCTGTCTATTTTAGGAGACAAAGATGATAGAAAAAAACTTGTTAAACCAGTAAATAAATAGCACCAGAGAGAGGTCAAGGAAAAGTTAATTTTAGTGCATTTTAGGAGTGGGGGCAAGATGAGCTTTAAGATTAGGAAAACTGATGCTCTTTATTCTTGGGTCTAGCCAATGCTATGAGTCAGTTACTGTTTTTAGGAACAAGTTTCAACCTCAAGGTTAAATGAACACAAATTCCTGTCCATCAGCATATAATGAAAAAAAAGGTGGCTATTTCCACATCAGAACAGTGAAACTGAAACATGCAGTGACTTCATCTGAAGCATCATATATGGCAGACATTTTAAAATAGTACCCTTTGCCACTCTTGCACATAAAGAACTAGAAAAGTAAATATATTTTTTAAAGGACGACACTGCATAGGAAAGAAAGAACTGAGGTGCATAACTTCGTTTTCTGACTCTGAGAAGAGTTGTTATAAGGGAATAATGATTGACAATTTTGTCCTAAGGTAAAATGCTATTAAACTGTTCAGTGAAGAATCAAAGTTAAAATTTACAGATGAATATCCTAAATGCAGAAGTGGTAAATAATCAAAGAGACTCTAAGGAGCAGTTACACAATTTCCATCATCATGGCTTCTTAAATATAGGAAAGATTCTCATCCATTTTGGATGGAATGAATGCAGCTCTGCCTCCTGTCAGGAAAGTGGATTCAACGACTTTTCTCATCAAGTTTATGTCTACTTGACTATAGAATTCTGTTCCATACTGACCCTTAAAATAATAAATAATCACAACACAGTTGAGTAATATACTTTGTGGTTTTAAGAGGGTTAAGAATACAGAAAATATATGTTACTAAACTTAAAATAGTATATACATAGAGTTTACTTCTTGATTCAATTTGCCAAGTGGATGTGACACAAATAGAATTGAGAAAAATACATGAAGTTTTATTTTTAACAATAGTTTTAACAATGATTAGAATAAAACATTCTGACAGCTCTATTTTATGTCTAAGAAATTTAGTTGAATATTTAATAAACATGCTATGAATATACATATTGACATCACCAATTTAACAGAAATGTAAGAAAGTGCAGAAATCAATATAAGAACTCACTATTATTATCCCCAAGATTATCTTCAAAGACATCAGGAGAACCTGTGAACAAGTGCTTATAAATGACGCAACGGATCCCATGTGATTGAGAATGAAACTATAATAAGAGAAGCAGGGTGAAGCTCTAGCAGGGTGGCAAGTTATTGTCTTTCTTGTCTATTTACCGTGCAGCTTTGGAGCTCAGCAGAAGTGTTCATTACATACAGCACACAGGATTAGATGAGCAGTTCCAATGACCTTGCCTGAACCAAATTCATTTAAAACAGTTTGCCACATTTCTTAAATAGAAGATGAGCCTATTCTATCTATGGCTCAGATCTGGACTGGATGACTAAACGATTGCCCAACTCTTATAAGCAAAGAACTAACATGTACCAATCAAGAGACAGCCCATAGCAGAGGCATCAGGAAGGTCAAAATACACACACATAAGAAATTGGCAGTACATTATAGAAGAAGGCTATTTCTAAAGATGGACTTTAGTTACTAAAGCCTTTGGGAATTTTTTAACCTTTGTTTGAAAAAAAAAACTGAGTTCCAATGTAATTTGGAAATATTCAGTTAAAAAACAAAAGATAGGAGAAATACAGTGCAATTTTTGAAACCACCATTTTCATTAAAAAGTATATCAAAGAGATAAATAATCTTCATTTATTTGTAGCTGATTTGTTACAGGACATTATTCTACATCTTACTGATGATCTCCTGAGGCTGGTTATTACTGTGATAAGGGGCAGGAGGAAAGAGGTTTAAGATCTTTCCAAAGAAACATTTTGCTCAGTATCACTACAGAAAAGAGTCAGCATTAAGCTAACTTTGACAAACTAACTAGAATAATGGTGAGATATGTATGCATTGCTGATGCTGTTTGAAATGTCAAGAATGAACTTAACGTGAAAGGTGTTAAGGTAACCAGCAACTTGAATTCTGAAAAGCTGTGACACAATGAGCTGTTCACGTAGGTCATTAGAATTTATAAACGAATTTTCTGCTCCCTCCCACTGTCCCTTCACACTTTCACAGGCACAATCTCACCATCGGGTGGTTGAAGGAAAGGGAACAACGTGACAGGCACTGTCTTTGGGGGGGACATTTAGTCAACCCCTCCATTCTCACTTCAACTTGCTCTCAATTATCAGAACAAATACGAACGTAATTGCATTAGTATTCTTTCCTTTTTGAGGGATTTGGTTCTTCCTTTATTGTGTTTACAAGATCAAAATTCAGGTTTCTCCAGACTATCAGAAAGTACTTGATGATCCTGTATTATCTATGGGAGTGGAGGGGTCTCTTCTGATCCCATAAAACTTTCCAGTTTTACTGCTACGAGTTCACCTGGTTCTGGCCTCAAAGTTAACTACACACACACACACACACACACACACACACACACACAGAGTTAACACTTGGGAATTTCCTGGCTTTCTAGCCACACAATCTATTAAGTATTTTTTCTTGCAACAGAGAAATTGTGGCAGAAATGTAAGAAAACATAGTTTGCATTAAAATTTTGCTAACAATCTTAATAAACTTTTCCTGCTTTATTTCCACTGGTTTCTGTCCCTTTTCTGCTACTTCATTCAATGGTTCAAGGTAACTTTATTCATACTCTTTGTGCTATTAAACAGAAAAGACAAAGAAAAAAAAGAAGCGAAAATTCAGTCTGCTAAGTTTTTTATATAAATACCTGTATTTTTGCATTTGCCTATTAATGATTTAGGAATTGGTGATGCTTCTGTCAGCTCTGTAATCTCCTATTTCATGAAAGGATTAGACCATTAACAACCTAGTGGGAATCCTTCAGGCCAAACTATGACTGAGCTGATCTCAGTGGGCAAGGGACCGTGGCAGTATATGAAACACAATTAGCAAAATAGAATTCACCCACACATCCATACATTTAGGGACAAATTATGTCGTTTCCAAAATGAAACTTAGAAAATAAGGCATATTAAAGGAAGCTGAGAAAGATGTGATCAAAAAACATCTAGCTAGTAAATTTCAGAAAGCGCCATTTGTCATGGCTTTTTCAAGCACGATTCATTTTTACTGACAGTGTCCTGCACCAAATACCCGCAGGGAAGTCCACTGGTCTTTGATCAACAAAGTAGATACTGAACTAAAACATCCCTTTCTTTTCTTCAAAGGAATCAATGTGTTTCCCAGAGTTTGAAGGTTCACGGCTCTTTTAATTTTATACATCTATACATGCATGGTTCCCCTGTACCATTTAGTCCTGAGGAAGTGACCCACCTACAACTCCACAGAGCTAATTAACTCCACACTGAGCATTTTCCCCCTCATTTCACACATCCACTCTATGCTTTAAATGACCCAGCAGTAGCATGATGATGCTTGTTTTCTTCTCAGTGAGCAGAGCATGGTGGTAGGAGGGCTGGGAATATATCCACTCTAATTCAAAACAATTGTGTTACCCTAAAATATCACCAAGTAATGTTTTGTTAGAGAATACAAATACTTGTAAAAGGCTTGAATGGACCAGTTCATGTCATTCATCCCACTTATTGAAGTTACTATTTTAAATAACGACTAATATTGATTAAATAAATATGAAGGTAAGAATGCTTGCTACACCCAGATATTTTTTTCCAAAATCCCACTCTACTAGAAAAAAAAATAAAAATCCATAATTCCCTTCTCTAGCTTGTAAGAGATTTAAGCGAAGAGCCAAAGAGAATGCCATAACTCATCCTTTTTTTCTATTGCAAGAAATAGGCTCATCATGTTTTTCCAGATTTATTTTTGCCGAAGTGAATGACTTGAAAACTCTAAGATGATCACTGTTTTCTAACTTTTCAAAAAATGAAAAAAAAGTGAACATGATGATGGTGGGTGATTTATGGAATCAGCTTGTCAACGTGATGAAACTGAAAAAGCTTTTATAGAAAGTGTCCATATGCTAAAGTAAAAAATCTTTAACATAATGTATATGCTGTAGACTGGTTTTTGTTGTGGCAAAAAAAAACTTTGAATATCATTAATTTAGACAGTAAGTGTAAGGTTCTGCTGAAAATCTCTACTGATAAATCATACAAACACATCCTGGCCAGAGAAATGGAGCCAGACGAGTTCTAGTTCTTTTAGAAGCAATCAAAAGAGCCATCAGATTTAAGTCTGTCATCTTGGGTATATGATAAGAAAAAATTCTGGGTAATTTCTCTCAGTTATACTAGTATATGGTTTCAAAGTTTAAAGATTTATACATAAATGGACAAGAAAATGATCTTTCCTGAATGTCCCATCTTTGGCAAACTGTTGCATCTCTCTTTCTCAAAAGTATGTTTGGCAAACTGGCTCATTTCGGCCGGGCTTGACAAAGAGCATGTGGGTCTTGTGTGAACTCTGTCTCTCTTTTCTTTGTAAAGTGACACATGTTCAAGAATTCTATGTGCAATGGGTAGACAGTATAATTCTTTAGCTTGACTATTGGCCTTTTTCATATTTACATTTGTTTTTCAAGTGTCTTACATCCCATGCTTTAAATCCTAAGGAATCAAAGACCCCATGAAAGTGCTGAAACATATTAAGCACTTCCCCTAAACTTCTACTAGATATGGTCAGGTATAACTTCTCCAGGTGAGGCACAGTGTTTATAGTTGTAAGAAATTTAATATTTACAAATAACCTATATCAAGGTTTTCTATTCATGCTTCCAGTCTTTAGGTATAAATGCATGATT
This sequence comes from Cryptotis parvus, assembly GCA_021461705.1. Taxonomy (NCBI): domain Eukaryota; kingdom Metazoa; phylum Chordata; class Mammalia; order Eulipotyphla; family Soricidae; genus Cryptotis; species Cryptotis parvus. Next base: position 363,493 of record JAJIBD010022040.1, read on the forward strand.
TGGTCATCCTGCAACAAAGCTGTGATTTGAAAGATTCTTCCCCATCAGACATTTACAGGCTTATTGAGGTTTGGGCTTTCAAAGACTTAATAATGATCTGGGGCGTACAATCCCACTCTACCTCTCTGACCTCATTTCCATCACTTTTGTTCAGAATTGGTCAAACTGGCAATAGAATATGCTTACTTTGGGGGGGAGAGTGTGAACAAAAATAGAACTGTGAATGGCGATTAAAAGGGATAAATCAATTGAAAATTAGTGACTTTATGCCCTTGTTAAAATTCAACCTTCTCATTGGCATGGCTGCTTCTATAACTGAGACTAAAATGTTTTGAACTTTCTGAGTATCTTTTAGATAAAGAACATGCAAAAGCATTGCCCAGATGGGAGCATGTATTCTTTAATTCATTTAACAGATGAACAGATTTTTTTCTCAGTCTAATATTAATTACTTTGCTAATTAGACTCCACTTCTGCTCTCAAGAATGTTCCACTCTAATGTACATTTCAGAGATGTTCTCCATTATACCGATAGCTTATCAGCTCTCTTAGGTAAGTTATCATAAATATAACCTTCCATAACACTATCTATTTGCTTGTTTCTTATTTGTTCTTGTCAATTGCCCTGTGAGGTCAATTGCCCTGTAAGTAATTCTTCATGAATAATCTGACATTTGGACCCTAAATTATATCAGCTAATTCTTACTCATATATAAACCCGACTCCATTTTCTTTCTCGAACAGCCAGAAAACAGTATACAAAGTCTTCATGGAAATATTAACATGTTTGAAATGGGTTCACAATCTTATTTAAAATATCATTTTTTCTTTCCCTTTTTTAAAGAAATGGGGCCTCAATCCCTAGGAGACATTCTGTTTTAATCTCTCTGTGAGCAGCTAAACATCGCCTCTAACCTGCCAAACCCCTTTCCCTCTGACTCTGGGGACTAAGACCCAATGACATTAGTTCCATCTTCCTCCACACTAATTTGGAGAGTGTTTATGGCTGACACAAGTCTGAAAGAACTTAAGCAATACTTTGGTTTTACTTTATTAACATCAAGATATAAACAGGTAAACTACACGCTATAGGCAAATTAGTAGTAAATGGTCTCCCAGACATAGCATTCATTTATTCTCTGGGCTAGAACATTTCTGCAACCAATAGAGAACCATAATCTTATTCAAGTAATTTCAATCTCTGAGCGGATTTAACGGAGCACATGTCCCTGGTTTCTCTGCTCCTTTTAAGGAGGTGCATCTTCACTTTATTTTAATTTTTTTCTCAGCCTAGCTTTCTTGATGTCAGTGAACATGATAGAAAAGATTACTAATTTCCTCAACCTGTTAAACAGTTTTTCCTCCCAAGCCATACAAATGGAAGGAATTTAAATGTATGTATACAACAGCAAATGTTCTCATTTTCTTTTCATATATTTCCTTTAGTCTATAACTGCTGGTGATGAATTATAAATACCATTGTTCTATCTCACTGTTAATTCACTTATATTGAATAGCCATAAGTGAACAAATACATACATGACATGAATCAATTCCTTTTGGAAAAGGGATTTTTTTATCTCCCTAAATAGGGGGATAAATGAATCTGATATGCTATTTATCTATTTATATGTTGAATGCTAATAGAACAAAACCAAATTACCACATATGCTCTTTTCCTACTTACATCAGCCATTAAAACTTCTTATGTTAGCATGTCAAAGAGGGAGGGTGGAACAAATGCTTTGGGTGCCAGTCCCCAGACTCAGGGGCTTGGCAGGCTGAAGAGGATAATGAGCAGCTGGGACAGGAAGCCTCACCTCATTGGGAAGTTAGGAAGATTTGCTTGAAATGAAGGTGCATTTTTTTTTTGCAGAACAAATTGTGTTGATGAAGACATCTAAAGGGGTTTGGGGAGAAGAATATCAAAACCAAGCATAAAAGCCTGCAGGCAGACTAGAGTAAAGATAGATGCCTACTTTTCCCATCTCTCTATTTATTTACTTTATTTCCTAATTTGCTTACTCATTCCACCACTCTACTCTTTCCCCTTCCTTCTTATATGCCCTTGTATATCTGTATCATTCTATAAAAGATCTATTTTGGAACAATTTTAGAGGACAGTGAGACCAAAGGAAATAGAAATTTAGAGTGTTTATGATAATATCCAGTACAGTTATATTAATGTGAAAATATTACCTATCTTTGATTGATGAAGAACTAGAAAATGAATTTTGAGATTTCAAAAACTGATGTTATGTCTGATAATATTAATATCCACAGCTGCTGTTTTTCAGTACTGTGGGAAAGAGCTATAAGAAAAACATGAGTAGGGGAATGAAAGGGAGAAAATGTATATGAAATCCCTCCACATTATTCTTTGATCTTACAAACATACAACATCAAGAGGAAAATGTAGACATTCTCATGAAGTTTGGAGAACAAGTGGATGCTTTATATATGTTTATTGTAGCACTCAAGAAGGTAAAGGAAACTAAACCATGGTACCAAACAATAAATAATATAGGTGGCTACTTTGGCAAATGGAGGCAGTGGGCTTCTTATGAATATCACAGACAGGCACCCAGACTTATCTGTACGTATTGGGTCTGAGTTGTATGTTGGCATCTCAAGGTATCTGTATGCTCTAAGCAAGAACCAAGAATTAAAAAATTCAAATACAAAGTGTAGTCATTGAGTGAAAGAGGGCTGCTGAGACAGCTGTAATGCCCACTGACAGAGGGAATCAAAAGGTGAAACACAGAAAATGAGAGTAAATCTCAAAAGAAGGATATAACAATTAAAAAATTTAAAACAGGAGAAACAAATAACGTTTTGCTTTCATCTATCTAAAGAGTGGGGAAAGAATGAATGAATTTGATATGCTATTTATATATTGAGGAGAAACCAAAAAGGAAACAAAAAAAAGAAATAAAAAGGAAAATTGTTTTCTAAAAGAATATTTTTTAAGTGAACACTAGCCACTTTTGGAACCCGAGACCAAAAAATGAAGACATATATGTTTTGCCAATTAATTCCGTTGTCCTCATGGGATTTTCTTATTTCTTTTTTGTATTACATACATTTTTTCCTTAAGGATTTAACACTCAGTGAACTGTTAATAATGATGAAGCTTTAAAGTACTGGCAAAGTTGGACATGAAACCCTGACCTCCAGGCTATGTTTTTGATGCCAATCTTTGCTCTCCAAAATGTTTAGTCTACTTTCTGTGGTTTCTCTGGGATGGATGGCAAAAATGTGTGTGTATGGCTAGGTTTTCTAATTGGATTATAAATGGCTCCAAATTAAAAAAAAATATTTAACCCTCATACCCACCTCCACCCCACCCATTTTAATTTCCTCCCCTTTCTCTTAGACTGTTGATTCCCGATTTCTTTGCTACCAGCTTGAATCTTCATGTTAACATAAAAAACATTTCTAGCTCCATCAATTTCCTCTTCTAAGGTTCTCAACTGATTTTAGTCATGTAGTTTATGTGTTCAGATGAACCTGTACATATTTTTATATTCAGCCCTGTCCATTCCCATGCTGTTGAGCAATGATGGAGAAAAAAAATATAAAACTGAACAGTCTATTGCTCCTCCACAGTCCTGGTTTCCAACTAGAGTTGGCACTTCAGAACTACTTTGCTGGGGCTGGAGCGGATAGTACAGCAGGCAGGGCAGCAGGGCATTTGCCTTGCATACCACCAATCGGGTTCAATCCCTGTATCCCATATAGTCCCCCAAGCACCACCAGGAGTAATATATGGTTCCCCAATCACTGCCAGTAGTAATTCCTGAGTGCAGAGCCAGGATTAACCCCTGAGCATTGCTGGGTGTGACCCCACCCCCAGAAAAAAAGAGAAAGAAATAAGGGACTACTTTTCTATTCTTTCATTTGCTACTAATAAGTTTCTTTTTTTCTCTCTCTCTCTCCCTTTGCCCTCCATGCTCACTGGTTACCTGCATCCATTCTTTACACAGAAAATGGACCCCATGACTCCTCCTCTGCCAGAACCACCATAACATCTAAGAAGCTTCTTTCAGGACTGTATTTTATCAGCTACTTATTCTGTATCCCTCCAACTCATACCACTTATTTATTCAAAATAATATACTGAATATATATGTCAAATATCATTCTAGGCACACAGGTTAAGATTACTGACAGGACAACATGACCATTTTCATGAAGCTTACTTCTAGCAGGAAAACTGGCATTATCCTTGAACACAGAGCCAGGCAGGAGTAAGCTCTGGGCACCATAAGGTGTGACCCAATTCCTCCTTCCCCATTAAAAAAGAGCAAGTAAAATAAATGATACTATTTTGCTTTGTGTCTTTGTGTCTTACATTGACAATCAATGGCATTTATTCTCAAAACTCCGTAACTCTTTAAACATTCCTCAGGGCCTAAAAAATAATCTTAAAATATTCCTAAATGGGATGCCTATTAGTTTAAACTCTTTCCACAAATCTGTATAAAAGTCTGAAATATTTATAAAATGAAAATATTTCAATAGCCATTCTTTAGACCTACAGGCTTAAGAATGATTTTAGGACAATGTAGTCTGAATGGTCAAGTAATTGACAGGCAGCACACAGGCAGAAAGTGTTTGGATAGAGCTCTCTAAAACTATACTTCTCAGCTGGCTGGTCATTCAACAGTCTCTGAATCACTTCCGTTGTGTCAACCCTGTGCTGAAATAACAGAACTGTAGATGGAGCAGGAATGCTGACCCCTCCCCACTGAGCTTGCACTCGAGCGGGAAACACCTGCACAACTAATACCGCAGTCCATTCTTTAATAACAATTGTGATAAGGATGGACAAAGATTGTTAGGGGAACTCTAGGTCCGGGGACCAGTGCTTGAGATACAGAAGCAAAATACTTCCTTGAGGAAGACATACATAGTTGATGCTCACTTTGGAGCTGAGCTGTGGGTTATGTGTTCCGGGAGTCATATGTTTCTTCTTCATCTCTTTTTAATCCACGTGCACACATTGCAAATACTTAAAAGCATTCTTCAAATATACTAAGAACACCAAAACTAAACACAAGAAGTACTCTCCAAGAAAAAAGGGGCCAAAAATAGGAGGGGAAAAAGCTCTAATCTCACCATTTGTTTTGAAAACACCCAAAATGATTAAAACATATTATAAACTAAAACATATGAACTAATCACTTGCCAAGTTTCATTTTTAAATCAAAGACTTTTTTTTAGGTTCATAAAGTGAAAAACAGTCTTCAAATATGAACTTGTTTTTCTTTCCTTGGCCCTCAATTGACTTGAAACATTTGCTGTTAAGCTGTATGATGGAAAAGGAATGGATCTGGTCAAGAGCATGTGGTGTGCGTCCATTAGAATGTAAGCTCCATGAGCTCAGGACTTTGCTCATATTCCTAGCAGCTAGCAGAATGCCTGGGACTCACAGGGACTCAGCAAGTGCCTGTTCAATGACTGAAGGTTCAAGGCCTTTGGTGAATTAGCTGGCTCTCTGCTTTTACCTGAGCTGCCTCTTCATGCCAGTGATTCTTAACTAGGGGACAAATCTGCCCCCTAAAGGGACAAAGTTTGGAACTATCTAGAGACTTCTTTCTTTGGCAAGACTGAAGTGGTCACTAGAATTTAGTGGTTAGAAGTGAAGGATACTACTTACTACCCTAGAGCATAGATTGTGCCCGGATGTCTCAGCAGGTATCAGGCAAGAGACAGGCTTGTCTACACCCAGGGCTCTGCCCCGTGGGACCTGGATGGTGGATGGTTGATGGTCTGACATAGAAAAAGACTGGGTCCCCTGGGATGAACCCAGAGCCACGGCAGAGCCTGGCAAGCTACCCGTGATGTATTTAATATTCCAAAAACAGTAACAATAATGAACCTCATTCCCAACAAATGGAGACATTTCTGGTGCCTGCTTTAGCAAATCAGTGAACAACGGGAAGACAAGTGACAAGTGACAGCAAAGATTATCACTCTATCACAAAGACTTCTGTGGCCTAAAATGTTCACAAGGCAAAAGTGGTAATTCTGACTCATGAAGCATGGCCATACATAGTTTGGGAGAATCTTTAGTCCTTGAGAAGCACATTCAAAGCATTTTCTTGCTTCATTTTCATTTCTTCATGATTCAAAAGTACGTTCCCATTCAATGGTGGGTTCAGAAATAAGAATTATTGGGTCTTCTTAAGTGATAAACTCTAAATATCTGCAGGGCTAGCCACAATGTGTAAAATAAGAGGGAGAGAGATGCAGAGACAGAGAGAGAGATAGAGAGAGAAAGAGAGGAAACTGGGGTACCTGCTATTAAGGCGGGTGGGGGACGGGAGGGGGAGGGGTACATTGGTGGTGGAAATGGGGCACTGGTGGAGGGATGGGTGCTGGAATACTGTATTACCAAGAACCAATTATGAACACCTTTGTAATTGTATGTTTCACGGTGGTATAATAAAAAAAAAATAAAAAAAATAAAAAAAAAACAATTACAAAGAAAAAAAAAAGAATTATTGGGTCTTTCCATACTGAGTCAAATTGCAGATGTTGGGGAAACAGACTTAAAATTTCATTCATAAAAAAATGTCATTCATTACAGTGGCCAGGAACAGTTTTTATAAAATATTAAAGATTTCCATGTCTACAGAAGAATATATCTAATTTTAGGAGATGGAGAGATAGAACAGGGATTAAGGCACTTACCTTGTATACTGCAAATCCTATTAGAATCCTTGGCACCAAAGAGCATGCCCCAAGCATAGCCAAGGATCACTCCTGAGAATAGCAAATAGTCCCTGAGTACTACTGGGCATGACCCAACTCTAGCCTCCAAATAAATTGAAATTATCTTATTTAGAGATGAGTTATGACCCGATTTCCAATAATTTTATCCATATTTGGTCAGGTTCTGCAATCAGTCTAGCTTTATTAAGCACAAATAAGATAAATTTAAAGAATTCTACCAAAACCTAAGAAGGCAGTTGTGGAAACACTGGGTTTATAGTATTTCCTGTGTAATTTTAGCTCTCCCTGGAAATATTACTGGTATCTGTATCCAATTTCAAAGTGAGTTCATACTAGTAGTAATAATCTCTGTTGTATCTAGAGAGGGAGAGAGGGGAGAGAGAGAGGGAGAGAGAGGTTAGAGAGAGAGGGAGCGAGGTGGGAGAGAGGGATAAAGAGATACTACTGTTGTATTTAGTAGTGTCAGAAATTCTGTGGTGTCAGAGAAATGTATTGCTAACATCCCCCATATTATGGTTGCTCCAGTAATTTTGACACTGCGATATAATTTCAAGTTACTACACAGACTGCATACAATATTAGTATGGATTTATGGTTAGTGGAAATATACACTTCACTTCACTTGTATCACTTGTCTTCCTGTTGTTCATCGATTTGCTTGAGCAGGCACCAGTAACATCTCCATATGTCCTGTCACATGCTAGTGTAGCCCAAGGGCATCTGCTCGCTCGAAGAACATAAAGAGCCTCAAACCATTCCATCAGGTCATGGGAATGAGGTCTATAATTGTTACTGGTATTTGGCATATCAAATACGACATGGGTAGCTTGCCAGGCTCTGCCGTGCGGGAGGGATACTCTTGTAGTCGCCTCTCATCTCGTTCATTTATTGATGAGCCTGGCTTGTGATCAGCTCTTCTGCTGGGTGGAGCTCTGATGAGTGGGGAGTCCAGATGTGGAAAATACACAGCAGAATTTTTTGAAGGAAAAAAGAAAGATACAAGTGAGGGCTGGAAAGATAGTACAGTGGGTAGAATGCGTGTCTTGCACGTGGCCCAGATGGAATCAATTCCTGGCACTCTAAATGTTTCTCCACGTCCTACAGGAAGTGATCCCTGAGTAAAGCACCAGGAGAAAGCCATAATCATCACTGGGTGTGACCTCAAAACAAACAAACAAAAGGGGTGGAAGAGGGGAAGAAAACAAGACTGCCAACAGACAGATAGTGAGAAGTCTCAAAGATCACATATCACCAGTAACAGGGATTATAAACGTTTTATTCCAAGGCTGCCTCTATCAGGAAATATTCAAATATAAAGAAAACGAATACAAATAATATATTGTAAAAGGAAAAGGTAAATGAATCTATGAAGGTATTAGGGTAATAAAAAGTCATGTGGCAAAAAAAACTGAAATTCAATAATTCCGGTCAAAGGGGTAATTTTGAATCAAAGGAGAATAAAATTGAAAGTTAATGTCTGCAGGATGAGTGACTTTAGTGAGGCTATCCCTCATGGAGTAACTTCAGTTCTGTGTCTCTATAAATGGAAAGAAAAAGAAGAGAACTTCCCACTCACTTAACAAGGGTTTCTTTAAACATCTCAATGGTTTGACATAATAGATAAATGTGATGCATGCCAGTCAAAGAAAATCTGATGAAAATACTTAGAAAATACATAGATTAGAGGACACTATTCATGTTGCAAACAGGCTCAATCCATAGTTTCTTAAAATAATGAGAGCTATTGTTCACTGTTGTGTGATCTCATGTACAAACTTATTCTCCATATTCACGTTTGAGAGCGAACTATTATTACAGACGCCAAGGAACAGCTACAAAACAAAATATCTAGGTTTTGAAGCTTAATTCTTTTGAAGTGGTCTTTACAAGCAATGTTCAGGGGTGCCAAAGGCTGAGTTATGCTGACTCTTGGAATACTAAACCGAGCATATGTGTAAAAGCGTGGGCCCAGCAGTGTAAAGGTTTGCCTGGATTATACCTAGTCTAGTTTCTGGGTGTCATGTCATGCTAGTACTGAACTTGCCATCTCACATATGCAAGGCATATGCTCCAGCCATTTGAGTTACATCTCTGGTCACAGAAGTTATTAAAAATACAAATAAAAATTGAAAATATGAGGTGGTTTGCTGTAGAAGATAGAGAATGCAATAAAGAGTAAACCAGTCTAGTAAATGTCATATAGGTAATCCATAAGTTCCTTGATATTCAGCTATCTTTTTACTTTTAGTAATGTTTTCATTATAATCAATCTGTTAATATATCTATCACTGTATCACTGTCTTCCCATTGTTCATCGATTTACTCGAGTGGGTACTAGTAACATCTTCATTAGTCCTGTCACAAGCAAGTGCAACCCAAGGGCATCTACTTGCTATAGGGACAGGAGGAGCCTGAAACCATTCTTCAGGTTATGGAACTGAGGTCCATAACAGTTACTAGTCTTTGGCATAAAAAAGTAAATAAAACACGGTAGCTTGCCAGGCTTTACCGTGTAGGTGGTATAGTCTCAGTAGAAGGCTCTCAATCCGAGCAATTACTGATGAAACTTAAAGGGGAAGATCAGGGCTTTCTATTGGATGGAGCTCTGAGGAACTATGGAGTCTGGATGTTGAGAATGACTAACTGCATGATGTGTGGTTTGCTCTGGCTTCTTGCCAGGCTTACTGGTATCAGTTAAAACATGTCTATAACTGTTTACTATATATAAATGTGAAAGAACTTGGGAAGAACCTTATACAAAATTCATTATCCTATAAAAATATAGCGGCCGGCGCCAAGGGACACTTGGTCTGGCATGGGTGGGTCTCTCTTCTGGGGAAACTGGCATGGAGGCGGAGGAAAGGGCAGGGCCCCAAACTCCACTCCGAGTCCAGCCAGCATGATCTCTCCCCGCTCATGAGAGCAAACCCTTGGAGCAATGTTGGACTCGGCCAGGGATGGCCGGAGCCCCTTACCGGGAGGTCAGCTCCATGGGTTGCTTCTGCCTGGGGCCGGCCGAGCAGCACAGCTGTGGGTCTAAAGTTTATGTTTAGTTAATATATCTAAAATGTGTAATTCAAGCCATTGATTCTTTCTTTGCGTCTAGCCCTCTATGTCAAATGGTCTACTGTACAATCCCAAATGGATATTTTAACATGTTCAAAGAACTCATTTTTCCTTCAAAGTCTCTTTTCTCATGTTCCTTATATGAGCAAATAGTGTTTCTCCATCTGCCCAAACTTTATACCTAGAAATAAAATGTTAATTTTTTAATCATCCCTCAAGTAATCACCATATTTATAATTATATGTAATTAATTTTTATAGCAAGTAGGTTTTTGTGCAATATTATATTAATTGATAAATATATATTTCTGTATTTATCGATCTAGTGTAAAATAAGAAAAATTGCTTTCAGAAGAGAATCAGACTAGGTGGAAAACTTGCAACCTTAAACAATTTCATCTTTAAGTAAGGGGTTTAAAACAATGAGGGGTTACCATTCGAAAACTGGGGAGCATATGAACAGAATACTTCTGCAGGCACATCGAATGCCAGAACATATGACATTTTATAATCACTTGGCATGAAGGATTCTTAATCTAGATTATACAAGTGGAATTTTGCTGTCAATATCCTTTCTGTTCAAGTTCTACTTAGCTAATTAGTTTATGACCATATTCTAGAGTATAAAAAGGTAGACAGTGCTTTGTTTTCTCCATGATTCACATTTTTTTTGGTTCCAGTAAACTTTTACTTATTCTATGTTCTCACAGTCCTAGGTCTTTCTACTCTATTACACCATGTCAGCTGAGGTTCAATTAACTAAACCTGCTATAATATTGTAAGCTTGGCACATAATAATGCTTATGTCTAGAACACCCCTATTCCCTAATAAACATTTACCAAAAGAAAAACATTAATAAATACTCTTGATGTTGCTGCTTTGGGTGCTAAACAGAAACAGTATCTTATCTAATAAGCCAGCATAAAGAGTTCTTACTTTGAAAATTAATTTTGAAGTATCTGAAAATTTTGCCATGGAGAATAATAGGGCCCATGCCACAATATTATGTTTTGCATTTAATAAAAACAACTGCAAACTTGGGGGAAAAGCACTCATTCTTTAATTCATCCAGAAAATATTTACTAATCACCCTTTATGGCCCAAGCACTGATCTCAATAATAGGGATTCTTAAAGTACAATGTGTATCAAATAAAGCAAAACCTTTCCATTATGGAGTTTATATTCCATAGAAGAGGAAATAAACATATAAAATATATATGAATATGTTTATATATAAGTGAATGTATATAGCTAAATAAATATACATATGTAATAAGTCCAAGAAAAATTAAACAAAGAAAAGGACTTTCAAGGTGTGGGGAAAACTTTGCAGGCAATGTGAAAAGCAATAGGAAAACCCTGAACTGATACCTTGCCTGGTAGGTACAGAAAGCTAGAGGTCAATAAGGATTGAGAAAAGTGAGTAAGGATTCAAGTGCAAAATGAGGACAGAGAAATTTTATGGGAAACTAAATTGTGTAGGGCTTTGTGTACTTTTCTTTGTTTCCCCCCCCAGAGATAGGTATCTTGGGCTTTGTGTTTCAAACTGTTCCCCAACAGAGATATGTAGCCATTTTTGAGAGTTTCAAACATGGCAGCATGGTCTGAACCCCACTGCATTGTACTACATTATAGGTACTGAAAGCTGGCTGACATTTTAAGTATAAATTAATTCTAAGTGACAAGGTCAGAAGCAAGGAACAAAATTAGGAGCTGAGTGCAGCAATCCAGTCAAGACAGCAGTACTGGTGAGGAGGGGGAGATCTTGTAAAAGTTTGGAGACATTTTGAAGATGAAGCTTCAAAATTTATTGATGATCAGATTTGCAAGAGAAATGAAAGACCATAAAAAAGTTTTGACTTGGGCACCTCTAAGGAAGGAGATGGCATTTTATGAAGTGGGGAAAACTGCATGATTATTGGGTAAAGCAGTTGTGTAGAACATATTAGGCAGTGATGCCCACTGAAATTATATGGGAGATGTTGAGAAGGAAGTTACATATATGCGCTTGAATTAAGAGTAGCATCCTGAATAATGGCGTTCTCATCCTGCTTTCATAGGGTCCAGGCCTCTGAGGCATATGTTAGTGCAGGGAGAACAGTGGAGTCGAAGAGATGTGCCCAGAGCCGGAGTTTCTTTGTCCTTTTAGCTATTTCTTCGATGCTCTTGAAGGCGTTCCATGCCGCTCTCTTCCTCCTGCGCAACTCAGGTGTTTGGTTGTTCATCATGCTGAGTTCTCGACCTAGGTACATGTAACTGCTGCATTCAGAGATGTGTGTTCCATTGAGAATGAATGGGGCCTCTGGAACTAGTTCATTTTTCATGAACATTGTTTTGCTGAGATTCAGCTGTAGACCTATCTTTCCACATTCTCCGAGTTAGCCAGCATTTGTGCCGCTTGGTTAATGTTTGGTGTTATTAGAGCAATATCATCAGTGAAACAGAGGTGGTGTAGTTGCTGGCCACCTATCTTCACTCCCATTCCTTCCCATTCGAATTGTTGCATGACATTTTTGAGGGTGGCGCTGAAGAGTTTTGGTGAAACAGTATCACCCTGACGAATCCCTCTTTTGACATCAAAGATCACTTCCCTGTAGAATGGTGAGATCCTGGTGGTTAATCCATAATAGAGCTCACGAAGGATCTTGATGTATTGGGTTTGAAAGCCCTGTTTGGCTAGGGCTTCGATGACCGCTTTGGCCTCAACAGAATCAAAGGCTTTCTTTAAATCAATGAACGTGAGAGGGTGCGGCATCTTGAACTCCCTACAAAAACTCAATGAGCTTGGTTACTGTGTGGATGCTGAATCCTTTTCAGAAGCCAGCTTGCTCGCATGGTTGTCCTTCATCTAATGTTCTGCCAGTCCTGTTCAGGATGACTCAAGTGAACAGGTTGCAGATGACGGACAACAGGCAGATCAGATGATAGTTGCCAATATTGTGGATGTCTCCCTTCTTGAACAGTAGAACTGTCCTGCTGGTTTTTCATTGGGAGGGCACCTTGCATTCTGACAGGTAGCATGTGGAGAGCTTAGCCAGTGTATTGATGAGTATACTGACAGCAGATTCTTCAGGCGTTAGGGGCTGACTTTGTCTGGGCTGGGTGCTGTCCGCTTCTTTACCAACAAAATAGCATGTCAGATTATAAAAGGGAGAACGTTGGGAATGACATATCCATCCTGTGGAATTTGGTATGTGGGCAGCAGGACATGGCTATAAAAGAGATCCGAGTAGAAATCATGGATAATCTCCATTGCCTTTCTGGAAGATGTGATTGATCAACGTCTGAGGGCAGCCATCTTGGTCTTATAGTTGGTGAAGGCCAGGCGGGCATTGCAAATGCTTTTCCCAGCTTCTGCTGCATTGGCAAGTATTTCTGCTCTTCTCTCTTTGAGGTCTTCCTTTATCGCTTCTCTGCACTGCTTTGCGAGCTTGGACTCTAGCATATTGTTGCCTGAGGCTTTTGCCTTGCTACATTGAAGAATGATCTCAAAAGTTTTTGAAGACAGGCGTCCTTTTGTGTCTTTCTCTTGGCGTTCTTCGCACAACCATGAAGGTGCATGAATAATTGATTGTATTCTTCATCGATGTTGTCAATGATGGCTTTTTCCCCATGTTTCCACAATGGTGCCAAAGAGTTTCCAGTTGGTGGTCATTCTGGGAGTTCTATTCTTAAACTTTGCAGCCTTTACTCCCGTTCTGTGAACTAGAATTTTGCACGGAGATGGTGGTCCGATCCTGTTTGGAACTTTGGGACGACAGTGACATCAGTCAGGCAAAACCATCGATTGAATATGATGTGGTCAATTTCATTGTGGAACTGTCCATCAAGAGATTCCCATGTCTTCCAAAAAGGCTGTACCAGCCGGCATTCCCACCAACAATGGATGAGTGTCCCCTTTTCCCCACATCCACGCCAGCACTAGTTGTTCTTGCTCTTTTGAATATGTGCCAGTCTCTGTGGTGTAAAGTGGTATCTTATTGTTCTTTTGATTTGCATCTCTCTGATTAGTGATGATGAACATTTTTTTCATATGTTTTTTGGCCATTTGAATTTCTTCCTTGCTGAAGTCTCTGTTCACTACTTCTCCCTATTTTTTGATGGAGTTGTTTGTTTTCTTCTTGTAAAGTTCTACCAGTGCCTGATATATCCTGGATATTAACCCCTTATCAGATGGGTATTGGGTGAATATTCTTTCCCATTCTGTGGACTGCTTTTGTATCTTAGTCACTGTTTCTTTTTGAGGTGCAGAAGCTTTTTAGTTTCATGTAGTCCCATAAGTTTATCTTTTTCTTCTAGTTGCTTTGTTAGTGATGTTTCACCTTTGAAGATGCCTTTAGCTTCAATGTTGTGGAGGGTTTTTCCTATATTGTATTCAATGTACTTTATGGATTCAAGTCTGATATTGAGATCTTTAATCCATTTTGATCTGATTTTTGTGCATGGTGTAAGACACAGGTCCAAATTCATTTTTTTTACATGTTGCTGCCCAGTTTTCCCAGCACCACTTGTTGAAGAGGCTTTCCTTACTCCATTTTAGACTTGTTGCACTTTATCAAAGATAAAATGATCATGTGTTTGAGGTTGGTTGGTGTCAGAATACTCAATTCTATTCAATACCATGCTGTTTTAATTACTACTGCCTTGTAGTACAGTTTGAAGTTGGGAAAGGTGATGCCTCCCATCTTCTTTTTCCCGAGGATTGCTTTAGCTATCCTTGGGGGTTTATTGTTCCACACAAATTTCAGGAGTGTTTGGTCAATTTCTTTGAAGAATGTCATGGGTATCCTTATAGGGACTGCATTGAATCTGTACAGAGCTCTAGGAAGTATTACCATTTTGACAATGTTGATTCTCCCCCATCCATGAGCAGGGAATATGTTTCCATTTCCTTGTGTCCTCTTTTATCTCTTGGAGCAATGTCTTGTAGTTTTCTTTGTACAGATCCTTTACACACTTGGAGCCTTTTTGGGAAAACAATATGGACATTCCTCCAAAGACTAGAAATTGAACTCCCATTTGACCCAGCCATACCACTCCTGGGAATCTACTCTGGGAAACCAAAAAATATGCAGCGGAAACACCATCCCTACTTTTATGTTCATAGCAGCATTATTCACAATAGCCAGAATCTGGAAGCAACCAGAGTGCCTGAGAATCGATGACTGGATAAAAAAGCTTTGGTACATCTACACAATGGAGTACTATGCAGCTGTTAGGAAAAATGAAGTTATAAAATTTGCCTATAAATGGATGGACATGGAGAAGATTATGTTGAGCGAAATTAGCCAGAAGGAGAGAGACAGATACAGAGTGACTGCATTTGTCTGCATAACATAAATATATATGTACATATTATGATACCAATATCCAAGGTCAAGTGAAACATATATCAGGAGGTCTTGTCAAAAGTGGAAATTATCACAAACGTGTGGAAGTCAGAGGCTAGGTAAGACAGAAAATGGAACAGTGTGCTAACAATTGTCGAGGGTACTAATGCCAACCTAGAACTGAGCATTAAATACAGGCAAAAGGATAAAAAAAATGTCGACAGGGTTAATACCAACCTAGAACTGAGCATTAAATACAGGCAAAAAAATTGCACATGATGGCCTCTTAGTGTATGTAGTCCAACCCACAATGTGTAAGAGAAGGAAGAGAGAGAGAGAGAGATAGAGAGAAAAGAGATAAAGAACCTACTATTTAGGCAGGCTATGGGAGGGGGAGGGAATTTGGGACATTGGTGGTGGGAAATGGGCACTGGTGGAGGACGGGGTGCTGGAACACTATGTGACGAAACCTCTAAACATGAACAATGTTGTAATTTTATATCTCACGGTGTGTACTAAAATATTTAATAAACTGAAAAAAAAAGAAAAAAAAAAGAGATTCCCATGTCGAGCACTTCGATTCAGCCTTCTGGAACTGTGAGTTATCATGAATGGTCTTGGTGGACATATGAACTTAGATAGTCTCTCACCCTGTTCGCTCCATTCTAGGCCATGGGTTCTGATACGGGTTCCACAAAGAGGAATTGAAAGAGCTATGCTTGGAATCTCACGCCCACTCAAGTGAGAGAAGGAATTTGGAGTTCTGACCTCCGTTGATGATTCAGAGTCAGGGATGCTGTCTCGTTTACCAAGGCATAGAAAATCAGATGGGCTGGACATGTAATGCGATTTGGAGATGAGCACTGGACTAGAGCCATTACCGACTGGATCCCAGGGGATGTCAAAAGATCACGTGGCCTCCCACCGACAAGACGGTCAGACTTCTTCATCAAGACTCTGAACGAATGGTTTGAGGCTTTTTTATTCCTGAAGCAAGTAGATGCCATTGGGCTACACTGGCAAGTGATAGGGTCAAATGGAAACGTTACTGGTGCCCGCTCGAGAAAATTGACGAATAATGGGATGTCAAGTGATCAAGTGATCCTGAATAATAATAAAAGCCTGAAGCAATGTTTGGGTATGTACCTGGACTAAGTTTTGAAGATAAGAAGTAGGACTGGAAATAGGATATTGAAATTGAGTCATAAGAACATTGTAAGGGATTGAAGTTAAAAGGTTAAAATGTGACCAGGGAGAGACAAAGCTTTGGTATTTATATATATATATTTATATATATATATATATATGTGTGTGTGTGTGCGTGCATGCACACACATATATATTATATGAAAATATATGCATATGTCATGTAGCGATAAGAGGGTGTTAGTAAATTTATGTGTAATCTTTTTTCCTTTTTGTGTCACACCCAGCGATGCTCACAGGTTACTCCTGGCTCTGAACTCAGGATTTACTCATGGCAGTGCTTGGGGGACCATATGGGATGTCGGAGATGAAACCAGTCGGCTGCATGCAAGCAGACACCCTACCTATAGCTCCGCCCCTTATGTACAAACTTTTTAAAAATTATGCATGATGGCCATGAACTCAGTAGATCATTTTGCAGGGGCTGGTGATATAGTTCAGTGGTAGAAAACTTATTTTACATGCATGATACTCATGGTACTCCATTTCTGACACAAGGAAGAAGGAAGCAAGGAAGGAAGCAAGGGAGGAAGGAAGGAAGGAAGGAAGCAAGGATGAAGGGAGGGAGCAAGGAAGGAAGCAAGGAAGGACGCAAAGGAAGGAAGGAAGCAAGGAAGGAAGCAAGGAAGGAAGCAAGGAAGGAAGAAAAGGAGAAAAGTAAAGGAGGGATAGAGTGGGAGGGTGGAAGGCAGCAAGGAAAGAGAGGACAGAAGGAAGGTAGGGTGGATGGAAGAAATAAAGTAAAGTAAAGGAAAGGAAAGAGATTGATATAGAAAGGAAATAGTAGATAGATGGAATAAGAAGGGATTATGAGAGCAGTGGGTGAGTTTTCTTACTACCTACTGGACGTGGACATTTCTGTATTGCTTTCCTTCTCGATTTAAGTGACTGTCATTGGCAAACTTAATTTCTCAGACTAGATAGCTATCAATCATGTGTGATGTTCTTTTGTCTTTTCTAGTCATACTATTTCCAAGTTCTAAGAATTTCCACCTTCAAATATTTACTCTTTCTTCATACTCAGGCTACTGCTACTCTTTCCACGTTGTTCAATATTCCTCAGGGCGCTAATCGCTTTCTGCAAGTATCTTGTACATTTATTGTAATTTTGATTGTTTGAAGGGACGTTCTATTTTTATTACTAGAAAATACATTTCATGAGGGGAAATACTTTGTGTGTTTTGTTCCATAAATGTACTATATTCCCCACCCCATAAATATTTCTAGAAAGAGTCAAAAAACTGCCACTGTGTCACCTACTGAAGAATTCCGATTTTGTCGGGTTCACAGACTGGCTTTACTTTATCATCCTGATGGATTCACCTTACTCTAGCTCAATCCATCACTGCACTCAGTAATTCTCTTTTCTGCTTACCAAAAATATTGTGTTAATTTCCTTTGCTTATGATTTGATCATGTTTCTTTCCAGCAACCCAGTTTGTCACGGCTCAGATTGGGTCTCATCTGGATGATCAGTCCTGCTGATTTCTCTCGTCTCGAAAATACTATTTGCCTACTAACATCAGTTACTTTATAGTTTCTAATTGTTTAAAGACTGTTAAGATAATGTTTTTACTTTTAACATGTTTATTTTGTCTGAGGAACTCTGACTTAAATTTATGGAATACTATACAGCCAACAAAACATAGCACAGAAAACGGGTGTTCAATATTAGCATGGCTTCATTGGGTGTCTTCATTTTCTACTTATTTCTCAACAAACAATATAAAAAGTTTGATCTGTTTCTATATTTTATTATATTATTAGCTAAATCTGACCTTTCTTGCTCTATCAATATTATCTTCAAGACAGAAACATGCCCTCTGACTACAACAAAGCATTTTTACACCCTTGCTTAGCAATTTCTTTAATTCATTGTCTTTGCTATTATAGTTCTTGGATTGTTATAGCAATTGTAGCATATTCAGGACACAGCTGCCAAAATCATCTTTCGTATTCATTGATTCCTTTTTTTAAAAAAAATCCTTGGAATTTTTTTTTAAATCAAACTTTATGTATCACAGTAAGATTTTATTTGGCTCCAATCTTGATTTAATTATTTTCTGCATACTTTACCTACACTGAATCCTTCTCGCTTGATTTGCCCTTTGTTTCATTTAAAAGAATCAGTTTTCACACCTTCTTTCAATCCACCCAATATAACTTGGAATAGTTTCTCAAATAATATAAAATTTATAATATTTATGAATAAATGACACAATGCCAACATATTCTGTCTCTTCTTTCAAATAACATCTGAAGACGCACCTGTACCACTGAGTTCTATATTTAAGATATTGAATAAGTATCATTCACCCATCTGTTTTCATTCTGTCTTGCATTTTTCAGGACCTGCTTAAGAGTTGTATTATGAGGTCTCTGGGGCTGGCGATTGTCTGGCATAGTTCACACACTGGCCTTTATTCTGTATATTTATGTTTCTTTGACAAATAATAAATAATAATAGTTCACTGTGCAGTTTTACATTCCACTTATAAATCTATGGGGGACAAAAGAAAACTTAATAACCAGGGAGTATAACAGAAACACTGAAACAAAACTAACCACAAAGAAGGTTTAGCTATAGTAACAGACTTCAACAGAACTATATTGTGATAAAAATATTACCTATTTAAGTCATTTGTAGATGCCCCCTTGTCAGCATTAGGTATCATAGTGCATGCCTCTGGTTTATTCTATTGGGTGAAGCAACTAGAATGTTACAAATATGTAGGGGATTTGATAAAAGCAGTAAAATAAGATCTTATAAATCTTGTAAGAATTAGTTTTGTAAGTAAATGACAGGATGGGCATGCGTGTGTGTGTGTGTGTGTGTGTGTGTGTGTATATATATATATATATATATATATATATATATATATATATATAGACACCACAGGCTTCTGGTCTCCCCTCAGCTACTCTCCCTTTGCCACTCAGATTTTTTTTCAATAATAGAAGAGTTGCTTTTACTTTTCAAATTCCAGGTGGGAAGTGTATCTTTTTTTAAAAAGAAAAAAAAATCTGCTTTTCCTATGACTATGACAAATGTCCTGATTGAAACTGCTCTATGAAACGGCAGTATGTCTAATGAAAACGGAGGCAACCAGAGCTTAAGGGGGGACATTTCCATGTTTCATTGCAGGTGATCTACATTAAAAAAAAACTAATTTGCGGAGTGAAGATCAAAATGTTGACTGCCTGGTCACTGCAGAGGCCACTACATGACAGCTACAAAAAATCTGCCTGTCGCCTCACAGGAGGGGTGTTCTTACATGGAAAGTAGAATGACACTGGTGCTCCAGTTCTCACCGGTTTTTCAATAAGCTTCTGTTTGCCAAAACATAGGATTGGTGACCCAGATATATCTACATTACTGCACAGGGCCCTGATGAGCAGGAAGTCCTATG
This sequence comes from Cryptotis parvus, assembly GCA_021461705.1. Classification (NCBI taxonomy): domain Eukaryota; kingdom Metazoa; phylum Chordata; class Mammalia; order Eulipotyphla; family Soricidae; genus Cryptotis; species Cryptotis parvus. Next base: position 383,247 of record JAJIBD010022040.1, read on the forward strand.
ACAGCATTGCCCTCACTTCTTCATACCCCATGCAGATATATATTTGGTCTTCAGATTTCTTTCAACAGACATTCTCAGATCTGCTTTTTATAAATGTTTAACTGTGTTTTATTATCTAATTTTCCTTGTATAAAATATACAATGAAATATTATAAAAATATAAAAGTCCAATGTATAAGAAATAGCTGTCTTATAAGCCTCTGCAGAAACACATTAAAAAACAGAGACTAGAAGTGATGACAGACTTTGAGTTGCATTCATATTTCCAACACAGGAGGTAGGTCTCTAAGCTGTTTACCTAAAAGATCTATTATTATATGAAAAATAATTAAACACTATGATCAAAATCCATATGAAAGGATACATTCCAGGGGTTGGAGTGATAGCCCAGCGGGTAAGGCATTTGCCTTGCACACGCCCCATGCTGGCCCGGGTTCCATCCCGGCATCCCATATGGTCCCGCGAGCACTGCCAGGAGTAATTCCTGAGTTTAGAGCCAGGAGAAACCCCTGAGCATTGCTGGGTGTGACCCAAAACAGCAAAAAAAAAAGAGAGAGAGAAAGGAAGGATACACTCCATATTCTACTCAGTGACACTTCCTTTACCCACTGAGAGGGCAGACTTCCAGAGTAGATCTTCTAAGATCAGGAAAGAAGTGACTCCTCCCAATTATTCCAAAAAGAGACTGCATCTTTCCCTTTGTAACTTTTCCTTTTAGTTACTAGATTATTCTGATACAAGTGATTTGACTCTGAGGACATTACATATATTTCTTTATCTTTTAATTAAAGAACTGACCTTATAAATTTTAAAAAGCAAAGAATTATAAACCTCAGATAATTTATCATTCTCACTTAGAAATGTCCTAAAGATAAATGTGTTTTTGTACAAAAGCTATGACACCCTTTTTGATATACATTTAATCATCTACTCCAATTAAAATCTTTCAAAATAAAGGCAAATCAAACACAATGATTATTCAGCTCAGTTACCACTCATTTCTTGTTTATTCTTTTTAAAATTTAGGTGAAATAGGGAGAAAAGTAAGCATGTTAATTATATCTACCTTTGCACTAGATATTTAGACTGTTATTTGTCTACATGAGATGCAAGAAGAGAACATACAAATTTGTCTTCAGAGGAAAAATGGCTTTAAGAAATAATAAGGGATATTTATGCCATACTACCTACCACAGAGGAAATTTGATATCAGCACTGACTTTAAAATTGGCAATAAAATTTAAAAGAAGATGACAGAAGTCATTTATGATGAACATTTTTAGTTAAAGATACTTAACTGTGCACAGTGACCAATGCAAAATTTTGTACTTTTTTTCATTCAAATGGAATGAAATGAGAGCTTAGGCCTGGATTTTATCTATCCTTGTTTTCAGAATGCTTCACTGTGTGAGATCAAGAAAGCATGACTTCCTTGGGTTCCTCTTTTCTCGTCAAAAATGAGGAGTTTTAAATGCTATGCTCACTCTTGGCTCTAAAATTCAGTATCCAGTTAAGTAAAACTATTAGGCATTGTAGAATTTTTTTCCCTCTGAAATAAACAAATTCACTGAGATGAGAGAAAATGTTCTTAATGAGCTTATACTGAAAGCTTTCAATCTCTCCCAGCACTGTGGATGCTTCTTGAGGTAACTGGCACTGATTGTTCCTTCAATCCCAGTTTCTCCCATTTTGCACCAATTTTCCACAGATCTTTCATTGTCAGATTCCTACCCCAGATCCCTAGATAATTATTTCAAAGACACTTTTCCTTTTCCTCTTGGTCACATAGCTAAATTTTCTTTCTCAGCTCTCCTGCAGATGGCTACAGTTTTGAAACCAAATTTTGGTTGTGGTATAAAGAACTGACATGTGCAGCTCCATGGCTTGATGCCAGAAGTTCTAAACGATAGTGTGGCACTCTTGCTCTCCTTTGTCAGTCTCAGGTCTGGATGCCATATACCCAAGGTTTCCATGGAAGCTGTATGTTGAAGATGACAGAGCCTCCACAAATCAAAATCCTTGACCAGTCTTTACTTGTACAAAAGAAAACTTCTGTTAAGCAAATGAGATTTGGCAGTTTATGTATGAAATAAACTAATACTAACTACACAAACTCTCCTGTACCTCCACCAAAATCAGAGAATATCAATCTTCCATGATATTTGTGGGGTTAAATGTGTGTTTGGCCACACCTCAGGGGCTATTCCTGCCTCTGTGCTCAGGGGCAAGTCCAGAAAGTACTGGGCGGACCATTGGTGTTGGTGGTTGCTAATGATCTGAATGAAGTTGGCCATAAGCAAGGCAATGCTTTTTACTCATACTATGTCTCTAGCCCTCTTCTAGATATTTTATGTCCCTTCAACAATGCTTTCACATTGCAATCCATATTTTACCGATGTATAAATTTTTAGAATGGCGTCTGTGCTTTAGTCTTTTCTCACATCCATGAAACTCTAGTAACTTGAATAAAACAGTTTGAAAATCACAGAAAGTAGCAAACACAGTTTTAATGGAAAAATTCTCAACATTTTGTCTTTGCATTTTTAGATGGAATATTAAAGTATGAATTTTCCAGAATAGTAATGTTAGTGTATCACAAATTTTAGTATAATTTGTGTATATATTAAAAGATCCCATTGGGCTACATTGGCACGTGATAGGGTCCAATGGAAATGTTACTGGCACCCGCTAGAGCAAATCAATGAATAACGGGATTCAAGTGATCAAGTGATCAAGTGATATATTAAAACAAGTTCCCCAAATAAAGCTATAAATTATACATTTGAAGACTTGTAATAGTAAAGGAAGAGATAAATTTAAAAAAACCTGAAAAATATAGGGGATTAAAAAATTCAGTTATAACAAGCTGCTACTACTTCTTATCTACACTATTATAGCTATAAACTTTATTTTTGCTTTTTTTGGTCACACCCGACAGTGCACAGGGGTTACTCCTGGCTTTGCACTCAGTAATTACTCTTGGAGGTGCTTGGGAGACCATATGAGATGCTGGGGATCTTATCCAGGATGCCCGCATGTAATGCAAATGCCCTCCCCATGGTACTATTGCTTCAACTCCCAGCTATAAATTCTTATCACACATATATCAAAGCACTTTTTCTAAGTTACTTTCAGTGTCTATACTGAGCTCTATAACATAGACATACAATTAAAATATAAATTAAAATTGTATTTGCTTTCAGTTTTAAATTAATTGTTTTAAAATTTAAGAATATTAGGCACTGTGATTTACATAGATATTTATGATTGAGTTTCAGGTATGCAATGTTCAAATACCAATCCCATTATTGGTGTTGACTTTCCTTCACCAATGTCCACAGATTTCTTCCTACCCCTTAGTCTACCTACTTGAGAGGCACCACAAAAAAAAAATAAAGAAAAGAAATGGAAAAAATTTAACTAAATTTTTGTTTATTTAATTATAGAGCCATGATTTACAATTTGTCATTATTGTGTTAGGCATTAATAATGTTTTGTTTTTAATTAGCCTCACCTCTGCTTTCTCCCCTTTCCCTACAAAACATCATCCTTGGTTTCCTGAATAGTGACCAAATTTTCTCATTCTCTGTCTCTAACCATACAGTTTAGTTATTTCTTTCCCCCCTCTTTCTTATCCACTTTTTATTAAAATCTCCTATTATCTTTCTCCCTTACAGCTTATCATCAAATCATTTAATCCAATCTGGTGGCTTCACCTACAATTTTGTCACAAATAGCTTCCAAGTCTCAGTCTCTGGCCCAGAGCTCTCTGGTGCTTCTAGATCACTATTATTTATAGACTTACGGACATTTAAAATGAAGCTAAACATCTTCCAGCTATCTGAAATACAAGTTTCAAATCGAAAGTGTAACTTGACCTTTCTTGGCAACTCTTCTTCCTCCTGTGTTCCTGCTTTTGGGAACTGACATCAATTTGAAGTATTAAACTTCTTTTATCATTCTCTTCTGCCCCTTATCTAAATGAGCTAATTAAGTTCTAAATTCTATTGTATTTGCAGTCTTTTTGAAATTTTTAGCCTAAGAGAGAAAGCTATAAAGTGTCGATTAAAAACAGGACTTCTTTTAATTCAATGTGGAGCCTACCATTATTAATTTCTCCACATAAACATACAAAAAAGTAAAAAGAATAGAATGACAGGAAAATTTTAATAACAGCACCATATTATGAACTGGAAGAGAAGCAAGAGAACTATTCTCAGGGAGAACATCCTCACATTCTATTTCTTATGAACTGGAAGAGAAGCACGAGAACTATTCTCAGGGAGAACATCCTCACATTCTATTTCTTACAACTGGGACTGATTTGAAATAAAATACAATTAATGGAAAAAGGATGCTTTCAGAGGACCAGGGCCTTCTTCACTCTTGTTCCTTGGGTAACCTCTATGAAAGAAAAGTTTAAAAACTAGAGTCTGGAGCGATAGTACAGAGGGTAAGATATTTGCTTTGTTTGCACCTCTCCTAGGTTTGATCCCCGAATCCCACATATTCCCCTGAGCACCCTCAGGAGTAATTCCAGAGTGCAGAGCCAGGAGTAAACCTGAGCATCAGGTGTGACCCTAAAGCCCAAAGCTCCACCTCACCCCAACAATTGTTCATAATGACTAAGCTTACAGAAACTCTAGGTCTGTTGCTCTCATTTTTCTTTTTCTGTTTTGGGCCACCTGTGGCAGTGATCAAGGAACGGTTCTGGCAGGATCAATGGCCAACAAGGGATTCTGGGGATCGAACCCAGGTCACATGCAAGGCAAGTGCCTAATGTGCTATGCTATTTATCCAACCTCTCATTCATTCTTGTGTATAATTATAAAGGATCACATTTAAGTGTTACAGTTTGCATTAAAATTTAAATGAGATCTCCCCATCTAATCAATTGTTTATATTTGTTGGTTCTGAAATAGATGCTTCAGTGTTTTTCAAATTTTCTTCAACAATAGTAATAACTTTCTATAGTAACTCTGGTCCTTTTCCTTTCCTCGTTGATATATTTATTATCTATTACACAAACTCCTTCTTTTGCTTCTTCCCTTTGCACCACCAGCTCTAACATCTTAAATTTTCATTTGACACACTGCTTACCTAAATTATTTCATGTGTGTTCCCATCCATGGAAATTCATTTTTGTGTGACATAAATCCCTACCCTATTCTATTTCACAGTAATAAAACTTTATACTGAATTGCCAAGGAGATAGGTAACCAACCACGCAGTTTAAATTAAGTGCAAGATACACATGTTTGAATATTCTGCTCTGTCTAAGATGTGTAGAGACAGGTCCTGTTTGTGTCTGAGAATTCTATCATCTTATTCAAACTGTTGGAGTTAAATCACATAAGCACAGTTTTCTCACTTTGATTCAAAAGCGAAAAAAAGGCACTGTAATGAGATAATGTGTGCACTAAAAAATCTCTTATAAATACTGATTAAAGAGGGTTTGGTCTATGTAAGAAGTAGCTCATGACCTGAGCACATGCCAATGAGATTACAACTCTCCAGGGTTGGCATCCTCATGGATTATTGTCCCTAAGAACCGCCTGTGGGTCCAGTCCTTGTCCACACTAACCTCTGCTAGTTGTTGTAGCCATGGTAAATATCCTGTTTATTGGATTTTATTAGCATTTAAAATTTTGACATTTGGAAAGCACAATCCTTCTTTTTCATCCTGTCATTTTTAATGTATAAGTGTTCAGACGCTTTCCAATTTTAAGTTTTTCTCTTCTAGCTTCATAAGGTTATAATTTTGAAAAGTTTTAACCATTTTGCTAGTTTGTGGGTACAGAACAAATCAATTTCACATAACAAATTTATTTCTCTCATAGCTATTGATTATTTTCCTTTGGTGAAGTGAATTTTGGTCTTAAAACATTTTTGATGACATAATTAGAATGCTAAACTGCAAAATTTTCAAAGTTCTGTGATATTCATAATTTTTATTTTATGGTCAATATGTGTGTGGCATAGGAAAGTGGTGTTGCACCCATTTTACAGGTAAAAGACAAAATACTAGAGAATACTTTGTGATTCACACTGTAAGCAGCAAGGTCAAAATTAACTGTTACTCTAGTGTTCCTCTCACTGCATCACATTATAATCAATATTTCATTACATTTTATATTAATTATTGAGTTAAAGTATCCAATTAGTACTTCTCTCCAGCAAACTAGTATCCATCCATCCATCCTTCCCCCTCCCTCCCACAAGCCCTCCCTCCCTCTTCATAGCTGGCAATGTTCAGAGCTTACTCCTGGATCTGTATTCAGGGATCACTCTGGCAAGTTCAGGGAACCATGTGGGGTGTCAGCGATCAACTCTGGGTCTGTCACATGCAAGCAAGCACCTTACCAACTATACTATTGCTCTGGTTCCAATTCCATGCTGCCATTTTCTATTGCTCTTATTAGACTTTTCCTGCCTTTGGGTTTTGCATGATCCTTGCTAGACTAAGTTACTCAAGGACAATGTTGCCTCCATGTGACTGTGTTCAGCCTCCAGCCAACTAAACACGTTTGCCAACTGCTGATATGCAGGACAGGTGCTGATCCACAGGTGTAAACAGACTGAAGAATGATGCTATACATGTCTATCTTTTTGCTTAAACTGTTTTCAACTCACGCTTGCTTAAGCATAATTGATAAATTTAGTATTTATAAACCACAAAAAGATGGCATTTTATCCATGTCATAGGTAGGAAAATGGAAACATTAGGAGAAAAGATGGCTGGTTTGAGCTTTTCTGATGTCAGTGACAGTGATATGAAAAAAAAGAAGCAGCAAAAGCAACAATGACAATAACAACCACCCAGGGATCAATGCTTAAGCCACATCAGTGCATTGTAAAGGTACAGGAAAAACAGGCTATGGTGGCTGTGGAAGAACCCTAGATACATTTTCAATCTCCTGTGCATATTACAGTTGTTTGAAAGAACTGTGCAGAACTGGACATTTTGTTCCATTATAATTTATCTGTGTTCCTATAGCCATTCTCCACTTTTAAACGCTAATCACTTCTCTAGGTGAGCTTAAGTACCTAATTATTAAGAGCCCTCCAAATTTCTAGTGCCATCTTGAATGTAGTTAGTGCCCTTTCTGTCCCATTTGCCCCCTGTGCTTGGTACTGAATCATAGAGCAAATATACTTAATGAAGAATCATGGTGCAGGGTTAAATTTACAAATTAAGCAATTCCTTTAGATTTTACGCTGGTTTCTTTTATCTTTGAATTTCCACCCTCCATTTGCCTAAAATGCATACCACTGTGAAGCAAACACTAAAAACCAAAGAACCAAACCAAACAAAAACACAAATGCACACCCAAAATACCCCAAAATAAACAAAATGAAAACCCAGAGCGACAGTGACAATTCTAAGAGAATGCTAAAGTCTTGGCCTTTACCAGATCCTCTTGCCACCTATAAGCTCATATATAGCATCAGATAACCTAAGCATCTAGGAAATGGTAGGACAATACATTAGCAGATTTATTATTAATCTCTAGAATCCCAGATTTGTTTTCTGTTAGGTTAAATACCCTTTTGATTATTATTGGAAAAAATAATACCAAAAAATCTATTACATCCATTAAGGGAGGCTTAAAATCTTAAAATCCATAGCTTTAACCCAGTATCTATAATTAAATGAAAAACACAACAACAACAAAAACAAGCTAAGTTAATGTAGTGTTAAGGTTGAGCTTCTTATTGAACAAAAGTCATAAAATTGGAATTAAATTTTCTTGTACTAACTCTGCCAGTTCTACAGCACTTCTCACATGATTTTTACAATATGATTAATTTAAATGTGAGTATTAGGGTTGTTGGGAATGGAATTCAGTAAAACACATCACATCATGAATCCAGTTTTGGTTGTCTGATTAAAGTTTTATGCAATCAACAATATCGAAAAGGTATAATTCTTAAATTACAATGTCCCATTTAAGTGATGGTCATATTCCTGTAAAGTGTGTCCATTTTACCTATAAATCCTTTAACCTTCACTTCCAATTAGTTAACAGTCATTTTCTGGGAAGAAAATAAAATTTATACAGAAACTAAACAAACAACTGCTGTCCTATGAAAGTACATTTGGTCCTGATCTTTCAGCACATGATAAAAGATAGTCCAGAGGAATTACTACATAAGAGAATAATATCACTCTCATAATAATACTGCTCAGAACATTTAGGTTTATGGATACTAGTGGAGCAACGTAAAAGCCATAGAGATAAGTATGTATTTTTAGGGTGATGGTTACAATTCTAGTAATACTTGTTAGTAGCCTTCATAACTTGAATCACATTTTAATCACTGAGTTTTATTATTAGAATGATAAATCTCACTTGGTAGGGCCATTATGAAAAATTAATGAAGTAATAATATAAGTAATACAGGATTTTAAAAAGTCTATGGGTGTTTATTACATCATATCAATTAGTATGAGTAACCATGACTTATCATTTGGATTTCCAGAGGGTTATTTTGGGGTGCACTCACAGAGTAAGGCTCAAGACTTACTCGTAGCTCTGTGCTCAGGGACCACTCCTGTTGGGTCTCAGGGGAATATATGGTGTCCCATGGATAGAACCTTGATCAGCTGCATGCAAGGCAAGTGTCCTACTTGATTTACTATAGCTCTGGTCCTCCAGAGTTTATTTTATGTTTTTAAATTTTGAAATCTTTAATTTACTTCTATTCATCTCAGTTGGCCTTTTTTTCCCCTTTATATTGAATCACCATGAGATAGATTGTTACAAAGCTGTTCATGATTGGGTTTCAGTCATACAGTGTTCCAACACCCATCCCTCCACCAGTGCATATTTCCCAATATCAATGTACACCATTTCCCTCCGACCCACCCCATACAACCTGACTCTATGACAGGCACTTCCCCCTCTCACTGTCTCTCATTCCTTGTGCACATTGTGGTTTGCAATACAGACACTGAAGGGTTATCATGTATATCCCTTTATCTGTTTTCAATACTCAGTTCTAAAGGTACTTCTGAAACACAAAACAATGTTCATGACTTTATTTTAAGTTGAGTCAATTTTTGGAAGAAATTATTTCCTTAGATTATGTACGCATCTATAGCTTTCCAGATATGCTGAGTACATGACGCACTGTGGTACAGCAGCTAAATCTAAAAGCAGGTGAGTAAAATGAATTCTTGGAGATAGGACTGCCATGCCCAATATTTTCTCCACATTTATTGAAACATTTGTGTCTAAATAGAGAATATGCTTGAGAAATTCTAGTCCAACATGCATTTTAGAGAGAAAGTTAGAAATCATAAATATAAGGGCTTAAGGCTAAAGTGCCATCTCAACCACAACTACAGTAAAAATCCTAAGTGCATTCTGGCAGGGAATAAATAAAAGCAGGAAAGTCTGTTGTGGACTGCGCAGAACCCAGGAGGTAACCAAGTGAGTAAACTGCTAAAGCGGGATTATCCTCATTTGGGAGAAATCCATCCCAGAAAGGAATTGGGGGGGTGGGGTGGAGGAAGATAATAGCATTTGCCCTGGGGGGGGGGGGGGGGCGGAGAAGGGCCTTTGCATCTGAAGTCTGCTAACTTACCTTGTGGTCTGAAAACAAAATTGTTTTCCTCTGTCAACAGTAATCTCATTTGAAGTCTAGCAGACTGGTGCACAAAAGATACATGTGTTTCTTCTAGTGGTGAGTTACACAGGCCAGGGGTTAGGTGCCTCAGATCCACTCAGAATAATGTAACCAACTTCCTTTCCAAAAGTATAATACTGACTATTTAATAGCTTTCTTCAATAGACATAACTTAATGCACAGCTTTTTCCACTTTCCCAGCTAGGATTTTTTTGCTCCTAGTATTAACAGAACAAATGAGTGTGGAAAGATCTGAACAGAAACCACAGATTACAACTGATAATCACTGAAGCTAAGGAATGTCATGCACATTTAATACATAGGAAAACACAAATCATCAACAGTCATTAACTCCTGTCCTCGGTGAATTAATGAGATTGATAATCAAGTTTGGAGATGAAGCTTTGTTTGGCTGGTTTTAGGTCACAGTAGGGGGATTTAGGGGATACTCCCAGCTTGGTTCTCTGGGTCACTCCTGCAGGCCAAGCATGTGCCAAGCATATGCCCATTGAACTTTATGCCTAGTCCCTTATTTTATTATATAATGGAACAGGATTTATTGCTGTTGTATATTTTCAAGCCTCCTTAACTATCCCACCTCCATTTAATTCCACCATTGTCCCATGGCCACATTCTGCCCCCCGAACAACCCCCCCCCGTTATCCCCCCCCACCACAACCACTACCATCACACACACATACACACACATACATACACACTGTTGTTGCCTCATTTAGCTGTTCTGCTAAAACTATATCTGGATTTGTTTCCATTGGCGATAATCAATGCCTTGTTTTGTTTCTTAATACTATATAAATGAAAGATATCAAATAGTATTTGTCTTTTTTCTTTACTTCAAAGAAAGTAATAGGTTCATTTCATTACCTCTGTTCATCAGGTTGAAGGAAGAGGATTTTTGCCATTACATAAGACTGCAGAGTCCAGAAATTAAGTAGTGATTAAGTAGTGGTTTACTCAAATCTGAGATCTGAAGTATTTTCATTAAATGTTTCTTCAGTGGCAAAAATGGCCTTTAACATGTACTTTTCAGAGAGCTAATCTTTCAGGCACAAGACATAATATTTAAATCTAGATCTTCAACCCTGGCATAATTTTCCTGAATCACCCACGTGTTGCCATCAGGTTTTGTTTTTGCAGGCCACACACGTGGTGCTCAGAGCTTCCTCCTGGCTCTGAGCTCAGGGATCATTCCACGGTTCAGGGACCATATGGGGTGTTGACAATCGAACATGGGTCAGCCATGTGTAAGGCAGAAGCCCAACATTCTATACTACTGCTCCAGTCCTTGTCATCAGATTTTTTTTAAAAGGTGGGCTAAAAAGAGAGTCAAAGGAATTTAATGACATAATAAATGTACCAAATTCATTTATTTGCTTTTTTTTTTGGGTCACACCCGGCAATGCTCAGGGGTTTCTCCTGGCTCTGCACTCAGGAATTACTCTGGCGGTCCTCAGGGGACCATATGGGATGCCGGGATCGAACCCGGGCCGGCATGGGCCGCCACGTGCAAGGCAAACACCCTACCCTGGACTATCGCTCTGGCCCCACCAAATTCATTTTTATGATTAAGATATTGTGAGATCCATGAGTTCAGAAAAAAATCTTGATGTATTTTATCCAGTAATAAATCTGATTCATTGATAATTCTCAAACACTGGGCTGGCACAACGAGAGTAAAATAGTACATTTTCGCAGTGTAAAGTGGTGGGTGTGGATGCTTTGGGAGCCGGTCTCTGGCAGCTGATTGAGTCACACTCATGCTTTGTTGCCCACTTACGTCTTCAGAAAGCAGCTTGGGCGGGAAGCTCAGCAGATGTGCTCATTTAAGGACAAACCCATTAGAATTTTATAATATTTGGTGAATATTCTCTAACGAATGGTGAACCTGGCTCACTGCCTTGGAGAACTATTGCTCAGTCAGAAAAAAAGGTCCTTTAGCTTTCTTCAAACACTAGAGCATTCAATGCCTCCCAGCTAAGCACACTTTCTGATAATTCTAATATCCTTCAAACATTTCCAAGATACTGATCTGGACCAGAGGTTACAGATGAGCAGTGAGTCCTTTTGCAGCATGTAACTATTTTCTGTCAGGACAGGAAGTGGAGGTGGGGAAGACACTTGGTTATGAGCTGGTGGCGCACTGCGCTTACTCCTGGCTCTGTGCTCAGTGGTCACTCCGGAGAAATCCCTTAATCCCTGTGCTATCTCTCCAGCACCAAGATATTTATAATCTTGTTGGAAATAAGGGAGCCATAATATGTGTGTATATGTGTGTATACATGTATTTTACACTCAAATATATATTTTACTATATATCTATATAGGTGATTAGCACTTTATATAATATATATTACAAATATTATATACACACATACATCATTTTAACTGAATCACCGTGAGATAGACCATTACAAAGGTGCAAAGGTGTTCATGATTGAGTTTACATCATACGGTGTTCCAACCCATTCCTCCACCAGTGTACATTTCCCAAAACCAATGTCCCCAGTGTCCCGCCTCCTGCAACATGCCTCTAAGGCAGGCACTTTCCTTCTCACTCTCTCTGTCTCTATCTCTCTCTGTATCTCTGGCCTCTCTTTCCTTTGACACATTGCTTAGCATTTATATTCTAACAAAACAGCAAGTACCCTTGGAGGTCAGAGAAACCTCAGAGGGAAACCAGAATTAAAAATTTTATAAAGAAATAATAAACTGTTTTACAAAGTGAGGAAGGAGAGCATTAGAGGTAGAGAAAAACCGTAAAGTGGGTGGAGGTGAGTGAGAGTGAGCTGACTGTTGAAAGAGAAAGAGGAGGAGGGTTATTACAGGTGCAGGAGTTTCGTGAGGAACTGACTTGTTAGTTCAGAAAAGTTGCAAAAACACTAACCCCAAGACATTGTTCTTTCCATTTTAGGGAAAGCAGAAGTTCATGAAATCCTGGAGCTGAGAAAGAAACATGGGCCATTGGAATTCATCTACAACAGTTAGAAGAACGTGTGCGAAGAATCTGGATTTTAATCTACAGGTAGAAAAGAAGCAGTGTAGAATCCTTGACCAAGAAATGAGATAAGGAAAACGAAAGGTAGAGACATTATATATATATAACATTTATATATAAACATATGGAAATATTTATATATAAACATTTAAATAAAAACATACATAACCATATATAATAAATATATATAATACACAATATGTATATGTACTTAGGGCTATGATTAAGATTTACAAAGGAAACAAAAGTTTTCCATCATTAAATGGGAAATAATTTAAACTTTATTACAAAGTTATTTTAAGGGTATATTTTATTTTTAATATTAATTTCTATCGCTTGTAATGCTTAGATTGACACAACAAAGCTTGTAAGTGATAGATGTGCCATCACAACACAATTTATAATCAAGTAATTTTTGTTCATGGAATTGGATATCTTATTTTGTCCTCAAATAGTATTTCTGCATCTAAATGATGCTGGTAAATAAGAAGGCTTTTGGTTATGGCAGTTTTAAATTTCCACTCAAATCAATCCCTCCTCACAAGCCACGTGGCTTCATGATGGGCTATATGAGTATGTGCATATTCTATGCTTCATTCATATTGTGACTGTATAGCCATAATATTGAGAGCACCATCAATTATATTTGGATTCTTGTTTCTTTGGGTGAAAAATTCACATTTATTTTTTGCACAAAGCACAGTGCAGAAATCCAAATGCTACCAGTGTCTGTTCATACTAAATCTGGGTACAATGGAAACTGCCCGTCAGTCAGTTTGTGGACATGACCATCAGTCCCAAGCTACTGCGTCCCTCTCACTTCTTTCATGAACCTGTTCAAAGGAACTCAAGAGCCACATGTGATCAGTGTTAGTCTTAGTATTAAATTTAGTCTTAGTTAGTCTTAGTATTAAATTTACCCACAAGTGCACTAAAAGGAAATCCAGTTTTAAAACTGTGGTTGGATCACTTATTAAACAGTAATGAAAAGTAAAAGGGGAGCAAAAGAACATAGGCAGGAATTTCATTTCTTCATAATTATTAAGACCTGAAAACCCAATTTGAAGAAAGCTAGCCATGGATAAGAATATAACTTCTTCATAGAGATTAAAGGAAAGAAGTATCCAAAGAAATAGACAAACATATGAAAGCTTCTTAATATAGCAAGGTATTACTATATTTATTTTTGACCTTTGACAACTGAGAGAATATGAAGAATTAGAGTTCTATAACTATTCTATATAATGGCAGATGCTCAGCTTACTCAAGGAAACAAAATCTTTTTATGAAATTTCACTAAGCATCTAGCCGAAGAACTCTTTCTATACTCATTTTATATAATATAGTCTTGTTTATGAGTTTTGATATAACAATAGATGCTTAAAAAATATTTTGAGCAGGTTATTTTGTATATTGGATGCGATAAATGTTTTCTTTAAAGTGGGTTTCATGTTTGTGTTGGCTGGAGCTAACACAAACGTACAGGAGGTACAGGAGAAAAAGTGCTTGCCTTGCATATGGCAGACCACAGTTTGATCCCCTAACACCGCATGTGATCCCCAGAGCACTGTCAAGATTCAGAACTGAGCTCAGAGCCAGGAGTAATGCTTGAACACCAGTGCGTATGCTCCTTAAATGGAGTCAGTATTAATTCCATTGTATTAGTAATGTAGGACAATTGTGTATGAAACATTTATTAGTCTTCTCTTTCTAGTTCCTTTAGTAAAATATTATCAAATTGATGACAAGATCCTTCACTATAGAGGTCCAAAGAGGTAAGAGAGTGGATAAGACACTTACCTAGCATGTAGGTGATTTGGTTTTGATACTTGGCAACTGATCTCTTCCCTCAAATCCTACCAGAGTTGGTCCCTATGCACAGAGCAGGAGTAAACAATGCTATAATTGTATAAGAAAAGTGAGTGTAAACCCTGAGCACAGCTGAGTAGGGCTCAAAATCCAGAAAAATAGCCTTCGCTATAAATCTGCATTGCTAATTACTTTTTAGCAAGATACCATTATTGGTACAACAAAGGCTCCTCATATCTTAAATCTATGCAGACCAAACCACTATCAACTGTAGTATCATTTTCTTCCTTAAACAGAAACTTGGCTTCTCCACAGCAATTTTCACTAAACTATAAAAGTGCTAATGATGCCCAATTAAGGACATAGACAATTTACTATTAGCCTCCTTTGAACCTTTCTCTATTTTCATTTCTCTAATCATCATACTAAGAATATTCTTTCCTAGAAAGCTCTGGGCAGGATTTATTTTACAATAGTTTGCAAGTTTGTTACTCTTTCAAAAGCTAAGGCTGTTCAGACTTTATGTAAACTTATTAGTTAAAAAATTGCACTATGAATAGGATATCTTTCTTTTGAGAGACTATCCCAACTATCAATATCTATTTCAATTGTGTTTCCATTTCCTCAATGTTCCTTTCATTACATACTCTTTTATACATCTTTTAAATTTATTTTTCTTCCCTTATTGCATCTTCTTTCTGCCTTATTTTATGTTACTAATTTATTTTCAATTTCATTTTAGTCACTATGATTTTCAATAGTGCTAATGAAAGGGTTTCATGTATACAATACTCACTTTTCTTATGCAATTATAGCATTTCCTCAGTACATTTGGTTTAGTGTTAAGTTAAAATTAAATCACTTTATAGTTTGGCTGATGATATTTGTTAGGTTGATTCATAGTGAAAGGCCTAAACCCCCAAATTATAGCTAATGAATCTATAGCTTTGTGTAAGCATGATACATGATAACACTACTGTTCTTCAATTGTATTTCCTATCTACTTATGGAGGAAGTTTGGCAACCATAAATATGTTATTTGACTTTCTGAGGTTTTGGCTTTCTTTAAAGGAATGTAGTTACCTTTTGGAACAAAATTATAATTTATGGTTTCAGTGTCATTTTTAATTTATTTTCTTCCAATTTTAATATTACGTCTTTTGAAAAAGTTAATTTGTAAATTGTATTTTGAATATACAAATCCTGAAAGACAATTTCTTTTTAGAGGCCACACATGGTGGTGCTTAGGACTCACTCCTCGCTCTGTACCCAGGAGTCACTCCTGGCAGTAGTGATTGAACCTTTGTCAGCCATGTTCAAGACAAAGAGTCTTACCTGCTGATTATTTGTTTTGATAATTAGGGAAAGATGCCAGAGCATATGAAACAAAGGGAACACATAGTCCCACAAGGATTATAAATTAAATCTGTCCTCAAAATAATTTCCTGTTTACTATAAAAATTCTATCTGTATTTCAGTGTTTATTAAAATTTTACTCTCTATATATTATACTAAGTAAAAAGTGTAATATACTAAGTATAATATACTTAGTATATAAAAGTATATATAGTATATAAAAGTGTATAAAAGTATATAAAAGTATAATATAATAAGTAAAATTTACTTAGAACATTATACTAAGTAAAGTTCGTTTCACTTAAAAATTCATACTTAGACAAAAAGTAAAATTTACAAATGATGATGCAAATTAAGTACCAAGTTTCATCAAGGACACTAACAACTTTGCTGTGCAGCAGGGTGAGAGTGTCTATGGGAGGAGTCAACGAACTTTGCTACATGAGGTGACAAGTAGACCAGAAGAACTTTATATGAAAGTAGTAACACATGAGATGAACATGAATATCAATAACATCTAACAGATGGAGATGAAGTGTGTGTGTGTACATGTGTAACCAAGTGAAGAAAGAATTAGATCAAATGTTGGCTCTTCAGTGAAAACAATTTTCTATAAAAACATGGATAATAATTTAATTGTATTACTTATAAATTTCATATTTATTACAAATTATTATTTATGAATTACTTTAAGTGGATTTACTATCCATCAATGACACTCAATGTAAAATCCTCACCCTGTGTATATAGCACATGTTTTGAAATCAAACAGGAATTGAGTAGCTGGGAAGACATGACTAAGATGTCCTGATTTTGCCTCAGTTACTTGTGCAATCTTCTCAATATGGCTCTCAAATGCATAAAGGTTAA
Organism: Cryptotis parvus; assembly: GCA_021461705.1. NCBI lineage: Eukaryota > Metazoa > Chordata > Mammalia > Eulipotyphla > Soricidae > Cryptotis > Cryptotis parvus. Next base: position 399,931 of record JAJIBD010022040.1, read on the forward strand.
AAGAGCATTATCAATCACAAACTGTGCTAAAGTCTTGAGCACAGAGCCAGAAGTACGCCCTAAGAACCACTGGGTCTGTTCCCAATATCCCACTCCCCTCACCAAATACTTTTTGTTGCTTTATAACTCTTTTAACCCTCTAAAATAATAGAAATTCAGACGTAGGTAAGAATAGGGAAGATTCCAGATATCCAGCTATCTATTAAATATTACAGTTTCGCATTATCCTTGTTATTTTATTTCTAAATTCTCTGGGAATCAATCAAGAGAAAAGACATCAAAAGTTATGGAATTAAATAAAAATTATCATGAAGTCAAGGATTATGTCACTTTTCTCAACTTTTTACTACTCATCTCAATTTAACTTTTGTTAGTCATTCATATTCAATTTTATATTTCAATATTAAAATAATGGAAAAGTTATTGAAACTCAGTAAATATTCCTATGGACTATGACCAAAGAACCCCAAATTAACAGGGAAATGGTTATAGTCAAAAGAGCTTTTGCTTTGACATGAATTTCTAAACAATATAATTATGCTTCACTAAATGGTTCTGAGCTTTAGGAGCTCCCACACATGCACACACTCAAAGTTTTTGCTGCAGATGCGGCCACTGGCTGCTGAACCAGGCAATTTGATCCATGTTTGTTGTTGTTTAATGAAAATAAAAAAGACTCAAAACTATTTTGTGCTCTGTAGAGTAAGAAGAAGCTAAGCAAAAAGGTCAGGTACATGAGTCTAGCCTTTGCTGTCTATTTGCCCATTCATGACCAAGGTGGAAGCTTAGAAGTTTGATACATGTCAAGACTGTGCTGATTACTTTGTATGTATATGTGTGTGTGTTTGCCTGCCTTCTAAATTAGTTTACAAAAATATTATTTTATTCAAACACAAACAAAAATCATCAAATTGGAGAACTGGTATTGAATCATTTCAAGAAGTATCTATAATGTATTTTCAAAAATTAACCCCTCTTCTCTCCAAATATCAATTTATCATGAGGCTCTTACGGTGTTTTGCCAAGAGGGCAACAGAGTAACAGTAACAGAGTAACACATTCTTATTTAATTTGACTAGAGAACTTGAGTCTAAGACTTTACTATAAGACTGCCAATGCAACAATATATTACGTAGGTATAACTTTAAGAATGCCATAGTTTTGTATCAATCTATTTACCTATCTAATGGGGTGGTATATATTAACTTGAATGTAGCTATTTTTAATAATTTTATTAAAGAATAATTGAACTTTCATTTTCTCAAACAATTCTTATCCTTCTTGTAGCATTGCTTTGATTCTTAGAAAGTCAGTGAAATTTCAGAAATTTGATTACACGTAAATTTACCAAAAAGTATACTGGGCTCTCTTTTCTGAGGCTAATTTATGAATTATAACTTTGGTTTCAGATTGTTCACATTTATTAGTTAAAATGATTATCAGATAGCTACAATATAACTTAACTGGTATACTCCTATTTGTAGTCCAGAAATGCTCTTCAGATCTGAAATGACTCAAATATAAACATATTTTACTTTTTTGGAAAGCAAAGACTATAATTCTATGTGACCTCATGAGCAATTAACTTTGCCCGAGCATAATTAATACAGTGTACAAGTTCAGATTTGGGTAAATGAGAAGAGGAAGGGAGAATGAAACTCATTCACTTCCTTGCTAGGTTCTGCAAAATAGCTCCCTTTTCCCCATAATGTGACATTTTCTTCCTTATTTCTAGCATAATTAAAGTCAGCAGCCCTAAAAATCTTTGACTTAGAAATCTGCTTCTGTTCCCCATAAGACATAATGAACTTATGATTCAAAGATGATATTTCCTGCTAGACTGTAGTATCAGAGAGGATAGCTATAAAGCAAAGTATTGAAGAGATAGTCATAATGCCATACTACCTTCCTATCCTTGTCTGCTTCACAGATTGAAAGACAAGGGTCACAGCTAGTTTATTCCTTAAGGTTGAAAGCCTTTCCTGATGAGGTCATCATTTTCATTACTCTGTTTCTTCCTCACTCACTAGAGTGTCTTTCTAAAGGCAACTGCGGACCTGTTTAGTAAATATTGAAGGCAGGGGATGCCTGGAATGATTAAAAAGAAACAAACCTTTCCCATGGCACATGTCCTTTCTCTCTGTAAGAGATGAGGCAATATATAATCTCTTTTCTATATTACTACCACAAGGGCAATTTGTGGGAGGAAGAGATGGATTTCTGGGAGTGAAATCCTACTGCATTGCCAGGGTTATTTTGGGACAGACTTATCTCTAATATCCTATTTTCAGAATTGGTCTCTTTGCTCCAAGCACACTACCTGGGGTAGCATGGAGATTCTCTATCTTCAAGGCAAGAATTAGTTATTTCCTTGTTGGACTATCTGATGAAAAAATAATAATATAAAAAATAAGAGAAAGTGATGCATATAAATAAATGTCAAACCTTCTATGTCTCCTGGGATTTCGTGTGATGCTTCTATGTGATCTTTTGTTCTGTAAGTGTCTATTACTGGACATTCCACTTGTGTAATCTAAACAACGAGTTTGCTTACGTATAAAATAAGTGATCTCAAATGTCAGTGGAACACTTATCTTTTTAATCCCTAATAACTGCTCTGGGTAGAAATTGTTACAGAGAACCTTACTGGAGGACAGAATTCGCACTTGCCAAGGAAATACTACATGTGTAAATTAGAAACTAATCATCACTTCCTCACTGGAGATAGTGGCAGCTTTGCTTCAGCGTTTATGTTGAAATATACATTTTTATGAAATATTTTTCACTGTAGCCAGCATCAGATTAGGGTATCAAACACTAGTTCCCAGTTACCACCCTCCAAACAAACCCGACTGAGGAGCTGAAAAAGAGAACTGTCAAAAGCCTTGGCTTTCCTTTCTTACACTCATGAAGCTGATTGTGTTTCTAAATTCCTGGTTTAAAACCTGAAAATTATCAGTGTCAGCTTGTACCTGGGTTTCTTCATCTTATATTTGTCTCTAACATCTCTCAAAGAACTGAAGGATTTCCAGAGATGAAAATGAACTTGACAATCATGTTGCAACTCAAACAGATCCTGATTCTTTTCGTCACTTTTTAATTCATTGCAGATGGTGTAAATGGGATGTTTACTGGCTGGCAGGTAATGAGTCTTGTTGTAGATAATAGTGATGGACGGAATCTCACGCCTGTTGACAGCCCAGTACCTCAGCAGCTGCACATGGCTATCATCCTGTGCTTTGCAGCACATATAATATCATGACAGGGTGCAAAGTCCAGTCCATTTTCCCCAATAGAAAAATGATTGGTACACCTGAATCTCACTAGTTCACATATCCGTTGCCCTGATTTCATCCTCACTGTTCACATGGGTAGACAGTCCAAGATGTGATCTAATGTCTATTGCTTTAAAAGGAAAATGTAATCTGTTTAAACATCCAAACACTCTTCTTCCCAGGTACCACCATTCATCACAACTGTCAGTGCTTCTGTGAAAGAGTAATGACCCTCAGGCATGGGATAATGCTCCATGGGGGCCTTATGAATGCCACTGCCAAGCACAGAAATTGATCGGTTTTCAGTGGGGCTGGTATGTACATCATGAAAGACCTGCACTTACTCTCTAAATTACAAGTGGCTGTTTATCCCTTATACAATAAAGCCTGGGTTAGGGAGCCACAGACCCTGCTGACTTAAATTGTCCCAAACATGTGAGCACAAGATTTGGACCCATCGGTGAGACAGATTTAAACAGCTTGAAACTGAAAGTTGGATCAGAGTCATTAAAAAAATACATTGGGAGATAACACAGGTATTGTTGTCTTGCACTCTTGTCTCTTTTTTCTTTTTTTATCCTCTGTATCAATGGGCAGTAACAACATCCTACCACACAATATAAACATAAAAATACCAAGCAAAACAGAAAAGCATGCCAGAGCAAAATTAACTGTTTTCTTCCCGAGGCTTGTTCGTATATTTATATTGCTTTTACAAAGTAGAAAAAGATGAAGTTTTATAGTTTGAACTCATGATTTTTTAAAATATCTTCAAATTGATCTATTTTCTCATCTAACCTATATTGATCTTTTCCTTAAAGCCCTCCCTACCTTCCAGCATCATCTGCATTTACTATCAAATCTACTTGAGAGATTAATTTCCCTTCTATAGACTGTACTTCAGTAAAAGCTCCATGGCTGTGCAAATTTAATTCAAAATATATATCTCTTCCTCCGGTCTCAGACATACTTCTTAAGTCTAGATAGTCTCTTGTGATCTTTCTTTTGATCCTATCTCCTTTAGTTATAGTACAGAGCTGTATCTTCAGGTGTTCAGATCTAGAAAGCACAGCATAGTTTTGGGTCTCTGTGATGCTATTTCCCAATGCATCTCTGAATTTGAATTTCTATATATTATGCCAGTAACTTTAAAGCATTAAATACATAATGACAATGGTTTGTCTTTTACTTGTGGAAGTTCTGTCATTTTACCAGATAATAGTGTCTTCAGTATTAAATCATAAAGACTCGTGATCTTAATTTTGAAACTGATTTCTGATATGCATTTGTAGCTCAACATAAATAATATAAAGCAAAATTCTTACTGATTTGATCCATTTTATTTTAAGAAATTTTATGAAATCAATTACCTGTAATATTGAAATAATTACAGGTAGTTGAGTTCTTTCTACTTGGGGATATTATCCTGCCTGAGCTGGTCAGAATTATTTGTAACTATACTTTCAGGGGGTCAGAACAGGGAGGGCATTTGCCTTGCACATGGCTGATGTGGGTTCTATCTCATCATTTCATATAGTCCCCTGACCACTGCTAGGAGTAATTCCTGAGTGCAGAGTCAGGAGGAACCTTTGAGCATCACTGGGTATAACCCAAAAAGATAAAAAAAAAATCTATACTTTGTCCTGATTATCAATATTGCTAATGATGATGGAAGATAGACTTTTCCTATAAAAAAATTTACAATCAGAGAAATCCTTATAATTAATAAAATAAACCAATAAGATAGTGAAATTGGAAGCTCCCAATACATTACCAGAAATCTTTTTTATGAATTACAAATATGCTAGAAGACAATGAAAAGATCAGATACTGAGCAGAGCAAAATGACCTTTGACGTGAAGTGTCAGCTAGAAATGACAATCCAGTTCAGATCGGGATACAAAAGACTGAGCAGAAGGGTATTAAGTTACTCGATTACTTCATCTGGAAGAAAGCATTATGTTTTAGCCATTTTTATTACCTGAAAGCTATGGATATAGAGGGAAAGATTAATAGCCAGTATTATTAGGAGGTAGCAGGTGAGTTGGTGTGAATAGCATTGTCTGTTAGGGTTCTGTTTTCTCTTCTTGGCCTTGACATGTTTTCATGTGGGAATAATCATTTTTCAAATTTGGATAAGATACTTTATATTCTAATCCTCGGAGAAAGGTCAGTTTGGGAATTAAGGGTAGGGGGAGATTTAAAACATAAAGGCCTTTAGTGTGAGAAAGGCAGGATAGTCTATTATAGGATTTTTCAACTTTATTTCCAACAATAACAAGGAAAGCCTGTTATTTAACTCTTCATTTATATAAGTTCAGTACATTTATTATTCACAGTGTTTTTAATGCCCCTAACTTGTTTTTTTGTTACTCAATAAAACTATTCCATAATACTATGCTACTAAGTTCATATGTCCTTAGAAATATAACTTTCAAGGTCAATGGCAAGAAAACTTGGCAATGAAATTCACTCCCAGTTATACTCTTAACTCAGTGAGGTTGTGTCCTATTTTCCCACAAACTCTGGATCTATTGTCTGCAGATTCATAGGAAAGTCTCTTTGGAAAAGGCCATGACACTTACCTTTAGAATATGTTTATATATTTCAAGTTATCATTCACGGCAGAGCCTGCAGGCTACCCATGGAGTATTCGATATGCCAAAAACAGTAACAATAATGGACCTCATTCCCAAGAAATGGAGAACGTAACTGGCACCCCCTCGAGTAAATTGACGAACAATGGGAAGACAAGTGATACAAGTGAAGTTTTAATTGCATATTCTACCAATGTGCATTATTTATGTCATAGAGAAATGATTAATATAATTTCTAGTTTACTAGTGAAAATAAGCTGTTCACCAACTAACAATATATTTACTTAAACTACCTGAATCAGTTGACAATATAATATAACTAAATTCATTTTAAGGACTATAAGATTTATCAAGTCAATAAAGCCTGAATTCACTACACTAATAATCTATGCTTGATCTTTATCTTTATTTCTATGACACCTATACACTTAACAGAATTTCTTATTTTCCTGATTGTTATTCAAATTACACCTCCCCTGTGTTGAGGATCAGCTTTGAGCCAGAGTGGGGAAGTGCTTGCTTTGCAGGTAGCTAACCTGGATTAGATCCCTAGTATTCCATATGATCCCCCAAGCCTAGACAAGAGCAATTCCTGAGGTTAGAGCCAGGAGTAACCCCCCAAGTATCACCATGTGTAGCACCCCCCCAAATCAAATAAACAAACAAAACCAAACAATATTCGTTTAATGGTTTTTTTTTTTGCCTTTTTTTTTTTTTGGTCACACCCGGCTCAGGGGTTTCTCCTGGCTCTGCACTCATGAATTTCTCCTGGAGTTGCTTGGGGGACCATAAGGGACGCTGGTGATAGAGCCTGGGCCGGCACGGGCCAGCCGCATGCAAGGCAAACGCCCTACCCGCTGGACTATCACTCCAGCCCCCTAAAGGTATATTTAAAAGGGGTGGAAGAGTTTAAATGACAAATAATTTTGTCAAGTTTCATAAAACAATGGAGCAGAGCCACAGGGAAATGGCCCCAAAGTCTCAGAATCTTCCTTAGTTTCTACTGAGGTTTCTAGGTATTGTTGACTTTCCCCATTCGCTTGAACATTCTTCCTCTCATCAAATAATTGTGCTTTATTTGCAAACATAATTGGACTTTGCCCACATTTCCTCCTCTCTTTCATTCAAGAAGAGCAGCACTTTTGGTCACATCAATCTGTTAGAAGACAAAGGAAATGCTGCACTTCATAAATCAGTTTCTTCTCTCTTGGCTGCTCAACATAAGACATCTCCAATTCTTCTAGAGGCAATATATTACACTGCCCTGAGATTACTTCCTATCCGCAGCTTGAGACATTTTCTTAACTATTCGTGAGGATGACTTCTCTTGGCACTCCCTCGACTAGATTCACTATACAGCATCAAAACAATGATTTATTTGACTGTGAAATCAGATTCTACTGCACAAATCTTCTATAGCTGTGCAATTCTACTGGATTAAAATTCAAATGTCTCACCTTGAAGTTTGCATAGCATGTACCCTGACCCCTTAGTTACCTCCCCAGTCCCTTTTAGTTTTACAAAAATCTCACTGCACCAATTTTATTGATTTATCATTAAATGATAACATTATAGAGTTTCAGATATAGTTTTTAAATTTAATATGGTTTAATATCTTTACATTTTTTTATGACAAGCACACCCATCACTAAAGTTCCAGTGCAATCTTACCACCAGAAAGACGCATCGACCTGTTTCTCTTACTCACCCATATTTGCCCCTGGTAACCACAGTAACTTCACCAAGTTTTAAGAGTTTTGTTTTTCATGAGTTGACGTAAATGAGATCTCTGTTGACTGGATACAGAGATAAGACATCGCAAGATGAGACAAATTATTAATTTTAATATTTTGTCCAGAGGTTGAGGGTTCTCATTTTGGTCACTGACAATTTGCACAAAGACCCCAGTCCCTTATATGCCCAATAAGATCAATTAACAAAACACAGCTAGTGTCAAAAGTTCATTATTTACACCACTACAGACAATAAGGCATTCTATATGGTTATTGTAAAGGAAACAGATGTCCATATACATCATTTGGGAGTATAGGTACTGTTTATCTATGTGTTGCTTCACAAACATGCCAGAGACAATATACTCAGAGAAAGGGCAAGGGTCTGCAGTTAGCAATTTGGGCAGGAGAAAAGCAGGCAGGTAGGAATGTTCTCAAGGCTAGATGTCTGAAAGGAAAACAAATGGGAGAAGTAATTTCAGGGTCACAAGAGTTAACCCCAGAATGGCAAGTCAGTTCTGTCAGTTTCCCAAGTAGCATCCATTAGACTTCATCTATGGCCAGCTTTTCTGTTAACAAGGAGATGCAAGCGCAGGGAAACGACCCAAGGAAGCAGAGTCCATGGTTCTGCTTTGTAGAGAACCAGGAAAACCCACATCCTATCTTCCTTGGGAGACAGCCTGCCAGGAAGGCCTGTGTATCTGTCAACAGGCAGTATCCATCAGACCTTAGCATCTCTGTTTATCTGCTTTTTGCCAACAAATTGATGTTGGTTGTATGTATGTATGCATGCATGTATGTATGTATGTATGCATATGTATGTATGTATGTATGTATGTATGTATGTATTTTGGGTCACACTTGGTGATGCTCAGGGATATCTCCTGGCTCTGCCCTCAGGAATTACTCCTGGTGGTTCTCAGGGGACCATGTGGGATATTGATAGGTTGATCAATTGATAGTTTGATCTCGGGTCAGTGGCATGCAAGACAAGTGCAGGACTATCACTCTGGCCCATATTATTATCCAAAGATAAATAAAGACATCCCCAAATTGTCTCTCACATCCCTCTTTCATTCAACATAATCATAAATTTCATCTATTTGACCCAAATAGCACATTTCATCTTTTGTAAAGACAGGGTAGCATTTTGCTGAGAATATATACCTTAGTTTTTAAATCCAGTATTCCCATTTTTAATTTTTAAGGAACCTTCATACAATTTTCCATAGAGATTGGCTGAACTCATTTACTACAATTTGCAATATATAGCAGTGTTCCATGTTCTTCACATCCTTGCCAACACATGTTGTTTTCAATCTCTTTGATATAGGCCATTCTCATAAAGTGAAATGATACCTTACTGAATTTTTTCCCTCCCTCCCAACCTCGCTTCCTCCCTCTCTTCTCTGTCTCTCTTTCTGACTCTCTGTCTCTCTTTCTTTCTCTCCCCCTTTGTCTCTCTCACTCTATTTTCTTTCTTGTGTGCAGGATTTACTCCTGGCTCTGTACTGAGGGATCACTCCTGGTGGAGCTCGGAAGATCCTATATGGTGCCAGTGATTGAACCCAAGTTGGCTACATGTAAGACAAGCACTTTACCCACTCTACTATGGCTCTTAAATGCTTTTATTTATGTGGTTAGTTTGTAATATCCTGCAGGTCTTGCCAAGATGCCATTTTTATATGCTATCTCGATAAGGTTACATTCTAATTTCCTTCATCAAAGTTTGTCTTATTTCCTTCATCAAAGTCAGTTTACATATTTATTAACTATTTTCTCTATTTTTATTTTCTGTAATAATTTATAAGAAAAGACCTGGTGAGTTCTTCTCACTATTATAGTCTTAGTACCTACATCAGCAGAGACTGGATAATTGCTAAATGAATGAAGAAATAATATAAAGATAAACAACAAACAAGGACAATACCGGTGTTTTTAATTCCAGTGATTCACTCAATGTATCAAATAGTTTAAAAACTAAAATGCATGCTGCTAGCATATAATGCCCAAAGCACTAATTTTATTAATGAAAAGTCTGGACCTCGGCATCCATTAATAACTGGTTAAGTCATGTGTCAAATTAGTATTATACAATTCTGATCTCAAAACATGTCATATCAGTCAGTCCTATGGCAATTTTCCTAGAACACAATTGTAAATAGGACTAATTTATCTGAGGTCCATTGATAAGTTCTGTGCATCCTTTCTTAAATTATCTTGTCCATCTTGGAGGAAAGGGCCCATAGATTTCATCAGATTATAAAGAGAAGTCACAAACCAAAGGAGACCAAGAATTCTTTTAAGTGATACCCTTCTAAAGTGCTGTGTTTCCCTATCTTCTTATATTGTATTTGCATGCTCTGTTTTTTTTCTTTTTTGGGTCACACCCGGCAATGCTCAGGGGGCTACTCCTGGCTCTGCACTTAGGAATTATTCCTGGCAGTGCTCGGGGAACATATGGGATGCCAGGGATCGAACCCAGGCTGGCACAGGCTGGCCACGTGCAAGGCGAACACCCTACCTGCTGGGCTATAGCTCTGGCCGATTGTAAGCTCTTTTGAATACAATGATTCTAAACAGCAAATTTCACTCAGTTTCTTTATTGGCCTGGATTATTTTCACCCTACATGTTATTTTAATAACTTTTAAACTGTCAGTAAATGAGAATGCATGATACAAGAGAAAACATGTCTCAATTCTGCTAAACACGTTTTAATTTATTCTCGTTTTTACTTGTGTATGTTGGTAATAAGAATTTTATTAGCCTAAATTCTACCTAACTCTAAAGTTTGCTAATTATATAATTTCTGGTAAAAATTTTAAACTAATTTTTGTAAGGTATAAACGATAAAATACAAGTATGTTGAATGATATAAAATTTCTATTATTTGGTAAGTCAAATGGTTGAATATTTGCAAAATAAAACCACTCAACCTATGATAAATACTCAAATGTTAACTGCCATTGTTATAGAAACTTACTAAATATAAAATTTTTCCTTCATATAAATATCCCTACTTATGTGGAATACATTTGTGCTAAGTTGTGCTGGGGAATGGGTCTGAATTGGTTTACATTTTAATTTTCAATTGCATGCACTTTCTTAATTCTTATATTCCAAGTGCCTAAGAATAATATCACAGGGACAGTCTTCAAAGATATTCTTAAGTAAATTAATTTTATAGGTACTTGTTTTTCTCATAACCAGTAGATTTCTAGACAATTGAAAAGGATACTAAATTCATGGAAAAGGGTCATGGAAACTTTATGATATTTTGTTGATGATGTAATAAAAGTGCCACAGATTGAAGGCTCACTAGCACAAACGTATTACATTTCTAAAGATGAGAAGTTGTCTGGAGACTTCTAGGGAGAATCTCTTTCCTTGAATTTTCTAATTTCTAGAGGCTGCTTGCAGCCCTTGGCTCCTGGTCTCTTCCTCTGTCTTCAAAGCCAGAAATGCAGCGCATTCAAATCTCATTTTTTGTTCTGCTTCATCACGGCCTCTCCTTCCCTAACTCTGATCCTCCTGCTCTTTTCCTTAAATGACCCCTCGTGATTGATGACATTAGGTCTATCCAGATGATGTATGATAAACTCCCCACCTCGATCTATTTAATTTACTCACATCTGCTAACTTCCTTTTGCTACATAAGACAACATATTTGTAGATTTTGAGGGTGAGGAGCTTGTTCTCTCTTTTTTTTTTTTTGGGGGGGTAGAGAGTATCACTATTTTGTCGTAAGGACCAAAATATTTCATGTACCCAAATTTCAAATTGTAAGCGTGTCTTTCACCATTTGTTTAGCATTCATATCAGAGAAGATTCATGGAAACGTTTATATTATTGCCTCTTATAGTCATTGTTTTTGTTTTTGAGCCACATCTGGCAGTGCTCTGGGCTGATTTCTGGATCTGCACTCATCTCATGCCTATTGGAGCTTGGGATCAAATCAAGGTCAGCCAGGGATCAAATCTAGGTCAGCCAGGTGTAAGGCAGCTCCCACCCCACTCTTATTGCTCTGACCCCATACCTTTGTTATAATTTTTAAGGAAATTGTAACTCCAGACTCTCTTTTGGTACATATAAATGGAAACTATAGCTTTAACATTGGTTTGTACACTTACCCAGTTTCAATTAATTCTACACATCAATGTTCCAATTTTACTTTTTAAAAATAGAATTTCTACTGCTATGTTTAGCTAAAACTTATTAACAAAGTAAGTTTAATACAGTAAGTTTCGGCCCTACATTTCATGCAAACTCTAGGAATGAAAGGCATTGATTTTTAGCCGAGAACTAACCAGGAGAGTATTCTAGTACTTCTGCACCTACTACCGTCCTTCTCTCAATATACAGGATGTATAATGTCAGTTGATCACCACCCTTTAAACAAGAAAACCATAGTTTAGCAGAACCACATTGACTGATCAGGCAGCAAGCTAGTCTGGTCTTTTAATTAGTACAGCAGCCCCATTTCCCTGGCACTCTTTAGAAGGGCCATTGTTTATGAGTTAACATACTAATACATGTGTTAGAGCAATGGCTTGATGTTTACATAGCTGTGGTCACACGGGGATAAGCAACCAGCAAGTACCTTTAATATATACTTCTAGAGGTTAAGGACTCTCCCTTTAAGCCCTGGCAGGATGCTTCCAGTTGAGCTGTGTATTTGCAGCTATCCTAACTTGTTTTACCCAGAGAATGGTCCCAACCTGGGTTTTTTTTAATAGTGGGATGATTTCCCATATCCAGCCTTTCTCACAAGCTAACCAGCCTTTCATGTGTTAACACAAATGAGTATTCCATGAAAAATTTGCTCCGCAGCTCCCAGCTCGGATTAATTTAACTAACATGTCTTCCTTCTCTCATCTAGAAGATCTACTTGCTTGACCTATTTTCCCCTTATTTACTACCTCAGGTGAACATTAGCCCTTAAACATTTAAGCCTAACCAGCAGAGGCCCAACATGAGGCATACTATTCTTGTCCTGCTGGAAACTCTTCAGCATCCGAGGACCATCTTTATGCTGATAACACTAAAATATAAAATAATGCCAACAGCTGGTGCTACAAATGGCTTTTAAAAGCGATGTTCATTCACTAAAATTCCTCTTGCTACTTTTGACATGAAACACGCAGTCTCTAATTATTCTGATCAAGACGGTGAAATACAAAAACAAACTTTAATTGTGTTTAACAGATATTTAATCAGGACTCACTGAACTACAGATTAAAGCTGAAATTCATAAACCATAATTACCCGATTGTCGCAATCTTTTGGTCCACATTCTCCTTCCGTCTGGGCGTCTGGCACCTTGCCCCGAATTTCTTTTACTGTCTTCTCAGCTTCGTTACTGTTCATGTTTTCCAGCAGAGATTTAGCACAGATTACAAAATATCTGTTCTTGGCAACTTTCTTCATTAGCTTTTTTTTTTCTCCCTTACAAAAAAGTTTGTTTTTTTCCCTACCAGAGTTGCTTGAACAGGCATACGTTTAGTCTGGTTTAGTGACACAAACTAATTATATAGTTTTACGGAGATAATATGGGGGCGATAACTAGAGTTACTGCAGTTATCACATAGGTATCATGCGATTTCTTTAGTAAGCCACACGGTGTGTCCCAGTCACTATATAATTACCTCATGTCACTACTGCATTGTTTTATGGAAATTGCTTATCTCAACTTTCACAAAATCTTTCCTGCCACATTTGAGGGAAACGGGAGTGAGAGTCTTGGTTTTCATTCCCAGTACTGCTCTTCCCAGAAAGATGCTGCCATGTGAGGTTAAGAGAAACACCTGTCCTCCCGAAAAATTTGCTTTTACACAGAGCAAGTGGAGTAATTCTGTTCTTTATTTTTGCTTCAGGTGAGAGAAGTAATTACCAATAAAACATTTTTTCTTTTTTTCTAAAGCAAAGAAAAACGAGCACCCCTCAAAAGCCCCAAACACACACACACACACACACACACACACACACACACACACAAACACAGAGCAACAACCCAACCAACAACCCCACCCTTATTTACTTAGGATTCGTTTCGTCTGGCACGTTCTCTTACTCTTCCCTTACAAATCTCAGTCACTCACATTTTTTTTTTCTAGAATTATGGTGTAAATTGTTCTTAACAAGCTAGCTTGAAACTTGTCTCACTCAGTAAAAACATGTAACGCCACTGTAATTGAACATGGAACTCTAAGCTTGAAAAACTTTCTAACTATTGGGGGCTATTCTTCAGAAGGACTTGCTGAGTTTTTTCTTGCAGTGCTATGACCTCTGTGTCACAAGTTAGGATAACATCAGAGACCAATGCAAAGAGGATAAAGAGAAGGCACCAGTGAAAGGAGAGGTGGGTGGTTCCTTTATTCCCCTTAGTTAAGCAGGCAACCCTCTGGAGCGAGGACTGTAGTTAGGACTTATTTATCTTAAGTTGATGGCTTGAAGTCTGGCCTCACTAAGACCTCCAGATATGACATCCCACCTGAGAGTTAAAAAACAGGAGAGAGCGACTTACTGTGCAGTGCCAGATAAAAGCTGTTCCCAATTCTGCTTTTATTAGTCACTTCCCAGACTGATAGCAACCATTTGGTTGTACACTTCACTCAATTTGGGGTAAAAATCACCCCCCAGTTTTAGAAGGGCCAGAAAAAAATTGCTCTCCTATCTTGGAATATTGTTCTTCAATCACACAGTTCCTCTAAATACAGTTGACAGCCTTTGAAATGCAAAATGCATCACTTTAATGTGGTAAGGTCCCCTTCACTGCATTGCTAAATCTATTTAGCAGAATCTTCTTGGAATAATCTGTCCCTAGACCTAAGGATGCACAGTGATTTTAAGCATTTTAAGCTAACGATAATGGTTAGTGCTGAGAACAGATGTACCTGGCTGTGATGTGATCTATTCCAGTTGGCTTTTATGAGCTGTTCACTCCTATTGACTTAGCATTTATGTCTGTGCTTCTGCCTGGTGTGATGGTTGCAGAGGGGTATCATGTGTGTATTTTCCTGATGTGTGATGGCTGCACAGAGGGCTATGTGTATTTTCTCAGTGCAATGGCTACACAGGGTGTTGTGTGTGTGTTTGCCTGGAGTTATAGCTGCACATGTTATTGTGTGACTATTCCCCCATTTGATTGCTGGGCCCTGTGTGTATTTTTTTTCCTAGTGTCATGGTTGTACTCTCTGCTCTGCTAATGATGGACATTTCTAGCAATTATCTTTTTTCAGGGTTCTGGGAAAAGAATCACAGTAAAATCAATAAACACTGTCAGATAGATCCTAGTACACATGAAATGACACCCCTGAATATATGTGTTTTCTTACCATAGCATGTTAAATTCAGTGTTGTTACCGTACTGACATGGAATAAAATTTCAATGGTCTCTGCATCATTTTCATATATTGAAATCGTTTGGGGAGATTGAGATTATCTCTGGATGGAGAGCTTTTGTGCATAATCTATCCAATAACACTTTCCCTACTTGTCCTACACCTCACCCCATATCTCCATTTTGGCTTGCTCTCGTATAAAAGCTGGCATTTTGGAAGTTAATATACCTTTCATTTATTTCTGCATTCTCGCCAGGATTTCCCCATATATCCCCCATCTTAAACACACACACACACACACACACACACACACACACACACACACACACACACACACACACACACACACACACACACACACACACCCCTCCCTTGCTTCACCCATATACCTCCTGTGTGCACCAAATGGAACTGACAAAGGAAAGAACCAATGAGGTTAAAGTCTTTAGAAACCCCTGGAATACAGATGAGCTGGGAGGCATCTGGAAACAAAACCAGACACTTGAAATCAAAGAGACAAGTAAATTACTATCCTAATCTAGGAAGAATAACTAAAGGTGTCAGTGGGGTTCCATTGATAGCACTTGGCCCGGGGCCAGAATGCCAAGGGTTCAAACTCCACACCAGCTTTGGGCTCAGGCCCAAGACTTGCCACTGCAGGGCGCAGCAGCATGTGCTAGTGTTAAAGGTGTCAGCCTTCTGCTGAGAGGCTAAGCTCAAACCCTTCTGCCTGTCTGTCATTATACCCCAGAGGGATGCAGCGATAACCCTAACTTCCTCTCCAGTGCCTTTCTCGGTGGGACAGGCAGGGGAGGAGCTTGTGCTCTGTAGTGGTATCTGCTAATATCAGCATTGTACAATTAGCAAGAATTTTTTTTTTGGGTCTGATGAGGCTTCTTGAAGAAATAAAATATGTGCAAGAATATCCAACTCCCTCCTCTTCCTAACTAAAAATCCTAATATCTGTCCTAAAATTTTTTCTGTCAATGCAAAGAGCTAAGTTTGGAAACCTAAAACCACGTGTCTAAATGAAAGGAAATGTTTTTATTGGAACAGCTTACATGTCTGGTACACTTGCATAAAAACTATTGCATAGCATTTTAGAGCTAAAATTGCTATAAAATGCTTAATACAGTAAGAATAATTATGAGATTTTGCACCACAGCTGGTATACAACTAAAGACTCAGCCTCAAATTCAATGGGGCATGGGAAAATCATTTATAAAAATTCCTGGTATGCCAGTTTAGCTCACCATCAACAGCCCATCAATATTTTCTCCACTCTTTGGGTAGAAGGGGAGATATTTACCTACCAACTCCTTTATTTTTTCTTTCATGGATGTCATTAATACTTAATTCAAGAAAGTCTAATCTTGACACTGGCATTATAAATTGTAGCAGGACAGAAATGACCTAATCATGGAGCTTTTATGCTGGAGCAGGTCAGAAAATAGAATATAAAATGAACCAAAAGATTAAATTATTATTATTTTAAAATATTTTGGGGATACAGTCAGCATATTATTCCAGGCTCCTGGAGGACACTTCTGGCAGTGTTTAGGGGACCAGATGTTGTGCCAGAGATCAAACTGGGGCTGCTGCATCTAAAGTCAGGGATCACCAAGATCACTTTGCTCAGGTTGGTTGAGCGATCTCTCCTGATAAGACCAAATTCTTAAATCTACTTGTGGTACTCTTCCTCTTTTTCACTTTTCATTTTCTTCTTCCTTTAATTCTTTAATGAACTCTTACTAGCTACTCTCCTCCTCTGTTATTCAAATACCTGAGTGTCTTTTCTGGGTACTCTACATCACCCTCAGCCCTCTTCCGTCCTTTTCTTCACCTAGATAATCAATACTCTGATGAAAGAACTTCAAATATCTCTCCTCAACCAAATTATCACAGTTATTTCTTCTTCACCCCTTTTACTTTATCTGATAATCACTTGAAAAGTAGTTAAATAATTTAGATTTTTGTTGATAGTTAATAGTCATTGCATGAGGATTATTTTTGGTAAAGTTTTATACTTAAGAATCAATGGAATCATCTCTTTATAGGAGTCTTTTAACTTCTGTAGAAAATAGTAAAATGGAGAAGATGGTTCTAATGTGACGGTTAAAAGGTGATTCAAAGCACTGTTATAGGTTCCTGTGCACTGTTGGCCAAAGGAAGTCATTCTGAATATATGGCACTCTCCTGAGTGACAGCTTCCAGACACTAAGGGAACACTACTAAGACTCAGGGGTTAAAGTTTGAGTATAATTAAACATAGTCACCATGTGTTTGCACAAATTATTCAGTTACTTTATATGAGAAATAAAGTTCTTAGATTGAATATTTTCATGTCTCCTTTTTTTTTGGGGGGTCACACCCAGTGACACTCAGGGGTTACTCCTGGCTCTGCACTCAGGGGTCCATATGGGATGCTGGGGATGGAACCGGGTGGGCCGCATGCAAGGCAAACCCCTACCCGCTGTGCTATCGCTCCGGCCTCCCTTATATTTTTTTAATTTTTTTTTATTAATTTTTAATAAATATCTATTAAATTGTTAACATGATAATGGCAATCATTACAGGTAGTATAGTTTTAAAGAGTGATACATATTTACTGTCTCGAGAAAGCATTTATGCATTTCGATGGATGCAATCTGATAATCTGATGTAAATTTGATAATCTAGGGAATAGATTTGTTTGCAAATGGACTAAATTTATCACCAAGTCCATGGCTCTTTCTTACTCTGACATGAAGGGTTGTCTCTTAAGTTTGTATTTATTTACTTATTCATTTATTTTCTAGGAGCCTTCAAAACTGTGCTTAGGGAGATCAGGGCCTACTTCTGGCTATTCTGAGCTGGTCAGTCTGGCAGTTCAGTGCTAGCATCCAAGGATGCAGAGCTGCTTCTGTGATACTTCTGGGCTCCAGGGCTCATCCAGCGATGCTTAGGAAATAGTGTGCTACTTAAAGTGTATTATACAATTTAGTGTGTTATGACAACTATCTATATCTGTGAAGTATAATTTACATTATTCTACATTATTCTGGGCTATTTTTCATTATCTTGCACTTTGCACTTTTTTGTTTAGGTTTAATGAGTTTTGTTACAGTTGGTTGTTTTTTGAACTTTGTAAAAATATCATACTAATTTTTTTTCCAAAATAAATATTTTGAAAGCATTATGCTCTCAATGGGCCCTAATCACTATACTCTTCCCCCTTGACCCTGACATGGCTATCTTATTGAGTACTGGTTAACTCTCTTGGTTTATAGCCTTCTTTCAGCTAAGAATTAGTGATCACTTCATCACTTGACATCCATTATCCATTGATTTGCTCCAGCAGGCACCAGTAACATTTCCATTTGACCCTATCACATGCCTGTGTAGCCCAATGGCATCTGGTTGCTTCAGGAATACAAAGAGCCTCAAAACGTTAGTTCAGGGTCTTGATGAAGAAGTCTGACCATCTTGTAGGTGGGCAGCCATGTGATCTTTTGACATCCTGTGGGATCCAGTCGGTAATGGCTCTAGTCCAGCGGTCATCTCCAAATAGCATTACATGTCCACCCATCTGATTTTTTTGATGCTTTGAAAAACAAGACAGAGTCCTTGACTCTGGAACAGCGACGGAGGTCGGAGCTCTGGATTCCTTCTTTCACTTGAGTGAGGTGTGATATTCCAAGCATAGCTCTTTCGATTCCTTTTTGGGAGACCCGAATAGCATTCTCATCCTGCTTTTGTAGGGCCCAGATCTCTGAGGAATATTTTAATGTAGGGAGAACAGTGAAGTCGAAGAGATGTGCCTGGAGCCGGAGGTTCTTTGTCTTTTTAGCTATTTCTTTGACGCTTTTTTTTTTTTTTTTTTTTTTTTTGCTTTTTTGGGTCACACCCGGCAATGCTCAGGGGTTACTCCTGGCTCTGCACTCAGGAATTACTCCTGGCTGTGCTCGGGGGACCATATGGGATGCCGGGGGATGGAACCCGGGCCAGCACAGGCCGGACGCGTGCAAGGCAAACGCCCTACCCGCTGGGCTATCGCTCCGACCCACCTGAACGCCGCCCGATCTCGTCTGATCTCGGAAGCTAAGCAGGGTCGGGCCTGGTTAGTACTTGGATGGGATTCTTTGATGCTTTTTGAAGGCATTCCACGCTGCTCTCTTCCTCCTGCACAGCTCAGGTTTTAGGTCGTTCATCATGTTGACTTCTGGACCTAGGTACACATAACTGCTGCATTCAGAGATGTTTGTTCCATTGAGAGTGAATGGGGGGCTCTGGAACTAGTTCATTTTACATGAACATAGTTTTGTTGATATTCAGCTGTAGACCTATCTTTCCACATTCTCGGTCAATGTCAGCCAGCATTTGTGCTGCTTGGCTAATGTTTGGTGTTATAAGAATGATGTCATCAGCGAACAGAGGTGGTGTAGTTGCTGACTATCTATCTTCACTCCCGTTCCTTCCCATTCTAATTGTCGCATAATGTTCTCGAGGGTGGCGCTGAAGAGTTTTGGTGAAATGGTATCACCCTGCTGAACCCCTCTTTTGACATCGATGATCACTTTTTGTAGAATGGTAAGATCCTGGTGAGACCCTGGTCACCACCAGGATCTCACCACCAAGAATTAGTGACTCTAAAAAAATAAATAGAGGTCTTTCCGAGTGGATCAATGTCAAATAATGGAGTGTTGAAACTCATGTAAGTTTTAGGTTCTTTGCCTACTATTGGAACAAACTACTTTCTCCTGGCTTCTTCATGGCATGCAGATTTATTTTTGAATTTTATTTCTTTTTATTTATTAAATTCAACAACTTTAGAAAATATTCTCCATATTATGAATCATAGTTGGTCAGTGAAGACAGAGTTGAGTAGATGATCATTTTTCATTCCTGTGAAACTCAAATGAGTAAGATTCTTGCACATTTTCTGTCTTTTTTGTCCCCTCATCCGCCCTCCTTGTTTCACTTCTGTACAAAATAAGTATACTTCTAAAACTACAAACACAGTATAGAAAGATGGTAGGGCTTACTGTTGCCTAATCTGTGTGCAATCCAAAGTACTGTTTACCCTCAACAAAATAATGATAATGTACATTAGAAAATTATAGTCATTCAGATGTGTACATCAACAGTTTAGAGGTATTTTCAAAATGTATTTTGAGGTCACTAACTAACATTAAGAAGAATCTGGGTGGCAAGAATATTCTAAAGGTAAGGTCTCTTTTATATAAGAATCATGAGGACAATGTGTAGTTTCTATAAATAAGTTCTGGGAGAGTGAAAGCAAAATATTTTTACATAGTATTTTTTTTCTTCAAGGAGTTTTGGTTCTTATTCTTCCAACCTTTTCTTCTTCAACAATAATAATACCCCTTTATTGAGAACATATTAACTTTCAGGTACTCAAATACATTATTTTAGGTTCAGAAAATGATTCCTCAATGTATTTATTAATGTATTGAGATAACATTCACTTACAAGAGTGTACATGCTTACATGCTTGGGGGGGTAAAATGCTATCAAACCATGCCCTCTACTTATCTTTACCCCTGCTTTACTGATGTGAACATCAACATTGAGGAAGATAGAGTAAATTTTCAAAGTTAATACTGTTTGTGAAAGTGAGACTTAAATTCATATTTGTCTGTGCTATGTAGCTCCATAAACAATTTTTGGTTCTGCCAAATTTATCTTTAAAAAAATAAATAATCATGTCTGAATGCTTCGTTAGCAAACAGAGAAAATACCCTTTTATTACATCTCCATAGTAAAAAAACTTACATTGCATATAGTATAATGAAAACAGGAAAACGTTAAGATTTTTCTAACTAGATCTGACTGCTTTTCATATTTATTTGGACCAAGATGAATAATTAAATTTGGGGCCCTCATTAAAGTAAAAGAATGAACTATTTGCTATGTGAGTATTTGTTTTTAATTGATCAGACATGGATAAGTGTGTTATTACAACTATATCTGTGAGGTATGATTTACGTTGTTCTACTTCATATTATTCTGTGCTGTTTTTCATTTTCATGCACTTTGGACTTTTTGTTTTGTTTTTATGGATTTAGTCACAGTTGATTGTGTTTTGAACTTTGTAAAAATATAATACTAAGAAAATTCAAAAAAGAAAAAGAAAATATTTTCAAAATGATGTCAAAATCAAATCTACTCCCCACTAATTTGATTTGTAGGAAAGGGAGAACTAAGTATTACAAGCAGAATGCGTTTAAATACATTCTAATTACTTCAATGTGCAAATGCATTGACTAAATTGAAGCATGCATTTAACACTTTGCACTTCAATTGTGCCTATTTATCTAGTTTCTATAGATAGCAATTCTATGGAAAAACAGGAGATGAATTTTGGATAGCCAGCAATTTTACCATTATTGGAGGAAAACTGTTGCTCTAAAGTTCAAGCTTCTCTCTGGTCAGATTCCTTTTAAACTAATGCAAGAGATCATTAATCCAAATAATACAGGATAATAGTATAATTTAATGTAGCTGCCCAAGTATTTCCAATTGACCTTGTCTTTTTTTTTTTTCATTTCTGCTTTCAGTGAGAAAGGTAAAGGTATAGGAAGGAGCAGCAGAGACAGAAGGTATTGAGTAAGAGAAGACCTGAGATATGATATCATGAGCTTGTTGTTGATCCACAACCAAGCCAAGGTTACTTACAGCTTACTTTGGGATCAGCAACACAGCATCACCAGTGGAACTTAATGAAAGACCTAGTTCAAAACTGAGCATGTAGCTCAGCAATGGTCACTTATTTGCCTTGCCTTTGTGAGGCAGGAGACCCTGGGTTTGTTACTTAGCATAGCAAATATAGACTAAAGACCTAAATTTAGGGCTTCACCACAGAGCACATGAACTAAATTGAGGTATCTCTTGAGGTAGAGCTCAAATATCTACATTTTCTTTTTTTTTTTTTTTTAACAAATAAAAGATATACATTAAAAAGTTCATGTTTGGTTTGGTCATACAGTGTTTCAGCACCGTCCCTCCACCAGTGCCCATCTCCCACCACCAAATCGGTTCCCCTCCCCCCCCGCCCGGTTCTTTATTTCAATGAGCTATTCAGGTTATTCTTATGCTACTGAAACTCAAGATTCACATGAACTGTCAGATTTTGTGTCTACTAGAAGCCTCCTGATATACCTGCACCCTCTGTCCCAGTTGTCAAATTGCCTGGAGTGATAGTACAACAGGGAGGGTATTTGCTTTGTACAGTGACCCAACAAAGTGGGGGGTTCAATCCCTGGCATCCCATATGGTCCTCCAGCTCTGGCAGGAGTAATTTCTGAGTGAAGAGCCAGGAGTAACCCCTGAGTGTTGCCAGGTGAGACCCTAAAAAAGCCCCCCCAAAAAAATTGCCTGTACCAAGTACATGTGCTGATCTGGGAGGTCTTAAACCTAGCAATAATAGCCCAGGGGCTTAGCCAGACTTGGTTGTTGATATACAAGATCTCCTTAAATGCCTACAGCAAAACTAGGAGCTAAGTATTAACTATTTCTATCTCTGATGAGGAAATTGAGATTCAGGGACTTTAGTAAACTATTGTGGGCATCACACTAATAACTGATAGAGTTCTTAAAATCTACTCCACTTTAAAGCAGAGAAATATGCTCTTAAAGTGTTTATTCCCAAAGATTCTTAAAATTTGCTGATAATATGCAGAGGAATTTGCCTGAATTTTAGTAAAAATGGGTATATAATAATCCATAGGTGTTTAGTGCCTACTTTCAAGTAACATTTTCCTTGGATTATGTTTATAGATACTAAAATATTGTAAAACTTGCTGCTTATCTTTCATTAGTTCATTTAACATTCACGTACTTTGTTAGAATATCAGGTAACAAAGGGAAACAACACACGACCTCTACCTAAACTAAACTTAATAACTCTGAGAAAAGAGAGGAACTTGTGCAGAAATGGTTCTTGAAATCTGTAGAAGTTCTGTGCTGGAGAAAACATGGTTCATTCCCCTGGCAGAAGAAGGAAAAGAGGGTGCGGTCTGGAAACTTTTAGTTACTCCAGTACTTTGCCATTAGTTAGTTCAAAGGTTTCAGATTTGGGGGATTACATTTTTATTTATATAATTCTGTTAGGAAAGGGACAAACTAAGTTTCTATACATTTTGGGCTCATTAAACTTTATCGGGATCATTCTTTTGACATTCAATGGGGTTTCTTTTTTTAGTTAAATTTCTGGGTATAGAGCCAAGTAAATTGCAATGTTTATTCATTTTTACAAAGAGCAGCTGAGAATCTATTCTTAAGATGGGTGCCTGATAAATTTTATCAGTAGTTCATTCTACACTACATAATGAATCTATAGTGACACTCTGACTTTATCCTTTGTTTCATTTTCACCTATTTCAATTACTCAGTTATTATTAGACTGTGATATTTTTTACAATATGAGAACTTTTGAAGTTGAAAAGAACCAAAAACATAAAGAATGATCTAGATTTCATCATTTTGTGAGAAAAGATGATTTCATATACATGTAATTGTAGTTTGAATATATTAATGTCAGAACTGACTGCTATAAAAAAAACGAAAGGTTCTGGAATGTTCAGGTGCAAATCAATAGCCTAATGCAAATATACAAGTATCCATAAGAGAGAGACTTGGGAATAGGGCAGTGGAAATAAGATGATAAGATGAAAGAATTGAATGCTATGAAACAGGTGATTAAGAACATGTATCTTAAAAAAAGGAAAAAGAACATGTATCTAATATTTCAGAAATTAGAAAAGCAAAAATTTTAAAGACCTTTAATATATGGTAAGCAGAATACTTTCTTAAGTTAACTTATCAAAATTACAATGAATTATTGAAATTACTTGCTATTAGCTCATTAAAATTTTTTTTCTGTAATCATATAGACAACACTCTTAGAACATTAAGAAAAAAATGAAGGAATAAAATATTTAATTTTATCATAGAGGCAACATTAAATATGTCCACATTGAATGTATATCCTCTTATGCTTTTCCTCAGACTTCATTTTTCTGATTTATGATTATGTTATAAATACAAGTTTCTTTGATTTTGTTCTTGAATTAGGTATTTTCAGTTTCTTCATGAACACTTCTCATAAAATCTATTCAAAATATCTTCAATGTTTATTATAATTCATAAAATTATCAATACATGAAACACTTATTTATAAGCTATGTGCTATTAAACATGTTTCCTAATCTATTCAATAATTTATCTTAATAAGTTTGTGTTTCTTTACTTTTTATAAATGACACTGTGATAAGAATCTTTATTCATTTTGATTATATGCAAATCTTTCTATTTCCTATAGATTCTCAGTTAAGAAACTATTGGTTCAAAGAATTTTTTTCAGTTTGTCTTGGGGGCCACACCCACTGATGCTCAGGGCTTATGACTGGCTCTGCACTCAGTGATCACTCCTGGCAGTGCTCTGGGACCATATGGAATGCATGGGACCAAGCTTGGGTCAAGCGCTGTGCAAGTCAAGTGCTAACTGTATTATTACTTCAATGCCCAAAGGTTACATTTTAAAAGATGAGTCTTCATAATATAATGCCAAAATATTCTGCAGCATTTTGGTACTATACCCCCTAATTCCAACATTTATGTTTATATTTTTAATATACACTTAATTGCATTGAGTCTTATTTTTATAAACTATATATTTCATTTATAAAACATTTAACATGAGTATTAAAATGTTTATTTCTTTTATGCTTTCTGGACAATATTTTCAGACATTATCTTTGAATAAAAATGTATCCAGTTCTCCACAGTTTTTGTTTGTACCTCATCTCTGATTCTTTCACTGCACTCAGATATCTTAGTGAAACATCTTAGTTTCATAGAATGTAGGGGACCAAACTTTGGTCAAGCTGTGTGCAAGGCAAGTGCTAACTGTATTATTACTTTTTTTTTTTTTGCTTTCTGGGCCACACCCGGCAATGCTCAGGGGTTACTCCTGGCTCTGCATTCAGGAATTACTCCTGGGGGTGTTTGGGGGACCATATGGGATGCCGGGGATCGAACCCGGCCGGCACAGACCGGCCGCGTGCAAGGCAAATGCCCCACCTGCTGGGCTATGGCTCCAGCCCCCTGTATTATTACTTCTTACTGAAACATGTTAGTTCACTGCCTACTTTATCTTTCTGCTTTCTTCCATTCTGATTCATTCTGCATCCTGCTTTTCAATGGTACTTTTGAAAATATGCCTTTATCATTTCACTAGAAAAATAATATAAAAGACATAAAAATTTTAAAAAATTAAGAAATTGTAAAGTAGCTGTCATTTATCTATTGGCTAGTTTCAACTGCCTTATTCAGGAGGGGGAAATTGATCCCATTCCTTAATAATTTCTTTTTAAATTATGTTGAACAATCTATTTATACCTGGAACCTATAGGCAATTAGGGTTATTTTATTATGTAACAGATAAATAGTGGATAACAATGCCAAATTCTAGAACATGAGCATGGGAAGGAACCCTATGATACATCACACTCAAAAGTTTACATATATAAAAGAAGAAATTGGCTCAGAGAGTTCAATAAAGGATCTAAGTTTCTAGAAGTAATTAAGTAATAAACTGGAACTAGAAACAAAGTTCAGTAACTTTTAAATAAAGAATAGTAAAAATTCATGTTTATAATTTAAAGACTAGAAACAGAAAGAGTTTAGGTTTTATCTGCCCTTACATAAAATAGATTGTTAATATCATGCCACACAAAAAATCTGAAGGCTCTTATAAACAAAAAAGCATGTAATTCTTATAAATCTATCAAATATCATTATTATGTCCATAAACTTCGCACATGAGCAAAAGACACAGTTTATATGAGTTTGCTTTTTTTCTTCTTAATCTACAATGTTTTATTGAATTTACCCTGCTACAAATGCAGCACAGTATTTTTTATTTTAGCATGTTGCAGATGATCATTAAGTTTCTCAGTAATATCTTATGGTATTCAATGGAAAATCTAATTTCAGAGCGACTTCTTTGCAAATAATTGGCAATTTAAAAACTGCCTTAAAAAAATAAAACAATAAGAACTACTTTAAAATGATTCTGTTTAAAGAGTAAACAACAGAAACTATTTTGGAAAAACATGGCCAATAGGCAATTAAAAATGACGCAATTATTCTTATTTAATAACTATTTCATATGGGAAAATTACAGTGCTTGCCAGATGATAACAGTGACAGGAGTCACTAAGTGAGAATGAATGTTGCCAAATTTATTTTTTGTAGGGGTAAGGGTAGGGCAAAAAGGGCAAATGTGGAAATAGTTTTGAATGGAACGATTTGCACAGGGGCTCATTACAAAAAGCTGGTTCATTATAAAAGGTTTTTCACAAGGCACATGTTTTCCTAACAAAAGAATTAATAAATAGTAGTCATGAATTCATATGTTAGTTCAACAGTTTACAACCCCTAAGATGTAAATGAACAGGTGGGTCATAGAGAAGTAGAGGAAGACTTGAGAGACTTCAGTTACATTCTCTTCAGTGTGTGAGTATACACAAAACAGGTCCATTAACTTCATACTCAGCAAGCACTGAATATGACTAGATTTTAAATAATCTAGTCTTGTGTTATTAGTTTTTCATAACTCTATCATCAAAATTAGTAATAATCCATACCTAAAATAATGTACTATATCAGAGAATGAGAAATTTATTGGAGAGGAATGAATAAACTTTATCCTAATCACTCTTCATATCACATACCATTTCATTAGTTATAAGTCAAAACAAAACAAAAAAACAAATCACAAGGTATTGTTTAAAAAATGAATAATAACATTACTAGGGTAGTAACCTATGATTTCAAACTTAAATTGCTGGATCGATAACAAGCAAAAAAAAAAAACAATCATATCAAAGCTCAAAAGAAAGAAGGGAAGGATAGTGAGGAATGAAGGGAAAGAGAGTGAATCAAAGCTATATAAAAACACAGAAATTTAAAATAAAGTACATATTAAAACATGGCATGCAGCTAATGGAAACTTGGAGGAAAATTTAGAGTCTAAAAATTCACTTTAAAAATAATAAAATGCATTTAAATTGAGTAATAATTCAAATCAGGCATTTAAAAATAAAAGTGGTCTAGACTATAAAAAATAGAATGAGGAAAATACTGTTCATAAAAGCAAAAAGTAATGATGTAGAATACAAAGGCATAATAAAAAAGATAAGCACAATCAAAAGACAGTTTTTGAAA
The DNA here is from genome assembly GCA_021461705.1 of Cryptotis parvus. NCBI lineage: Eukaryota > Metazoa > Chordata > Mammalia > Eulipotyphla > Soricidae > Cryptotis > Cryptotis parvus. Next base: position 427,108 of record JAJIBD010022040.1, read on the forward strand.
AAAAAGTAAATGAAGCAGAAAAGTGTCTAACGACTAGTAAATGAAGAAAAACAGGTTTGAATAAATAATATTAGGGATAAGAAGGGGCACAATTAAAGATTAAATAAAATTATAAGAATATTACAAAAATTTTATGCAAATAAATTTGAAAGTATAGATGAATCAACCATATTTTTTCTAAACAAAAAATTTCTTGAGAGAAAATGGAATGTTGAATAATACAATAACCATTAGATTCAACTATTAATCCAAAGTCTGCCCTCCACTGACTACCCTGCACTGCCAAAAAAAATATACGAGGTCCATATAATTTTAGAGACTTATCTAAACAAACGTTCACAATAGGTAATCTTCCAAGTTTAAGAAACTACTTTAGAAATAGAAAAAAAAAAAGGCAGCAAAACTTATTGTGTGAAGTTAGTAACCCTGACACCAAAGCACTACACTAACTGCTTAGGAAAGGAAAATCAAATATGCAAGCTTGCTCATAAAATATCAGCGAGTTAAACTAAACAGCTGAGTTAAGAAATATGCAGTATTTTATTTGAGGAACATGAAAAAATGCTTAATATTAGGAAAAACTAGTATCATATACAATAGTAACATATTAATGGGAAAATCTGTCATATTAATGATGTAGAAAATGCATTAGATAAAATTCAAGTACTTACTCCTACTAAAAATGCTCAACAAACTACAACTATACGATAGAACTTCCTTAAAGTATTAATGCTTATTATCAAAATCCAATTGAAATGCCATATTTCTAAAAGATTTCCTTTAAAATAAGAAACATGATTTTGTTTTATTTTCTGGCCACTTTACCAGCAGTGCTTAGGGCTTACTCCTGGCTCTGTGCTCAGGAATCACTCTTGGAGAAGCTCCGTGCCAAGGATCCAAGCCAGGTCAGCTGTGTGCAAGGCAACCTCCCAACCTGCTCTACAATTACTCCAGGTTCTGAGTATGTTTTTCAATTTCACCATTTTACTTGATTTTATATAGAAGTATTTGAAATGCAATATGATAAGAAAAAAAGAAATCGAAGACAAAAGAATTGGAATTTATGGAAAAGTCTATCATTATTTATTAATGTTTCACATTATCTGCATAAAAATAAATTTCAATTTTGCCATTCTAACTAATAACAGATTTCAGCAAATTTGCTGAAAACTCACCTATAATACTGAGATGGAATAGTAACACAAAAATCTAAGTTACAAGAGAAGATACCTAACTATATAGGTGCAAACAAAACCTTTATGTTGAAAATTATAAGTTTTAAAGCACATGAAGAAAGATCTGATTATAAAGAGATTGCAGCATGTTAATGAACAGAAAGTTGCAATATTATAAAAATGTTAATTTTTCCAAACTTTATTAATTAAAATTCTTATCACAGAGCAAACTGTCAACAGGAATCAAAACAATTTTAAGCAACAATGTAGGTAAATTTACCTTAAAGAATAAAGAAAATATTATGAAGAATATTAAGGCCCTATTTAAGTATAAGCACAAAGACAGATAAACAGCCGTTTGATGAATAAAGATCCTAAAAGCAGATTTCATGTAGGCAAAGGATGACATTACAAATTAGTCAGTAAAGATGACAAATCTGTTAAATAATGTAGCGATGACTAGGTTATCCACATGCAGAAAAGGAAAACAGGATGCATGTACAATAACATATATAAAAACAAAGGCCAGGAAGATTATCCATTTAAATGTAAAAATGTAGCCTTTAAAACTTGATCACTTGAATCCCGTTATTCATCGATTTGCTCGAGCGGGCGCCAGTAACATTTCCATTGGACCCTATCACGTGCCAATGTAGCCCAATGGCATCTGGTTGATTCAGGAATATGAAGAGCCTCAAAGCGTTCCTTCAGGGTCTTGACAAGGTAGTCTGACCATCTTGTAGGTGGGCGGCCACGTGATCTTTTGACATCCCATGGGGTCTAGTCAGTAACGGCTCTAGTCCCTACAAGGTAATGAGAGTATAGCACCCGCACGGCAGAGCCTGGCAAGCTGTCTGAAACGTGTTCGAATATGCCAAAACCAGTAACCTTTAAAACTATTAGAAGAAAATAGAGGAAATTTTCCTTTTCTTCATTTATTGGGAAGGAAGGTTTTAGGCCATATTTGTCAGTGCTCTTCTTGACTGTGCTTGGGGGTGGCTCACTGAGGTGCTCATGAAACCATGAGGTGCTAGGATCACTGGCACACAAGTACCCTTTCACCTGCTAAAATTTTTTTCTTAATAATAGTGCTATATGGAAAAATTTCTGATTTTTTTTTTTTTTTTCTTTTCAGGGGGCCACAGTCCCTAGTACTTAGTGCTTCCTTCTGACTCTATGCTCAGGTATCATTCCTTGTGCTGCCTCAGGGATCATGTATATAGTTCCAGGGATCAAATCAGGTTGGACACAGGTCAGGCAAGTTCCTCAACCTCTGTACTAACCTCTCTGGATCAGTAAGAATTTCTTTTTTTTTTTCTTTTTTGGGTCACACCTGGCTATACTCAGGTTTACTCCTGGCTCTTTGCTCAGGAATTACTCCTGGTGGTGCTCAGCGGACTATATGGAATGCCAGGGATCGAACCCAGGTCGGCCGCGCAAGGCAAATGCCCTACCCTCTGGGCTATCGCCCGTCCCAGTAAGAATTTCTTAAATGATAGAGAAGTAGAACCCATAAAAGGAAATATCTTAAAAGAATTAATTGCATTAAAATCAGAAACTTCGAAAATGAATGCATATTTAGAAGATACAGAAGAGACACTAAAGTTTGGGAAGAGAGTTGTAAGCTATAATGTGCTAAGGATTAGAATCTAGGGAAATTGAAACAACAATAAATCAAACAACCCAGACCAGAAGCCATTCCAAATAATACTGGCAAAACAACCCAATGAAAAGATGGACAATGATATAAATAGATGCAATACAACAGATGAGGAAATTCCAGTGGTTTGTAAATTAAAAAGGATTTTAAATGAGGGTATCATGTACTTTTTTGCTTCTTTTTCATTTTTGTTATTGTGTAAATTCGCTTAACAGTAGTGTTAAAGTTTATGATTTAAGCATTCATTCTTTTTGCACCACACCTAAAATTCAAGTGCAATCATCTTTTCTTCTCTATCATAGGTCCCTTCTCATTTAATCCTAATTCACTTCACTTGTCTTCCCATTCATCATCGATTTGCTTGAGTAGGCACCAGTAACATCTCCATGTGTCCTGTCACATGCTAGTAGAGCACAAGGGCACCTGCTTGCTCCAGGAACATAAAGAGCCTCAAACCATTCCATCAGATCATGGGAATGAGGTCAATAATTGTTACTGGTATTTGGCATATCAAATACGACACGGGTAGCTTGCCAGGCTCTGCAGTGCAGGTGGGATACTCTTGTAGTCACTTCTGATCTCCATTGTATCAAAAAACAGGGAAGTACAAGGAGAAAGAACCACAGAAAGAGGTGCCTGCTGATGCTCAGGGGTTACTGATGGCTCTGAACTTTCAATTACTCCTAGCGGTGCTTGGGGGGTCCTGTGGATCGAACCTGGGCCCGCCATATGTAAGGCAACACCCTATCTGCTGTACTATCTCTCCGGCATAATAATAATATTATTATTAATAATAAATAATTAGAATTATTTTAATCCTAATTGCATTGACAAAAATATTAATTGCACCACCTCAAAGGTTGTAAAACATACAAAGAATCTCTTATAGATTGCTAAAGAGACTATACACTAGAACTAACAACTTGAAGAGAATTTTATAGTTTCTTGAAAATTTAAATTTTACATTTCTTACAGTTTAGCAATTTGTTTTCAATGTAAAATTCTCTATACAAATGCCAACTACAGCAGAGATGTCATTAGGAAATGCTGGAAGTCATGACTAAAAAAATCAAAGACTCAATAAATTTTAGTGAAACACATAGTTGGACACATTTCATATAAGCCATAACGCATGACTAATATGAAACAAATTTATGATGCTAAAATATCAGGATATATTTACTTGCTTTTAAGCTTTTGGTAAATTTTGGAAACTATCACCTGCAAAAGAAAAGGAGGAACTCCTTGGAGGCATTTTGAATATGTTGTGTCTTGTCTTAATTGGTTTTGTCACAAGGTTATATACTTAGATAAAAGTTTAATGGGTAACATAAGTAACAGTGTATGTCATTGTCTCTAATGTTCAACAGAATAGTAAAAGATTGAAATAGGTTCAGAAATGCTATAGTTATGATTTATGTACATAAGGTGATGGTTTCTTACAGATTCACATTTTTCTATACAGTATTATGTGCTTGTATTATATAGTACTATATACTTTCTATATTTTCTAAGTATATATTCTATATACTTTTGTAATTTTGATAATGTATAGCAATAAATAAATAGCGTTAAATACTGTGTAGTATTTATTGCTATGCATTATATTAAATACTACATAGTATTTAATGCTATACAGTATTAAAATTTTACATTAAAAACTTATTTTACAAAAGAGATGACTACTTCTCCTAGTTAGAATCACTCAAGGTTAAAAAATGCACTAGAGTCAGCCTCTCGTCACTGAGACTAGATTGCAACACACCAGAAATCAATATCTGAACATTTGTACAAAGTTGATCCTTTTTGTTGATACAAATGTAAACTTTTGTTTCTTGATTATGTGTAGAATCCAGAATTTCTAAAGTAAGTAAGCAAGACATTATATTATTCCCATGATCCTGCCAATATTCAAAGATCCATAATTTAGGTTTCCAAACTAATAAAGTGGAGGACGCATTGCCAAAACTTTTCTGATCTGAACCAACAGGTGGTTTGGCAGCAATATTGCTATCTGTTCATAAGTTTCACCTCTGGTTGCAGAAAAGAGAGAGATCATACCTTTTCAAGGCTGTATTTCAGATTGACCATATGGAAAGCAAGGTTCTATTTCAGCCAATTTTCTTTCTCTCAAAATGTGGAGGATAAGTGCCAGCCACTGCTACTCTTGCCACCAGCCACTGTGAAAAACACAGAAACAGAAGTGAAATAAAGAGGCCCTCAACATGTATTACAAAAATGGAAAATAGAGTACACAATACCATAGCTTCAAAAGGTATATTATTTTTTATATTTCCTACTGTGCTAAATTTAAAGACAGAGAACAAAAAACAATGATGTATTTTGACTGAATCAGAATTCTTTAAAATCAACAAAGATAAAAAGGACCAACTCAAACATGGCTAAAATTGAAAATAAGAAACATATTTCTTTTAATCTGATAAAATATATTTCTTTAATCTCACAGAATGTTAGAATATGACCTACTTAATGGAAAACCTGTTAAAGACACAAATCCATTTAAAAGAACTGTTCTTTGGTGCCAAATTAGGAATAGAGAAACCATTTATTTGATATCATATAAAAATAATTGAAATAATAATGGATCCTTGACTCAAACAAAAAAATAGCTTTGGAAGAAATGTTTCCAAAGTACAAATGCATCCCTAAGTTGGTTTTTCCAGCCCTAGTTATTCTAAAAGCAAATGCCCTATTAGATATAATCATATCAATGTAAATTATTCAAATGAAACTATTTTGTTTAAAAGAAAGTTTCAAAAATATAATGTAATTTCTGAGTATTGCCTGAAGTAAAAGCCAGACCTAGATTTTGGCTTAGCTCTTCCACAAGTCTGTTGCGTATCTTTGTATGTTATTAAACATCTTTGTGTCCCGTCTCAGCAAACATATCTCTAAAGTGTGAGTGTGATAAAAAGTCACAGCACAATCATCCAGATCCTTTCCAGCCCTCACACTACAAATCTAATGAAAACTCCAGTATGAAAATCTGTCTTTTCTCCTTTCTTTTTTTTTTTTTTGGTCACACCCGGCAATGCTCAGGGGGTTTCTCCTGGCTCTGCACTCAGGAATTACTCCTGGTCGTGCTCAGGGGACCATATGGGATGCGGGAGTCAAACCCGGGCCAGCATGGGCAGGCCTCGTGCAAGGCAACGCCCTACCCGCTGGGCTATCGCTCCGGCCCCCTCCTTTCTTTTCTTACTTTCTTAAAATAAACAGAAGATAAGAATCAAATAAGTAAGCATATATTTAAAACATACACATACACTAATCAGCCATCCCTCTAAATAGGAAGAAAATATTTTTGTTGCTATTATCTATTCCCTAATGTGCATTTAAAAAGAGAATTCCCATAAAATGATTTTTTCCTCCATCAAAAATAGCATGTCATTTCTTTGCCATTTAAGTTCTATTAAGAAAGAAAACAAAATCATTTCAGAAATCCTATTAGGAACTTTAAAAAGAAAGAAAAAGTCACTAAAACTCCAATTAAAATTCAAATTGTTCATTTACATGTTTTTCTTCTACAGAAAATACAGAGGCCTCCTTAAAGGACCTTTACTTCTTTTTCCAGCAAAATTCTTAACCATGTAAGGCACAGAGTCCTTTTTCACACCCTTCCCACCTGTTTTTGGAGGTAACAAAGCTAAGGGATATACTACAACACCAGATATTTGGGATAAGGGTGAAACATTACATCTGGGAGATAATACTGTGGTCTAAGTGCCAAATTCAAAACAAAGTTAAGCTCATCACTACCTTGGCAAGAAAGTTGGGTTCTCGAGGTTGAACAATCATAATCATTTTCCCAAAAGACTTTTTTAAAAAATGAAAACATTGGGCACCAGCCAGAAATAAGTTGAGAATTAAAGTTTTTTACATCAACATTTAAATCAGATAAATTGCAAAGAATGCCTTCTAAAGGAGAGAATCCTTAAGAATACAGCCTTCAAGCACCCCATCCACACCCCCACTCACCCATCACTTCCGTGAATAAGACTCAGTTGATTAAAAGAGCAAAGACAGAGGGTAAATGTTCCATTGTTCTCACTGCTCTTATACCTGAGGCAAGAGCAGAGGTAGGCAGAATTCCCTAGCGCTAGTTCCTGAGTCTCCAGTTACAAGTCACAGCTAGTCTCAGTGCTGAGATGACGCAGGGTACCCACAGAACTGCAAAGCTCAGGGACAGGAATAGACCCCGGCACAGGAAGACACCTCAGACCAGAAGATAAATTTGAAACCACAGTGTGTGAGCACTCCCTGCTGGTAACTGAGGAGTTGGAGATTAACCTGTGGGACTTCTAGATGGCCCTTGAAGGTTTTGTAAGGATGTTAAAGCACATCATTCATTTTCTTGGAATGGGAATCAGGTTAAGAGAGCTGCAGATGTTATACAGGATATTGAGACTACTGTTAGGATGAACCCTGAGAAATATAAACACTATGTGTGTGTGAACTTGGAATGCATTTCCATCAACTTTTCTGGCTATCAACATTTTATAAGATATAAAAAATCTCTGTGTGTGCACATATGTAAGTAGTAAAAGGAATGCAGGCGGATACAAATCTCTGTGCAACTCATTCCTTCCTAGAAAGTGGAATCCATCGGACAGTCCAAAGTGTTTGAGATACAACCCTGAAGGAACTGCTCAGTATATCCAAGAGCTGCCCCAAATCAACCCTTGGTGGTCCTTGTTTATAATGCAGGTGTGGTGCAAAAATTCCCATATCTCTCTAGTTATTTGCTGTCTGGGTTCTTGCATGTCATATGAAGGTCAAAATGGTAGCCTGCTAAATGCAGTGGTATTTCAGTTGCAGGAATAACTTGCTTGTCATCAACTTATTAATGCAATAGTCAGGCATTTCTGTGACATGTACAGTATCAGCTAACTTCAGCAGATAAAGGGTCTAGATGGGGAAGATGCTGCAGATGCTTTGCGGAGGAAGGCTCAGCAGAGCCAAAACGTCAGCAGGACCTGTTTGTTCCATACTTTTTAACGGGCTCTGTGAAAGAAATGTTAGATTACTGCAATGACAAGTTTGTGACAAGCAAGTCGTTTGTGCAACTGGTGCGCTCCTGTTTTTATCTGTTTACCATTCAAACTTGTGAATGCCATTTCAAGCACTTACAGGATTTCTGGCTCCCATTAAGGGGAAATGATTCCTCCATGTTTAGAATTTTCTGCCTCAAAGAGAATTACTAAGCAATTATTTATCCCTGTGGTCACAGTGTCACACAAAAGCACTCTTGAGTTGTTTGGTTAGACTCTGAATCATGAAACAGAGTCCTTAGGACTGGGTAGCTTGGAGCATCAGAAATTTCTCATCTAGTTATTGGAATGACTACAAAGCAAGCCAGTGAGAGTCAATAAAATTGTGGCCAGCTTGAAATACCTTGTTCTTTTGCTCTAGGGTCATATATCAAGGCCATATGTTTCAAGGCACACAAACTCTCTTGTAACGAGTAGATCCTAAGAAGCCGAGACCCTAAATGACAATGTCACAGACACTGACATCTGATCTCATGCAGGACAGTTTTGGTGACAGGGCTGCTTTAGCTGTTGAGAAGGGAATTTACACCACCCACTCCCTCTATTCTGAGAGTAGCCAGAGGGCTGATCCAAATCTTTAAGACATTTTACATATGTGATAAAATGTAGTATCATAATTCAAAATTAACACTAAAGAATATCTTCTATAGTTGACTCTCATTGTAAATGGAGATCCTGACAGCTTTTGGACCAAGAATTCAGAACTAGTTCATTAAATTCCTCATCTGAGTTCACTGAATGACTTTTGGCAAATAAATCATCTGCATCCCCTGGAGAGAGTATGAAGTAATAACCCCTGGTTCTTGTTCACCTGACATGAGTGACCTCAGAGTCAAAGTCACAGAAGATGAAGTGAGACTTTAGAACTAAAGAATAGTGTTTCTGAAGTATTATTTCTAAGATTTCTTAGGAATTATTTCTAAGATTTGAGTATTTTTGTCCATTATTTGTAACAAAGTTATGAAAAAAGTCAAAAATATTCCAAAACACACACCTTACTGAACAAGGAAGCCTAAGGTTTGGAAGCTGGGAGTCAGTGGTTCATTAAGGCTCAACTGGCAACAGAATGCTTAGCATATCCTTAAAGAAGGACGTAACAAGCCAGTGATGGGATGTTTAAAAACGGTATCTTATTTATGAAAAAAAAAAACAGAAGAGAGATGGACTACAAAGAATCAGATTGAAAGTTATGTCAAGAATTTAGGTAAAGCTTATTGAAGATGACAGCAAATATTATGGAAATGGATAATAGTCCCTGCTATATAAAAATCATATTGTTAATAATTTTCTAGATGCACTTTTCACAATTTACATGTGTAAAATGAATTTTACAATAGTTCCTTGGTGTAAATATTATTATTATTTTCTTTGGACATGAAACTAAATCTTACAGAAATTGAACTAATTTTCCATAACTCTGCAAGGAAGAGAGAACTAAGAGTTGCGTCTCCTTCTCCAAAGTCCTCATATTCAAGCACATAATGATCTAGTTCAGAATAATTTTACTCTAGTTTTCAAAAATATTTTTAGATAATCAAGAATTTGATGTAAAGGGATAGAAAGGCATTCTGGCTCGAAATAGTTTGCCCTCCTAAGGCCTTGAAGAAAAACTGAGATTCACTAGGCTAAGATGTCATTCCTTTGCCTTGGCCTCACTTATTCCTACATTTTTTTTTCTGTTTGCATAACACCCAGCAATGCTCAGGGATTATTCCTGGATCTGTACTCAGGCATTACTCCTGGTGATGCTTGGGGGGCCATATGGGATGGCAAGGAATGGAACCCTGATTGGCCACTTGCAAAGTAAATGCCCTACCCGCAGGACTATCGCTCTGGTCCCCCTATTCCTACTTTAATATATTAGTGAAGAGATGAAAATGACTCTAACCACATCCATATTTTCTTGTGTACATTTCAAATTCCTTTTTTTTCTTCAGGTGAATCGCCTTCAGTTCACCAGACTCTACTTCCCAGGAGATCTTTTTGTTACTTATCTACTATTATTTTTCAAGTAAGGGAAGGGATAGGCATATTTTCTTTTACCTTGACAAGGATCATGGAAACATTCTAAACACAAACTTTGCACAAAATGTACCCTTTGCTTCATTTTCTACTGTCTTTCTTTTTTAATGATAACTTTGTCACAGGTCCCATTCAGATGTAACCTGGCGCTATGCAAATCAGACTGGAAAGCAAGACTTCCCAGTTACTCTATCTCAAAATGAGTATGTGTACAAGAGAAGAAACCTCTAAGTGAGGCATTTCATCTGAATATTACATGTTTAATGACTTCTTCCTTTGTAAGAATGACAAAGAATAAGCTCTGTGAGATCTGCGTTTACATTCCTGGTCTCTTCTTAGAGTGTCATGTGTTCAGAGTAGACCATGAGAGGTGATGCAAAGTGTTTAGCATTTTCTTTTGTAAACTATATTTTTACGTTAAAGAAAAAACCTAGGTTATTTCCAACGTACCAGATTCTTGTACAAAAGTTACTTCTTTTAGCTTTTTCTACCATTCATATAAAATCATAAGTTCAGAACACAATATATAATGGGCCAACATTACCAGCTCTAGTTGAGTCCTGATATGTGGCTCGAGTTGAGTTACTATGGCCATTCGGCTTCTGCTACATTTTCAACTTTCAAGCTCACAGGCAACCCAATCTCCCCTCAGGACCCTTCACTTTGTACAAAGCACTGCTCCTTGTGGAAAACCATGATGTGTCTTCCTAAAATTTTCCCTCCTGGCTTCTTGTTCTCACTCTACTTTCCAATTCTGAGAGCTTCAGGGATTTAACAGTTTAATGACTTCACTGTATATCCCACACTCCCTTAAGTGAGTTTGTCTTGTTCTGCTTTGTTCCTCTCCCACCACATTAGCTATATTGCCACTCTATTCTTTGATGACCCTGAAAAATATGTACATCAGTCTATCCAGTTTTATTTGCATTTGAATGTGGCTGATAATTGTATAAGACATATTTATTTCTTATTTTTGATTACTTGATGGAAAATCTTTCCAGACATCTGAGACTTGACTGATATAGTTCTTTATATGATAAAATATATTTTTATTGTCCAAACATATCTCTGAGGGTAAAAGAGAGCAATAAATAGTGACACAAAACCATAGTTATAAACCCAAATTGTTCCAGGTAAATGTATAGTATATCACACAAACATCTGCTTAATATCAATTTTTCTATAGATATGTATGGTAGATATCTATATCCATGCCTGTTTATACCAATAGTCTGTGAATATGCTTTAGAAATAAACAATTATCATTGTGTACCTATAGGTCCAGAGCAGAGCTTGGCAAGTTAGAAGTTTGGTAGTTTTTTTAATATAGATGGCCAATCTGTTATTATATGACCTTTATATTACAGTAAATATAAATTTTATACTAAATGCCAGCAACATGTGGACTTCCATATATTCTGAAGTAATAATAAATACTTTAACGTAGTGCCTTTAGAAGGGAATGGTTTGGATTTAATGGTAATTGAGTTGACACTGAATATAGCAACTAGCCTAGGGAATGTGATAACTTTTCCACTAAAACTCTACAGTGCTATTTAGTGACCCACTGAACAGATCACTTTGCTCAACAGTAAGTTTTTTTCAGTAGTTATTTCTTAAATCTAATCTTGTAGTAACTATCATAGGAATGGGTGCAAACAGTATGTGATGGTTAGTTATCTGATTACTTTTTTTTTCTTTCTTTCTTTCTTTTTCTTTCATTCTTTCTTTTTCAGCACTATTTAAAAGGATGGAGACATTTGAACAATAAGGTATACTCGTATCTTAGAATTTGGGTAGTGATAAACATTAAGTTTTTAAGACAGTGTTTAAAGACATATAGAAGAGTGATTCTGCTTGTTGAGAAAGTTCTACAAAGCTGCATATGCACCATTATTCTTTTTTATATCTAATGTCATAACAAAGTTATATACCTCTATATGCTGATTACTTTTAACTTAGTGTAATGCAGTGTGATTTCTGAGAAGTTACCACTAAAACTCTGGTGTCACTCTGACTGTTTCACTTGGGTCTAGCACACTCCACAAAACCAAGCAACTTTCGCAGGTTTTTCTTTGGAATAATTTTGACTATTAAAGAAACTCCCGAAAAATATGAATCACCTAGAGAAGTTATTTTTTTAGTTGTTTCTAGAGCACTATGAACATTTCAGAAAGATATTTCTATTCTGTTTAAATTTAAAAAAAGCTTCAGAAAATAGTCCAACAACTTTTTTATGGGTTTAGAAGCCTCACAAACAAAATTTACCTTATTATTAAGACTCTCATTGTAGTACCATAAGAATATTTCATTACTAATTGGGCTATAGTGAACAAAAAAGAAACAATTGCATTTATTCTCCATAAACTGCTTAAAGATAAGTCTTCACTATCTAAACCTTTTGCCCCCCCTAGAACAAAGAACCTAAATATCTTTGACTTTTACTTAATGAACTATTTTACCCCACAATGTTAAAGTTTTTGGGTGTGGTTTATAACTCTTTTTCTCCAAGATGCTCATATCCAATTCTGTACATCATGATTAAATCTATGCTCAGAAGAAATTGTAAAAATGCACACATCTTAGACATTCCACTATTATAATTATTTTTAAATTTCAATTCTACATTTCACATTCTGTATTAACTTCTTATCTTCTACTTCTAGATTCTACTCTGTACACAGAGCTAGTCATTCTTTATTTTCATTCCATGAATGACATTTATCAAATTATCAAGAGTAATAGAAAATACAATGCTTGTAAGAAGATTTGAACAAAGTATTATGTTTTTCCTTGCAGATTCTTCAATTGTGGATAAAGAATTATTTCCCACATAAAAAAGCATTAGGCACATACATACAGCTATATTATATTAATTTAGCAGCTATTAATAATGGAAGTCTATAAAGATATCTGTTAGTTATATATAAGTAATAAGAGAGGGAAAACTGCCATCTGTAAGGTTTTTGTTCCTCAAAAATACTAACTTTAACTTTTATTTAATAAAATTGATTATTTTATGTACTATAAGTGTTCACTGTAAATTACTGTTCTCCCTCTGAAGTGGTAGGATTGGAGATATTCTCAAATTGTTGCTATATTAGGTCAGTATAGTAAAAACCAAGTTAATTTGGAGAATACATTTCACACCTTCAATATCTAAAATCGAATTTACAACTACTTATTTTATTTATTCTTTTTATTTAGTTGTGTGTGTGTTTTTACACAGCACTACCACAGTTCTGGCTCTGTGCTCAGTAGTAACCTCTGCAGTGCTCAGACCAACTGTGGATCAAATTAGGAGTTGGCTACTTGCAAGGTGAGTGTATTAATGCACCTAGAGCATCTCTTGGTTCTCCCTGCAATGGTTTGAATTCTCTGCTGTCCTGTAACTAATGTAATTCTGTCTTGTGAATTGGTCACTCTTAATTATTTCTCATAATTTTAAATTAGTATTTATGTTGTCTTAAACTCTGGACTGGTCCATTTCATACCTTCTGCTCCTTTACCAAAAGATTAAATAATCATGGGGGGCCAGAGCAATAGCATAGTGGGTAGGACGTTTGCCTTGCATGCAGCTGACCTGGGATCGATCCCTGGCATCCCATATGGTCCCCTGAGCACCGTGAGGAGTAATTCCTGAGCAAAGAGCCAGAAGTAACCCCTGAGTATTGCGGGTGTGACCAAAAAAGAAAAAAAATCATGTATTTGAGGACATGTGTCAGGATACTCAACTCTATTTCATAGGTCCACAGGTCTGATTTTACACCAGTACCATGCTGTTTTAATTACTACTGCTTTGTTGTACAGTTTGAAGTTGGAAAGGTGATGCCTCCCATCTTCTTTTCAACAAGTGGTTCCTGGGAAAACTGGAAAGTTACATGTAAGAAAATAAATTTGAACTTCTGCCTAACACCATGCACAAAAAGCCAGATCAAAATGGATTATTTTGATAATAAGACCCTGAATTCATAAAGTACGCCAAAGAAAATACAGAAAAAAAAATACTCCATGACATTGAAGCTAAAGGCATCTTCAAAGAGCAACACCACTAACAAAGCAATTGAAAGCAAAGATAAACACATGGGACTACATGAAACTAAAAACCTTCTTCACTTCAAAAGAAAGTGACCAAGATACAAAGACAGTCCACAGAGTGAGAAAGAATACTCACCCAATACCAATCTAATAAGGGGGTAATATCCAGGCTATATCAAACACTCATAGAACTTCACGAGAAGAACACAGCGAACTCCATCAAAAACGGGGAGAAGAAATGAACAGAAGCTTCCAAAAAGAAGAAATTCGAATGGCCAAAAAAGCACATGAAAAATGCTCATTATCCCTAATCATCAGGGAGATGTAAATCAAAACAACAGTGAGGTATCATCTCACAATACAGAGACTCTGGCACATATCCAAAAGAGCAAGAACAGTCAGTGCTGGCGTGAGAGAAAGGGACTGTCATCCATTGTTGGTGGGAATGTTGACTGGTACAGCCTCTTTTGGAAAACAATATGGACATTCCTCCCAAAAACTAGAAATTGACTCCCATTTGACCCAGCAATACCACTCCTAGGAATATATCCTGGGAGGCCAAAAACATAGCAGAAACACCATCTGCACTACTGTGTTCATAACAGCATTATTCACAATAGCCAGAATCTGGATACAGAGTGCCCGAGAACAGACAACTGGATAAAAGAAACTTGGTATATCTACACAATGAAATGCTATGCAGCTGATAGGAAAAAAGAAATTATGAAATTTACCTATAAATGGAAGGACATGTAGAGGATCATGCTGAGTGAAATAAACCAGAGGGAAAAGGGCAGATACGGAATGACTGCATTTGTTTGCAGGGATATAAAAACAATAGTATGATACCAATATCCAAGGCCAGGCAAAACATGGATCAGGAGTTTTTGTCAGTGGGTGGAATATACTGCAAAATGTGTGGGAGTCAGAGGTTAGGTAAGGCAGAGAAAAGAACAAGTGTACTAGTAATTGTTGGAAATGATAATACCAGCCTACAACAGAGCATTGAATTTATATAAATTCAATGTATTTAATCTACGTATTGCAAGCCTCAAGGTGTAAGAGAAGGCACCACGAGTAAGAGAGAGGAAGGGGAGGGTGAGAGAGAGAGAGAGAGAGAGAGAGAGAGAGAGAGAGAGAGAGAGAGAGAAGGCAAAGTGCCTGCCATAGAGGCAGTCTGGGGGAGGGGGAAGGAAATCAGGGGACATTGGAGGTGGGAAGTGGTCTGGGCACTGGTGGAGGGATGGGTGCTGGAACACTGTATGACTGAAACCCAAACATGAACATCTTTGTAACTGTATATCTCATGGTGGTATCATAAAAAAAAATACAAAACAAAAATCAACTCTGAACTGTAGTTACCAATAATTTAGAAGACAACAGATATGCAACTTTGGAAAGCGTAACCAGATACACAAAGTAATTAAAGAAACCTCTAGAATCTAGATTCACCCAAACAGCATGCCATTTCTATATTTTCCCCTGATTTTGATGCCCTAACAAAATAATTATTTCCTAGGAAATCTGAGGTGTTTAGCCCATTAAGGTTAGACTTCCTCCTTTGGGTTAAGAAATAAATTAAAGCCTCTTTTAGCTAAGTTGCAACAGATTAGTAGAGCTTTTCCTATGTCACTAAAGTTCTCACTGGGCCAAGGAAGAAGATAGACTATTAGTTGGTATTGTCATAACCATTATCCAGTGTTTTATGATTGTCAAAGGGGTTGGTGAATCAATTTACTGGAACTCTCGGTTCCAGTAAACAATTTTTACACAAAAGTTCAAAGTGGTTCATGGGTTCACATTTGTGTTTCACTTGGGCAGAGACAACAAAGGGAGATGTGAAAATGTAATCACCCAGAAACCAGTAAACTGAGTGGAAGAATAACTGCAGGCTTATTCAATGAGAGGCCATGGAACACTGTTCGGTGTAAGAATTTCAATTTCTATACTAAACTTATATTTAAAGGGCTTTGATTATAGGGTATGACAATGTTAGTAAACAGAATACTTATTCAATTTATATAGTGCTTCTCTCTAAAATAAATTACTTAGTTAAATCTATTCTTTTATCTAGTACATTTTCTATTTTTAGCCCATCTGTTTTTATAGAATTTTATTCTATGAATATCCACATCTCTCTTTATATATCTGTATCTATGTATTTATGCTAATATAATCTATTCTTATACATACACAATACATTATATTCCCAACATATAATTCAAGAAAAGTCACAAAGGTAACTCAATAATCATTTACCTCTGGACAAATCAAGGATCATCGTTCAAAATTGCTAGTTAGGCAGCTAACTTATGGCACCCAACATATGAAAAGAAACTGAAAAGTAAATGTATGTTTTGTATATTAGGGAAAATAAACTTTTTAATATGGACAATATCATTATTTAAAAGTATTTTCTTCAAAAAGAACAAAGTGAAGGTTCCCATTCTGGCAGATATCCATCAGAAATTCAGTACTTAAAAAAATAACTTATTAAATATATGATGAAACCATTCTTTTTAGTAACAATAACAGTTTCTACTTGGGGTCCTTTTAAGCTAAAAGCTAGTAAGTGCATTGTTTTTAGAAAGTGGTGGTAGCAGTTATAAAACCATTTATTATTCATTAATGAAAAATAAAAATGGCAATTTGTTGGTCCAAAAATAAGAAGGGGGATTTCTGAATAAAGTTGTCTCTGGTACTCAGGCACGCTGTAGAAGCAGATATTAGAGCCCCCATTCACTTTGTTATCACTTTCAGGGAGGAGGGTGAGGTCTCAATCAATGCCTATCACTAAAGCATCTCAGAGAATCAACAAAGCTATCTCCATGAAAGACTTTACTTTTATTTTAAGATAGACTTTTTTAAACAATCGCTTCAAATGTTCCGTTGAGTATTAGTCATACAGTGGGTAGTTATTTCTTCACTGATAGGGTAAGCAAGACAGAAGAATGAATGTAGGGTCCTTTCCAACAGAGGTAGGATTAGACATATTCCCTCAGCACTTTCCTCTCACTGTTCTTATTTCTCAGATTTCACTGAGTGATCAATAGACAAAATGCATGCTGGATAAAAAAAAAACAGTGAATAAGTTGGTAAAATTTTTCAGAATATCCCACAATCTCCTGTCTTAGGAAGAGAGCATTTTACTATTAATGAAAAGAGATGGTTAAATTATAGTCCCTTCACATTTTTAATGCAATTCCAAAGTATGGCTAAAGTGATCCAAAAAAAAATAAAATTCCTCCTGTCAATAGCAATAGAATCTACAAACTGTTCCTCTGTTTCTGTGTTCTCATATCATTTTCTGTTTCTTCCTCTGCCCCAGAAAGGATTACTGTCTAACATGAAACAGTATACAACAGAGAACAGATAAGATGTGTACTAATAAAATTCAGCACCCAGAGAAAGAAGAGAAACCTTAGCCCAACTGATGACTTTCACTGACAATAACAGAAACTTTTGAATTCATCTAGCGAAGGTGCTAAAAATGAAATTTATTATAAGATCATTTATGAGATTAAGTTTTTGGTGATATACACATTTTATGACTAATATGGCATATTTTTTATATTTACGTCCTCACTGAGATCAAAAACCCTGTCTAGAGTCAAATGATAGCACAGGGGTTAGTGCTGTCTTTGCATGCAGCTGACCTTGGTTCAAACCCAAGGAACTATAAATGGCCCCCAGCACTTCCAGGAGTGATCCCTGAACAGAGCCAAGAGTAAGTTCCACGCGCCACAGGGCACAGCCCAAAAAACCCCAACCAAACCAACCAACCAAACAAAGACCAAAATAGATCTAAATACAGAAGGTGAAGAGCATACTTAATTCTTTATTCAAGCTCCAGGTTTCCAATATGTAATAGCCTATAAATTAGAAACAAAAATAGCAAGTCCCTTGATGCAGGTCATATTATAGATACATGTAAACTCATGTCAGGCTATTTCCTGAATCGTTATGCTCCCTGTTGGTTTTGTTTTGAATTCTGACTTCTGCCCATATATTGCCAGATGATTTCTGGTGGTTGGAACCTTGTGACATTCTTTCAATCACACATGTTGTCTAGCTCAATGCAACACTCCCAAGGGGACTTTCTCCTACCAAAGATGATGACTGATTGAATTTTACAAAATGATGACTTCTGTATTATGACATAAGTCTGGAGACAGCATTTATAGCTGGTCAAATGAACTTTTAGTCCTACAAATGATTCATAATTATGAGACAAATAAATATGTACATTACCCTTTCTGAAGTATAAGTAAAAAGGCCCTAGAAGTCCTAAATGTGTCTTCAGTTGTGCTGAAATGCATTGATACTATTCCTTAGGCACTTCTTTTCTCATACCAAGAAGAGCCGCTTTTACGATCTTTTATGGCAAATAGCAGATCATGGCAGCTCATATGAAAGCAAGTACTCAAATGTCAAATGTCAATTGAAATTCCAGACTATATGTGCTATTATATAAATCAGGGGTGAATTTATTACATTTAGGAGTTTTGGCTGGTCTAATGGTCTAATGAAGAGGCTAAAACTGATTCTAATTCTAACTCAAGAGTCTCAGCATAGATAATCAGATATCTGAAAATGTGAGCTATTTGATTTGTGCATGACCTAAAATTCGGCAAACTGTTCCATATACATCTTAGGTTGGATGCAGATTTCAAGGAAAATCACTTTCTGGTGAACTCTCATTATACTTGTTCCTTTCTTTTAAAGTTTATATTCCTAACATTTCCTCATGACAGGGTCTGGTTAAAGTCACACCTGGCTTGAGAGTACAGAGTACTTCAATAAATAAAATACTGCCCTAAAATTGGTCATCCTTATAGACTTTGAAAAAAGACCAATATGCTATATGGATCTAGGACAGTCAATGGAAAAAGATGACATAATATTTCATAATTTAATTTATAAATGTGACATTTCATTGACAGGGAAGATAACCTGAGAAGCATTTGAAAATATAAATAGATTTTTGTCCCAGAAATAGTTTAATCTTCCTAATCCACTGATGTTATCTTCTTTGGCAGGTGCTTCCAAGCAGTGCTCTGGGGACCTGGAGGCTATCCCTGAAGATCTGAATTATCTAACCTGGCAGTAAAGAGCTAGGTCCTAGGGGTACCATGGTGCTCGAGACTCGAACCATGAGTGCCACCGGGTGGTGCACAGAGGTCTCCTGTATCACATGTGAAAATCTTGGGGCCCTTCAGGCCTATACTTTTTGAGGTGCTCAGGAGGTCACGTGGTGCCAGGGATCAAATCATCAAACAGGTTGCGTATATCCCAGCCCTAATATGCTTCTTATGTAGTTAACTATCATACCTGGCTCATGCAAAAAGCATGAGACCGTTGCTTAGAAAATGTATATTTTTTATCACAAAATAGTAACTGCAACTTTGGTTCAAATATCATACCCAAGACAAAAAGACACATGAAGAATGAAATCTTAAAATGTGTAGCATTGGTAGAAAACTATGTCCAATGAGGCCTACCACATTAAGATTATACAATGATGGTGTTTTCTTTAATTTTGTTATAGTATTTTCTTGGAGATCCCTATTTCTGTTAATAGAGGGTAAAATGACATCATATTAAACTAAGCAGAGAAACAAAAAGAGAGGGAAAATGCAAGATGCCCATAGACTGTCAGCAAAGTGTTCCCAGTTGTGAAGGGGTTTGACATGCTAATATCCATTCATTCGACTGCGTCACTGAGACACTAAGAGCATGATGGCTGGCAGGCACTGCATTTTAAATGTGGTTACCGAGGCCCCCCAAATATTGACAGAGTGCCAGATCCTAAGAAACTATTGATGTACACAGTCGGCCACAGCATCAGACACCTCTCAGGCAGAGAGTCTTAAAATGTCACAGATAAATGAATTTTCATGAAACTGAGAGAGAAAGGAAGAGCTAGAAGAAAAAAAAATACACAGAATGAGAGGGAAGGATATGAAAAAGAAAGGAGAAAATCACTTTTTATACACCGGACATGAAAGCTTTGCGCATCTCACCCCTAAAGTGCCTTCCAAAGGAAGCTGGATGAAGACTTCTGGAAAGAATTCTGTCAACAAAGCTCTCAAGCACTTTATCTATTTTCATTTTGCATCGAAAAATTTAAGGGAGATATAGGTTATAATAGAGCTTCAACAATTTCTAAGCAAGAATACTGTTAAAATACAGAAGTAAAATCTGATCTTAGAAAAAA